>CM034298.1:41405246-42005246 GCA_019925795.1 Dendrobium chrysotoxum | reverse complement strand
AATCAAATCTCCAGACTATTCTAGATCTTAGGATCGTTCCTATATTTTAGATCTTAGGATCATTCTAGACCTTAGGATCCTCCTAGTATCTAGACTTTAGGATCTATTCTAGATCCTAAGACTCTTCTAGATCCCAGACCCTAGGACTTCTAGATTTTAGCATCTTCCCAAACTCCAGTCCCTAGGATCTATTCTAGACCCTAGGATTCCTTTAAGCTGATCTGGACTCCAGGACCTATTCTAAACCCTAGGATTCTTCTAGATCAATCCAAGCTTCAATTAAATCTAGAATTAATTCAAACCCTATCATTCAAACTCAAAATCTAGCTTAAAACCAGAAATCCAGATCAAATTCCAAGGCCAAAGGTCTAAGTCCTGAAAGCCTTTTCCAGTGAATCTTTGAATAATTCAAAACCCTATCAAATGACCTCTGATTCAAGGTCTGTCAGTTCCACACTGATGTGACATATCTCTAGAGGCAACCCTCCAAATTTGAGCTCATTCTGATGTCTCTAACCCCAGAAACTGAATTGAAATCGAAAGGCTGTAAAACCTTCAAATATTTATAATATATGCCACTGGACCTGCCACCCAGTGGATTTTGATCCTGGAGCTTTCTACAAAGCTCCAAATCACCTCCAAACCCTTGATTATGACTTATTGAGCATTAAACTGCATTTTGTTGGACTCAACTTAACCGCCAGTTGACCAGGGGTTAAAATGACCAAAATACCCCTATGGGGTGTGAATAGTCACTTTGGTCAAATGAGCTCCAAATCAAATGCAATCACTTCCAACAAGTTTCAAATAACAAACCAAACCTGTTGGATCCACTTCCAGTCCCTGGGTCAACCTGGTTGACCAAGTCAACCTAGTTTGACCAAACAGGCCTTTATGGGTCAAAATAGGTCATTTTGAGCAAATGACCTCCCTAGACCTTGGGACCACCTCCATTGGTATCCAAATATCATTTCAAATCTGTTGAACCCATTTCCAGACCCTGGACCCACTTGGTTGACCAAGTCAACCAGGGTCGACCTAAAAGGCCATTAAGGGCCCAAATAGGTCATTTTTACCAAATGACCTCCCCAGACTTTGAGACCACCACCAGTAGACTAAGAATATTATTCTGAACTGGTCAGACCCAATCCCTGACCTTGGGTCAACTTAGTTGACCAAGTCAACCCAGTTGACCCATTAAGCCCTTTAAGACCTAAATAGGCCATTTGATCTAAATGACCATTCCAGACCTTGAAACCACTTCTACCAGACCCCATTCGTCATTTCAAATCACTCCAGTCCAGACCCTGACCCTGGGTCAACCTGGTTGACCAGGTCAACTCAGGTTGACCACTTTAAACCCTTAAGCCCATTTAAACCCAATCAAGTTCTAGATCAATTTCAAACTTATTCAAATTTCTCTAGTCACTCCCCTTAGGGATTTAAGCTTGATTAGACCTCTGTCCACTCATCAATTGATTTAGTCAGCTGGATCTGGACCTGATCAAATCTAATCCATTTAGGTCAATCCAAGATTTACATTCAAATTTAATTAAATCAAATCTTTTAAATCTCAAAAATCTCTTCTATCATTTGTTTTGAACCTTTTTAAATTCAAAATGATTCATGCATTGGTCAGTTTGACCAAGTCAATCCCTTTTGATTTGGTCAAAATTATTTAAACTCCTATAAATGCATTCAAGCTTCAATTCCTAAGCCTTAACTCCCTTCAAGTCATTTAAACCATCTCATTAGGTCTTCCTAGCTGCCACCTAGGTAGTCAAAGTCGACTGTTGACTAGTCAACTAGTCAACAAAACTTTAAAACTTTTTTTTAAATGATTAAATCCCTCTCAAAGTTAAGCCACTCTACTTCAAATCCTTCCAGTAACATAAGCACACTCTAGAGACTGCTAATAGATCCCTTAATCCCTGGTTTAATCCCCTAATCAAGCCCATTACCCCCATGTGCTCCTAAGGACAAAGGGAGCTTTATACCTCACTTGTCCTTTGTCCTTTGATTCCCTGATGCTCTAACTATTTGGGGACAGATGGCACACATTAGGAATTGTATCTAATCAATCCCAGCCATTCACTTGGCTTCAGGACTCTTGAATAGGGTAAAAACGCATGGATGGACGATCATTCTCTCCCCCAGCTTCTCTCTCCATTCTAACCTCCTCAAGCCTGGACTCTAGCTCATCTGAGCTTCCCAGGTCTTTTTAAACCTTTCCCAACCAAAATCTAGCCGGAGATAGGCGTCGCCGGCAAACTTCCTGGCAAGTTGAAGGCAGAATCCGTCCTAGGCTTTGTCTGGTTAATCCAGACGTTATTAGCTCGAGGAACTTTCTACAAATTTGAGCGTGGATAGATAACAAATTCAGAGAATCCAAAAGCGGTTTAATCCATCCTTTATCGAGGTGAAAATCCTAAACCCTAGTCTATGATACACTATATTAAATAGCGTTCTCTATCATCATGTTAAGCTTTAAAATCACCACTACATAAATTCTATTCGCAAATTACATCTACGTTTAAAATTTTATTAAAATTAACTGGCGGGTTTAATAAAACGAGCTAATTTTCATTTTTAGGGCTTCAGTAATACAATATATGAGATCGCATGCTCTCAGAGCCGTTGATCCAGCGGCCAACGGCTTGGATTCATCCTTTCCGTGGTTCGAGCGGAGGCGGATCTGATCCTGGGATCAATTCTTTTGTCCGAATCGATCTCAGCCCTCTGATTCAACCCCGGGAATGTATCTCCCGCCGTCTGATCTCCCTTAATAGAGATCAAACCGCAGGATTTGATTTCCACCGTTGGATTGAATCCACGCGGATCTGACGACTGTCTCTAATCTGCTGACGTGGTTAAGTGAATAACCACGCATTGACGCGTGGTTCTCCCACTGACTGACGCGTGGAAGGACGCGGAATCCTGCCGCCGCGCTGTTTGCGCTTGCCGAATCACTATATGCCGCGTGTCCTCCTGCCGCCGCCACCGCCGTCAGAAATAATTAAATGAATAAAATAATCCAGAAAACTCCAAAATTCAATAAATTGTCAAAAAATTCCAGAAAATACTAATTCAAACTTAAAACCAGCAATCAATCAATTCTAATTAAAATTTAATTAATCTTCAATATTAATTAAACTTAAAGCACTTAATTATATCGGGTACCACTCGGTAACACAGGCCTACGAGGCTATTAAATTAGCCATAAGGAAGGTGAAATAAACTTCACGGCCTCGGTGTGCAACAAAGGTAGTATCCAATAAACAATCAAAATCAAATTTAAAATCAAATTCAAATCATTAAGATTTAAATTTTAGTTAAAATCCCTTAAGCCTTCAACCAACTAGAACATCAAACAACTTCAATCAAGTGCCTATTTAAGATATATCAAAACCACACAGCCTATCTCACACACTTTAGATGATTTGCTAGGACAACCAACTTTAGTCTTAGGCTAGGCCGGTGTTTACTTTTCTGTTGTGTGCCGGGTTTTCGAGCTTTTACTGCATGCTGTTTGCTAGTGATAGAATTGATGTGATTGTTTATTTATTTACTGCACAATGTGATTTGATTGATTATACGTTAGACCTACCCTTATGTTAGGAACGATTTATACTAATTCAATCTTATGCAGGTGGCCATGCTCATACAGGGCATAAATTAAAGGGGGCAAAAATCATAAATATTAAATTGCACAGGTGCTCCAGAATGCTTAACTCCCCCTTAAAATTAAAAGAGCATGGCCAAGCGTAGCTGTGTTTGAGCATTTAAATTTTAAATATATTAACTACTTGGGATGTAAATATAACTGTTGATTATTAGGATAACCCTGCAGGTTGTTGAGTCTAGATTTTAATTTTAATTAATGTAATTTGAGATGATATTTGAGTTGTAAATCTAAAGTACTTTGAGATTGAGATGTTTAAACATCCAATTTGGAATCCAAAGAGGAAGGAACATCCCTTAGGGGAGAGTTCCTATCCATTTGGAGATCCAAATTAGGATGAAGTTTAAGTATCCAAAGAGAAAAGATAACACCCCTATTCAGGGGGAGTTTCTTTTCATTTAGATATCCAGACCCGACGATCCAAGGAGTTCCCAGAAGACGAAGAAGTGAAGAACGAGAAGAATCTCAAATCTCAAAGTCACTTGTGTCTTAGGAGTAGAATCCAGGTTGTAGTCAGTGGTACCCGGCCACTTTACTTCCCTGCAGACCCTAGGTTGTATAATTAAGTGGCACTTGCCACATGGACTTTCAGTTTGAGCATTTATTTAATTAATTTAATTATTTGATTGATTTGATTACTTGATGTTGATTGCGATTAAGGTCTTGCATGCTTTTAGTAGTTTTTTATGCTTATTGCATGTCGTATTTGATTTAGCCTGGAATCCGATCAGAGGCTCGTGAGGGTACGGTCATAAATTATTTCTAGTTAAACAAAATTTAAAAACTTTAGGCTCAGATAGTAACTCTAACGCTTTTAAGAAGTAAGCCCGGACTCGCCGGGGGTTTTTCATGCATCATATTGAAGTTTCTCTACCGTGTTAGGCACCTCCCCGCCTGCGGGTTCTGGCAGACCACCTGACCTATTAAGGTGCAGTTCTGTCCAAGAGGATGTTGTGCAATCTCTAGGATAAAATCTATTTTTAAGCCTGATTTTAAAACTGCTTCATATTAATTTAAGCATTTTATCGAGTCAACTAGCATGCATTGCATTAGTAACAAATTAAAAACGAGTCTAAATCTTAATTGCATTTTATTTAGACATTTCACCCAACATAAGTTAAGGGGTCAATTAGGAATCTGCTCTAGATGTCGACCCCAACTCTTCAAACTCAATCATAAATAACATCCTTAACCACTCTTTCATAAAGACTTTAACTCATGGTTTTGAAGCGTTTAGGTGGTTTAGCTGGCTCCCCAATCCAGGCCGGGGTAAGTCCAGATTGCATTGCATTAGTTAGCTTCTGGGTCATTGATTTTCAGTACCCATTTTAGACTTAAGTTCTGAGGCAAGTCTTCAATCTTAAGACCTCAACCTTCTGGGAATCTAATTCCCACTTTCTAATAAAATCAATCATTCAAACTTAAATCTCTTTCCATCAAATTCAAGCCCAACACTTAGGATAGTTTGAGGTATTTCTGAAGTAATTCAGAATCTCAAGACACCTCCTAGTCTTCTTCCTTTGACACCAGAAATAAGTGTTCAATTTTGAACCAATCCCACTTGAAATCCTAGTCCTTAACCTTCTTTGATATCAATCTTTGAATTCTTAAATAAAATTCGTATCGCTATTTTAATCGAGAGTATTCGTAGGAAATTTTCTAGTTTCCTACGATGTAATTAACTATGAGGGCTTACGCTCGTAGGAGATTTAGAAACCCAGACCAGATTTCAAAATCAAGTTTTCAAAACCTTCAATTGATTATCTTTGGGAAATTCAAACCTGACGATCATTATCGTCATCTTCAAACTATTTTTAGTGATTGATATTTTCTTTCCTCGGATAGATATATCAATTACAATAATAGTTCTGATTATGAAATTAATGATCCATATATTCAGATTAGCATAGTCAAACAGTTGATTAAATATCATTTTGATCCTTTGAGATCATATATTGTTTCTCCTTGAGTTTGATTGTGATAATCAGAATAAATCAAGATTTATAATCTGAGCCTATTAGGGAACGATATGTTCACCTTTCGAGGTGATATATCATTCATAATAAGTGTTCGATTATAAAATTTAAATTCCAGAAATTAAATATTTCCCAAAGAAAATTAAACACTTTTTAAAACTATATTTTTCAATCACATCACAAACAAAAAATGGCGACTCCGCTGGGGAAAATCTCTCTCTCCATCTTTAATAGCGCTACGAGTTTTGTTGCATCGGTAGTTTTGACTACCTTTCTTCCGTTGGTCCCTCTCCCATTTCTCCCTTGGGTGAGTGTGGTCAACTCAATTAAGACATGTGAAAAGAGATGTGAGAGTAGGAAACCTCCCTCCAAGCTGGGCTTTGACATTTTGCCTCCAAGTCTATTGGTAGAGCAAAAGAGTCAAGCCAAGCTTGTCAAAATCTTTTTGCATATGTTGCAAACTCGCATGCGAATAGATTCCTGCATTCTAAGTTTCACAATTTATAAAAATCCCTCAATCTCAAAACCCAGATTCAAAATTCCTTTAATTAAACTTGGATTTTGATATTTTACATCAAGCTAGTCAGTATGGTGAAAGAGTCAAACCAGGTCTCTAGATTTCCCTTAACTTTTGTTAACCATTATGTTGAAAATAAAACTTAACATTTTTGAGTTTTAAAAGTCAAAGAAAATCTTTCAAATCAATTTCAATCGTCGTTGCTATGTGTCTTCTATAATATTCTGTTGTACTTGAACACATGCAATTCAAATTCAAAATTCTCTAGTCAATTTTAGGCTTTGACATTTCACCCCTAAATTGCTTGATGGGGTGCAAAGAGTTAAGCCTTAGGATCTTCAGGCTAATTTGGTAAACCTACATATTTGAACAAAATTCAATATGTTGAGTTCCAAATTTTGAAGAAGATCCGTTCAGTTCCAACCTTGAGGGTAAATCCAGTTTCAAATTTGAATTCAATCTCGATTAAAACTCAATTTCAACTTAGAATTCGAATTCAATTTTAATCTCAAGATTTAAATTCAAATTCAACATTAATTCTAAATTAAAATTTCACCTTGAATTCAAATTTGATTTTAATTCCAAATTCAACTTCAGATTTGATTTCAAGATCAAATTCGGGACTTTGATATTTCGACCCAAGTCAATTGGTGAAATGAAAAGAGTCAAGCCCGATCCCCAAATCTTTCATATCAATTTTATGCACCTACATGATTGAGTGAAACTCAATCTATTGAGTCATAAAATTTGAAGAAAAATCCATTTGACTTGAGCTTCAAGTTCAAATTCAAAATTTGAGTCCAAACATAATTTCAACCTAAAATTTGAATTTGATTTCCAATTTAAAATCAAATTAATTTTGATCAGGACTTTGACATTTCAACCCAAGTCAATTGGTGAAACGAAAAGAGTCGAGCTCGATCCCTGGATCTTTCATATCAATTCTGTGTACCTATATGATTGAGCGAAACTCGATCTGTTGAGTCACGAAATTTGAAGAAAGATCCATTCGACTTCAACCTTAAGTTCAGATTTAAATCTAACTTTGATTCAAAATACAATCTCAACCTTAAATTCGAATTCGATTGTCACCTTAAATTATAATTTCAATTTTGAATTCAAGTTTGAGTTTGAACTTTGACATTTTGCCCCAAGTTAATTGGTGTAGCGAAAGTGTCGGGTTCAACCCTTAAGTCTTTATCAATTCTATAAACCACTGTTTTGAATTTAAACTCAACAAGATTGAATTATAAAATTTTGAATAACATTAATTAAGTTTAAAATTCAAATTCAAATTCAAGATTAACTAATTCAAATCATTGTTCATTAATTTCAGGATTTAAGCACTCAAATGGCTGGAGAACTCATTTTCTCTCTAGATAGAAACTTGATAGTCGAAGGAATCACTTCTGGTAATTTCATCCAGTTTGAAATGCAATTCCAAGACTTCAAGTTATCAGTCAATGGAGAAGAAATGATTGATCTGTCTGCTGGAATACGAAGGAATGTCCCCTTGGTTGAGATTACTTTAGGGTCAGGAGTTGACTCCCCTATCTCCGAGATGGAGGCCGATGTCACCCCTTTACCCATTGTACCTTCCGCCCAGGTGGATAAGAACTAGAAGTCAATAACGATAGAAGAGCTACCATCTCAACCTGAGATCGGGTCAAGTTCTAGCACCCCTGCCGTCAGCAACGTCAACAAGAACAAAATGAAGAACTACCTTCGTAGAGTCAGAAAGAAGGTTGTCAAGGCCAGGAAGACTGCTAAGGCGAAAGCCTTAAAGCATGTCAAGTCTGAGGCTAATCAAAAGTTTGTTGCTCCTTCTACGAACCCATTCCCTGATGGAAATCATTTCCACCCTTCTCCTGTTACTCAAAGGACGGAGGTTGTAGAGATGAGAGCACGATCTTCAATACACCTTCTCGACTACTACATGGCAAGAATCAATAAAGCCAGAACTGAATAAACTCCAGCACCAGGCCCTAGGCCCCCAGTTGAAGGTTATGACCCATCCACTCTACTAGATGATGTTACATCACGTTTCTATACGTGTCCCACTACATCAACTAGAGAGGAGGAGGTGTAGAAACCGTTCGGGGTGCCACTCTCCTAATTACTAGACCCCTAGTGATAAGTGAGGGGAAATAATCTAAGATTATATCAGATAGTGATACCGTTAAAATTTAACTTTCAACGGGGTCCTATCGAGATAAATCTTTTTTATTAAAGTGATGCAATGACTTCTAAGGATAGTACAGACCCAATAATAGTCTCTCCCTCCAAGGAGATCATAGGAATTTAATTCCATACTATTAGGGTCTTGCCACCTAGATTTGTAATTTCTTTTTAAGGAAAGTTTCTAATTTCTCAAGTGTACTGATTTCAGACCTTCAAGATAGTTGAATCATCATTTTAATGAAAATTGACCTCTATTTGAAGTCTTAAACAGGAGAAAGTTGTTGTTGACTCCATCAAATATTTGAATACACCTCCCTCCCACCTCTTTTGTGGGATTGGTTTGATAATTGAATTAAACTCAATATCGAACTTAAGTTGATCTTTGAAATGAAATTTTTCTCAAATTTCTAGCAATTTTCTATCTTAATAGATATCTCTTGCATGTTTAAAATCTGTTCAATAATTTTCAAAAGTCAAGCCAATATTCATTTTAAAAGACTGGGTTCTACCTAGGGGATTATTCTTCCTTGTATAAGAGAGTGAGTTTTCTTCTTTTGTACTTGAGATATAATCCCGGCATTGAATTTAAAGTAGGTGCAGCCTCTTCTCAAAATCAAAGTAAATTCCAAAAAGATGCGCGAATGCGCCAAAATTCAAAAAAAGGAAATAGTGCAAAATGCACTATAAATCAAAAGATGCACAAAGTGCGCCACCAAGAAAAGAGAAGAAAGAAAGAGGCTCCCTTCTGCTAAATTCTTCAATCTCAAAAGACCCAGTCAATTTTAAATCGCTTGATTTTGAAAGTCTTGAATCCAGATTCTCCACCGTGCATCGGTAATTTATCAAGATACAAAAATCTCTTATGCAAGAAAATTGAAAAGATCAAATTTCTATATTCAACTTAAACCTCTTTGAAATTGATTTTAATTCAAAATACTTAAGGGAGACCCCAGTTTAGTTCCTACAAAACTTGGTCTAGGTCAACAAAACCTAAATCCTCAAACCTTTGTAGGTTAGTTGGGGTCACTCAAACTTTTCACTGTACTTCTGAATTTGTTCCCGTTCGTCATTCTGACAGGGTCCAAATACTTAGAGGAAGTTTTCTAATAAGAAGAATGAATCTTCTACTCTTGATAAAAATTCAAAATTTGGTCCTTGAGAAGTGTGTGTAAGCCATTCCACATAGGCATCCTTCCTTTAAAGCCTTCTTTATAAAATTACACTCTATGCTGGGTCCAAGTTCAATTCCACTGAAGAAGTATTTTATAATGCTGGAAATTATCGTTCACAATCAAACCACACCCTGTGCTGGGTCCTAGATCACCCCGATCTAGAGGCGTAGTTTCTTTTGCTGGGACTTGCTGTTCAAAATCAAACTATAATTGAGCAAAGTGCCCGACTCCAATTCGAGGAGCTCGAGGGCCTCAAATAAAAATTAAATTAAGCTCAGCAAAGTTTGAAAGTTTATAAGTCACGTTTGATTCAAAATACTAATAAGATGTGTCACTTTAGAACTCCCCAAGTAGGAGACTTGGTCGTAGTCTTTTGTAGACCGCTTCTAGTCCGTTGTAAACTCAATGGAAAAACTGAGTCAATGTTGACTGGATCGTTCATTTAAATGACGATCTTTGAGGAATTTTCTTTTAATTGATCAACCCTGAAGAATGCCACCCAATACTTTCAAATATTGGGGAGGCTCTTCAGGAAGTACCATGCCAGATGAGTGTCAAACACAAAATCAAATTCAAAACCTTTTAAAGTTAAAATCAAACGCAAGATCAAATTTCAAAAATTTTAAGAATTCAAAATCGACTTGAATTAAGTTCAAAATTCTTGAAATTCAAAACCAATTTGAATCAAATTCAAAACATTTCAAATCTAAAATTAAATCAAACCAGAGTTAAAACCCTTCAAATTCAAATTCGTTAAATCAAGTTTCAATTTTAAAAATCTTCAAATTCAAAACTCAATCAATTCAAATTCAAAAATCATTCAATTCTCAAGTTCCAGAATTCAAACTCGATCCTCTGTGTAGAGCAAGTTTCCTCTACACATGATCATCCAGACCCGATCCTCTATATAGAGCAAGTTTCCTCTATATACGATCATCCAGACTCGATCCTCTGTGTGAAGCAAGTTTCCTTCACACACGATCATTCCAGACCCGGTCCTCTATATATAGTAAGTTTCCTCTATATACGATCACCCTGACTCGATCCTCTGTGTGAAGCAAGTTTCCTTCACATACGATCATTCCAGACCTGATCCTCTATATATAGCAAGTTTCCTCTATATACGATCATCCAGTTTTGATCCTCTATATAGAGCAAGTTTCTTCTATATACGATCATCCAAATTTGATCCTCTATGTGAAGCAAGTTTCCTTCACATATGATCATTCCTGACTCGATCCTCTATATAGAGCAAGTTTCCTCTATATACGATCATCCAAACTTGATCTTCTGTGTGAAACAAGTTTCCTTCACACATGATCATTCCAGTTTTGATCCTCTATATAGAGCAAGTTTCCTCTATATATGATCATCCAGATTTGATCCTCTATGTGAAGCAAGTTTCCTTCACATATGATCATTCCTGACTCGATCCTCTATATAGAGCAAGTTTCCTCTATATATGATCATCCAGACTTGATCCTCTGTGTGAAGCAAGTTTCCTTCACACATGATCATTCCAGATTCGATCCTCTATATAGAGTAAGTTTCCTCTATACAGGATCATCCAGATCCGATCCTCTATGTAAAGCAAGTTTCGTTTATATACGATCATTCCAAATCCGATTCTATGCGAAGCAATGCTTCCTTCTCACAGAATCATCCAGCTTTCTTTTCCTTAAGGACAGATGTGAGTCATCGTGCTTTCTTTCCTTAGGATTAGATCTTCTAGTGATGGAGCACGCCCTCTGTGGCACCATCATAGATTTAAATTCCATATCCGACCTTCTGTGGGAAGAAATGCTTCCTTCCCTCAGGGTCCCCTAGTTTTCTTCTCCTTTAGGATAGGTTCTTCTTCCTTTCCTTAGGATTAGATGTGCAAGTGGTGGAGTACACCCTTCATGGCACCATCCTAGCTTCTTCAAATTTTCTTTTCCTTAAGGTTAGATGTGAGTCATCGTGCTTTCTTTCCTTAGGATAAGATCTTCTAGTGGTGGAGCACGCCCTTCGTGGCACCATCCTATGTTCAAAATCCAGATCCGACCTTCTATGGGAAGCAATGCTTCCTTTCTCTCAGGATCCTCCAGTTTTCTTTTCCTTAAGGACAGATGTGAGTCATCGTGCTTTCTATCCTTAGGATTAAATCTTCTAGTGGTGGAGCACGCCCTTCGTGGAACCATCATAGCTTCTTTCAAGTTTTCTTCTCCTTAAGGTTAGGCTCCTTGTCCTTCCCTTAGGACTAGATTCCCCAGTGATGGAGTAAGTCCTATATGGCATCGTCCTGGGTTTAATTCCAAAATCAAATTCTCTTTTCCTCAGAGTAAGTATTCTCCTTCTCTTAGGATTAGACTCTCCAGTGATAGAATAAGTCCCCTGTGGCACCGTCCTGGATTCAATTTCAGTTTCAAAAATCAAACTTTCTCTCTTCCTTAGGGTAGGTTCTTCTTCCTTCCCTTGGGATTAGACTTCCTAGTGATGGAGTAAGTCCTCTATGGCACTGTCCTGAAATCAATCTCAATCAAGTTTTCCTTTCCTTAGGGTTAGATGTTTCTTCCCTTAGGACTAGATCTACTAGTGGTAGAGTATGCTACCTCAGCACTACCCTAGTATCATTTCAACTTCAATTTTCTAAGGTTAGGATTTCCCTTTCCCTTAGAATCAAATCTAGACTCGATCCTCTATAGTTAGGAATTCTTCCTTTCTATACGATCATCCAGACCTTCTTTTCCTTTAGGGTTAGGACTTCCCTTCCTTTAGGACTAGATCTACTAGTGGTAGAGTACGCTGCCTCAGCACTACCCTAATATCATTTTAAATTCAATTTTCTAAGGTTAGGATTTCCCTTTCCCTTAGAATCAAATGTAGACTAGATCCTCTGTAGTTAGGAATTCTTCCTTTCTATATGATCATCCGGACTTTCTTTTCCTTTAGGAATAGGATTTCTCTTCCTTTAGGATTAGATCTACTAGTGGTAGAGTACGCTGTCCCCAGCACTACCCTAGTACCATTTCAAATTCAATCTTCTAGGGTTAGGTTTTCCTTTCCCTTACAATCAAATCTAGATTCAATCCTTTATAGTTAGGAGTTCTTCCTTCCTATAGGATCACCCAGACTTCCTTCTCCTTTAGGGATAGATTCTTCCTTTCCCTTAGGACCAGACCCACTAGTGGTAGAGTATGCTTTTCCTAGCACTACCCTAGTATCTATTCAAACTCTGATTCCCCAGGGATAGACTTTTCATCCCCTTAGGATCAAAACTTCAGACTTGACCATTTTATTCGGTCAACACCAATATGTGCAATAGAACTACATTCTATTACACATATTGGGGGTCCATTTGTTGACCTCATTTTTGTATGAGATTAGCATGACCAATCCAGACCTTAGGATCTTTACAATCCTTAGGATTTAATTTTGACCCTAGGATCAATCTGATCTTAGTTCAATCCAGATTCAAATCAATCCTGATCTCAGATCAATCAAATCTCCAGACTATTCTAGATCTTAGGATCGTTCCTAGATTTTAGATCTTAGGATCATTCTAGACCTTAGGATCCTCCTAGTATCTAGACTTTAGGATCTATTCTAGATCCTAAGACTCTTCTAGATCCCAGACCCTAGGACTTCTAGATTCTAGGATCTTCCTAGACTTCAGTCCCTAGGATCTATTCTAGACCCTAGGATTCCTTTAAGCTGATCTGGACTCCAGGACCTATTCTAAATCCTAGGATTCTTCTAGATCAATCCAATCTTCAATTAAATCTAGACTTAATTCAAACCCTATCATTCAAACTCAAAATCCAGCTTAAAACCAGAAATCCAGATCAAATTCCAAGGCCAAAGGTCTAAGTCCTGAAAGCCTTTTCCAGTGAATCTTTAAATAATTCAAAACCCTATCAAATGACCTCTGATTCAAGGTCTATCAGTTCCACACTGATGTGACATGTCTCTAGAGGCAACCCTCCAAATTTGAGCTCATTCTGAGGTCTCTAACCCCAGAAACTGAATTGAAATCCAAAGGCTGAAAAACCTTTAAATATTTACAATCTATGCCATTAGACCTGCCACCCAGTGGATTTTGATCCTGGAGCTTTCTACAAAGCTCCAAATCACCTCCAGACCCTTGATTATGACTTATTGAGCATTAAACTACATTTTGTTGGACTCAACTTAATCCCCAGTTGACCAGGGGTTAAAATGACCAAAATACCCCTATGGGTGTGAATAGTCACTTTGGTCAAATGAGCTCCAAATTAAATGCAATCACTTCCAGCAAGTTTCAAATATCAAACCAAACCTGTTGGACCCACTTCCAGCCCCTGGGTCAACCTGGTTGACCAAGTCAACCTAGTTTGACCAAACAGGCCTTTATGGGTCAAAATAGGTCATTTTGACCAAATGACCTCCCCAGACCTTGGGACCACCTCCATTGGTCTCCAAATATCATTTCAAATCTGTTGAACCTATTTCTAGACCTTGGACCCACCTAGTTGACCATTAAGGGCCCAAATAGGTCATTTTGACCAAATGACCTCCCGAGACTTTGAGACCACCACCAGTAGACTCAGAATGTTATTCTGAACTGGTCAGACCTAATCCTTGACCCTGGGCCAACTTGGTTGACCAAGTCAACCCAGTTGACCCATTAAGCCCTTTAAGACCTAAATAGGCCATTTGATCTAAATGACCATTCCAGACCTTGAAACCACTTCTACCAGACCCCATTCGTCATTTCATATCACTCCAGTCTAGACCCTGACCCTGGGTCAACCTGGTTGACCAAGTCAACTCAGGTTGACCACTTTAAACCCTTAAGCCCATTTAAACCCAATCAAGTTCTAGATCAATTTCAAACTTATTCAAATTTCTCTAGTCACTCCCCTTAGGGATTTAAGCTTGATTAGACCTCTGCCCACTCATTAGTTGATTTAGTCAGCTGGATCTGGACCTGATCAAATATAATCCATTTAGGTCAATCCAACATTTACATTCAAATTTAATTAAATCAAATCTTTTAAATCTCAAAAACCTCTTCTATCATTTGTTTTGAACCTTTTTAAATTCAAAATGATTCATGCATTGGTCAGTTTGACCAAGTCAATCCCTTTTGATTTGGTCAAAATTATTCAAACTCCTATAAATGCATTCAAGCTTCAATTCCTAAGCCTTAACTCCCTTCAAGTCATTTAAACCAGCTCATTAGGTCTTCCTAGCTGCCACCTAGGTAGTCAAAGTCGACTGTTGACTAGTCAACTAGTCAACAAAACTTTAAAACTTTTTTTTAAATGATTAAATCCCTCTCAAAGTTAATCCACTCTACATCAAATCCTTCCAGTAACATAAGCACACTCTAGAGACTGATAATAGATCCCTTAATCCCTGGCTTAATCCCCTAATCAAGCCCATTACCCCCATGTGCTCCTAAGGACAAAGGGAGCTTTATACCTCACTTGTCCTTTGTCCTTTGATTCCCTGATGCTCTAACTATTTGGGGACAGATGGCACACATCAGGAATTATATCTAATCAATCCCAGCCATTCACTTGGCTTCAGGACTCTTGAATAGGGTAAAAATGCATGGATGGATGATCATTCTCTCCCCCAGCTTCTCTCTCCGTTCTAACCTCCTCAAGCCTGGACTCTAGCTCATCTGAGCTTCCCAGGTCTTTTTAAACCTTTCCCAACCAAAATCTGGCCGGAGATTGCCGTCGTCGGCGAGCTTCCTGGCAAGTTGAAGGCAGAATTCTTCCTAGGCTTTGTCCGGTTAATCCAGACGTTATTAGCTCGAGGAACTTTCTACAAATTTAAGCATGGACAGACCACAAATTCAGAGAATCCAAAAGAGGTTTAATCTGTCCTTTATCGAGGTGAAAATCCTAAACCCTAGTCTATGATACACTAGATTAAATAGCATTCTCTATCATGCATGTTAAGCTTTAAAATCACCACTACATAAATTATGTTCGCAAATTACATCTACGTTTAAAATTTTATTAAAATTAACTGGCGGGTTTAAGAAAACGAGCTAATTTTCATTTTTAGGGCTTCAGTAATATAATATATCAGATCGCATGCTCTCGGAGCCGTTGATCCAGCGGCCAACGGCTTGGATTCAGCCTTTCCGTGGTTCAAGCGGAGGCGGATCTGATCCTGGGATCAATTCTTTTGTCCGGATCGATCTCAGCCCTCTGATTCAACCCCAAGAATGTATCTCCCACCGTCTGATCTCCCTTAATGGAGATCAAACCGCGGGATTTGATTTCCGCCTTTGGATTGAATCCACACGGATCCGACAGTTGTCTCCAATCCGCTGACGTGGTTAAGTGAATAACCACGCGCTGACGCGTGGTTCTCCCACTGACTGACGCGTGGAAGGACGCGGAATGCCGCCGCCGCGCTGTTTGTGCTAGCCGAATCATTGTATGCCGCGTATCCTCCTGCCGCCGCCGCCGCCGTCAGAAATAATTAAATAGTTTTAAATTAATTTTAAAACTATTTAATTATCAAAAACTTCAAAAAAATATTAAAATTTCATTTCAAATCCAAAATTTGCGTGTAATATATCAATTTGCTTGGATTTTCAAGGGTTTTAATTTAAAATTAAAATAATTTCAAAATAATCTCTGTACTTTAAGTAATTTTAAATATAGATTATTTGATTATTTTAATTATTAATTAATTAAAGTAAATCAAAATATTTTCAAAATTTTAAATTGTTATATTCAAATATATAAAAAAATTTTCAATCTTTTAATTTACATCTAAAGTTATTTTAAAATATTAAATATATTCTTAAATAATTTTGAAATATCTAATTTCAAATTTGTTTAATTTATATTAAATTAAATATTTTTCAAATTTTAAAAAACTTATATATTAAAATATGTTAAATAATTAAACATTTATTTAAGATGCTTTAATTTAAGACTAATTTTAAAATTTTAAATGTTAATTTATTTTAAATAATTTGAATTTATTTAAATATTCTATTATTTGATTAATTAAATTCTCTTTAAACTTGCATGTATAAGAAACACACACCACCTAGTCTTAGGGTTCTCCTAGATTTAGGATTTGATTGTGTTTGCATGTCTATTTATGCATTTGTCAAGGGTTAATTGAAACCTTGATTCAAACCCATTTAAATCTAGTGACATCGTTAAGGACAATAATTAAGGACCTTGAGTAGAAAATTTAGAATATTTTTAATAATTAGGACTCACCTCCTTTTGACTTGAAACTCAAACCATTTGAACATAGTGACACTCTCAGCTCTAGGAAAATATCCCATTGAATTTTGAAGTCATTAAGCCCCTTAATTGATTTAATCAAAATTGACCCTTAATTAAGCCTTTAAGCTTCCAAAAATTCTAATAAATCAAATTTAAATCCAAAAATTACAAATAATATCTCAAACTGACCAGAATCAAACCCTTAATCAATGAAAATAAAAGCCCCTTGACTGGACTTCAAAATTAGGTTTAATTTAAGTTTAATTGAAATTTAATATTTAATTAATTTAATTAATTAAAAATAATTAAAAATTCCAGAAAATCTCCAAACACTTGGAAATCACTCCTTAGGTCATTCCTGAACTTTGGAGTTGATTTCAAGGAGTTTGGAGATCATTTGGATTCAAATCATCAAAAGGGCCTTTAATTAAACAATTTTAAAAATTCATTAAGTACTCAAAACTTCAAAAATTCATAACTAATTCAAATGAACTCTAAATTGAGCAAACTCAAAGGCATACAACTCATCTTAAGCTTTAATATTTATTAAAAATGTTAAGTTTCCAGAAATCAATCAAATTTGAAAAAGTCAACATTTGGTCAAACCTAGTTCAAATTTAAGTCAAAACTTCAAACCTTCCTAATAAAATCTAGAAAAATCCAATTTCAGTGTACTTACTGTCTAACTGATCGTATTAAGGTCTACTATTTTAATAAAATATTAACATTCCACAAAACACTTTAAATCAAAAGGTCAAATTTTGACCCTTGAATTAAATGAATAAAATAATCTAGAAAACTCCAAAATTCAATAAATTGTCAAAAAATTCCAGAAAACACTAATTCAAACTTAAAACCAGCAATCAATCAATTCTAATTAAAATTTAATTAATCTTCAACATTAATTAAACTTAAAGCACTTAATTATATCGGGTACCACTCGGTAACACAGGCCTACGAGGCTATTAAATTAGCCCCAAGGAAGGTGAAATAAACTTCACGGCCTCGGTGTGCAACAATGGTGGTATCCAATAAACAATCAAAATCAAATTTAAAATCAAATTTAAATCAAATTCAAATCATTAAGATTTAAATTTTAGTTAAAATCCCTTAAGCCTTCAACCAACTAGAACATCAAACAACTTCAATCAAGTGCCTATTTAAGACATATCAAAACCACACAGCCTATCTCACACACTTTAGATGGTTTGCTAGGACAACCAACTTTAGTCTTAGGCTAGGCCGGTGTTTACTTTTCTATTGTGTGCCGGGTTTTCGAGCTTTTACTGCATGCTGTTTGCTAGTGGTAGAATTGATGTGATTGTTTATTTATTTACTGCACTATGTGATTTGATTGATTGTACGTTAGACCTTGATTGATTGTACGTTAGACCTACCCTTAGGTTAGGAATGATTTATACTAATTTAATCTTATACAGGTGGCTATGCTCATACAGGGCATAAATTAAAGGGGGCAAAAATCATAAATATTAAATTGCACAGGTGCTCCAGAATGCTTAAGTCCCCCTTTAAAATTAAAAGAGCATGGCCAAGCGTAGCTGTGTTTGAGCATTTAAATTTCAAATATATTAACTACTTGGGATGTAAATATAACTGTTGATTATTAGGATAACCCTGCAGGTTGTTGAGTCTAGATTTTAATTTTAATTAATGTAATTTGAGATGATATTTGAGTTGTAAATCTAAAGTACTTTGAGATTGAGATGTTTAAACATCCAATTTGGAATCCAAAGAGGAAGGAACATCCCTTAGGGGAGAGTTCCTATCCATTTGGAGATCCAAATTAGGATGAAGTTTAAGTATCCAAAGAGAAAAGATAACACCCCTATTTAGGGGAGTTTCTTTTCATTTAGATATCCAGACCCGACGATCCAAGGAGTTCCCAGAAGACGAAGAAGTGAAGAATGAGAAGAATCTCAAATCTCAAAGTCACTTGTATCTTAGGAGTAGAATCCGAGTTGTAGTCAGTGGTACCCGGCCACTTTACTTTTCTGCACACCCTAGGTTGTATAATTAAGTGGCACTTGCCACATGGACTTTCAGTTTGAGCATTTATTTAATTAATTTAATTATTTGATTGATTTGATTACTTGATGTTGATTGCGATTAAGGACTTGCATGCTTTTAGTAGTTTTTTGACGTTTATTGCATGTCGTATTTGATTTAGCCTGGAATCCGATCGGAGGCTCGTGAGGGTACGGTCATAAACTATTTCTAGTTAAACAAAATTTAAAAACTTTAGGCTTAGATAGTAACTCTAACGCTTTTAAGAAGTAAGCCCGGACTCGCCGGGGGTTTCTCATGCATCATATTGAATTTTCTCTACCGTGTTAGGCACCTCCCCGCCTGCGGGTTCTGGCAGACCACCTGACCTATTAGGGTGCAGTTCTGTCCAAGGGGATGTTGTGCAATCTCTAGGATAAAAGCTATTTTTAAGCCTGATTTAAAACTGCTTCATATTAATTTAAGCATTTTATCGAGTCAACTAGCATGCATTGCATTAGTAACAAATTAAAAATGAGTTTAAATCTTAATTGTATTTTATTTAGACATTTCACCCAATATAAGTTAAGGGGTCAACTAGGAATCTGCTCTAGATGTCGACCCCAACTCCTCAAACTCAATCTTAAATAACATCCTTAACCACTCTTTCATAAAGACTTTAACTCATGGTTTTGAAGCGTTTAGGTGGTTTAGCTGGCTCCCCAATCCAGCTGGGGTAAGTCCAGATTGCATTGCATTAGTTAGCTTCTGGGTCATTGATTTTCAGTACCCATTTTAGACTTAAGTTCTGAGGCAAGTCTTCAATCTTAAGACCTCAACCTTCTGGGAATCTAATTCTCACTTCCTAATAAAATCAATCATTCAAACTTAAATCTCTTTCCATCAAATTCAAGCCCAACACTTAGGATAGTTTGAGGTGTTTCTGAAGTAATTCAGAATCTCAAGACACCTCCTACTCTTCTTCCTTTGACTCCAGAAATAAGTGTTCAATTTTGAACCAATCCCACTTGAAATCCTAGTCCTTAACCTTCTTTGATATCAATCTTTGAATTCTTAAATAAAATTCGTATCGCTATTTTAATTGAGAGTATTCGTAGGAAATTTTCTGGTTTCCTATGATGTAATTAACTACGAGGGCTTGCGCTCGTAGAAGATTTAGAAACCCAGACCAGATTTTAAAATCAAGTTTTCAAAACCTTCAATTGATTATCTTTGGGAAATTCAAACCTGATGATCATTATCGTCATATTCAAACTATTGATAGTGATTGATATTTTCTTTCCTCGGATAGATATATCAATTACAATAATAGTTCTGATTATGAAATTAATGATCCATATATTCAGATTAGCATAGTCAAACAGTTGATTAAACATCATTTTGATCCTTTGAGATCATATGTTATTTCTCCTTGAGTTTGATTGTGATAATCAGGATAAATCAAGATTTATAATTTGAACCTATTAGGGAACGATATGTTCACCTTTTGAGGTGATATATCATTCATAATAAGTGTTCGATTATAAAATTTAAATTCTAGAAATTAAATATTTTCCAAAGAAAATTAAACACTTTTTAAAACTATATTTTTCAATCACATCACAAACAAAAATGGCGACTCCGCTGGGGAAAACCTCTCTCTCCATCTTTAATAGCGCTATGAGTTTTGTTGCATCGGTAGTTTTGACTACCTTTCTTCCGTTGGTCCCTCTCCCATTTCTCCCTTGGGTGAGTGTGGTCAACTCAATTAAGACATGTGAAAAGAGAGGTGAGAGTAGGAAACCTCCCTCCAAGCCGGGCTTTGACATTTTGCCTCCAAGTCTATTGGTAGAGCAAAAGAGTCAAGCCAAGCTTGTCAAAATCTTTTTGCATATGTTGCAAACTCGCATGCGAATAGATTCATGCATGCTAAGTTTCACAATTTATAAAAATCTCTCAATCTCAAAACCCAGATTCAAAATTCCTTTAATTAAACTTGGATTTTGACATTTTACATCAAGCTAGTCAGTATGGTGAAAGAGTCAAACCAGGTCTCTAGATTTCCCTTAACTTTTGTTAACCATTATGTTGAAAATAAAACTCAACATTTTTGAGTTTTAAAAGTCAAAGAAAATCTTTCAAATCAATTTCAATCATCGTTGCTATGTGTCTTCTACAATATTCTGTTGTAGTTGAACACATGCAATTCAAATTTAAAATTCTCCAGTCAATTTTAGGCTTTGACATTTCACCCCTAAATTGCTTGGTGGGGTGCAAAGAGTCAAGCCTTAGGATCTTCAGGCTAATTTGGTAAACCTACATATTTGAATAAAATTCAATATGTTGAGTTCCAAATTTTGAAGAAGATCCATTCAGTTCCAACCTTGAGGGTAAATCCAGTTTCAAATTTGAATTCAATCTCGATTAAAACTCAATTTCAACTTAGAATTCAAATTCAATTTTAATCTCAAAATTTAAATTCAAATTCAACATTAATTCTAAATTAATTTTCACCTTGAATTCAAATTTGATTTTAATTCCAAATTCAACTTCAGATTTGATTTCAAGATCAAATTCAGGACTTTGACATTTCGACCCAAGTCAATTGGTGAAATGAAAAGAGTCAAGCCCGATCCCCAAATCTTTCATATCAATTTTATGCACCTACATGATTGAGTGAAACTCAATCTATTGAGTCATAAAATTTGAAGAAAAATCCATTTGACTTGAGCTTCAAGTTCAAATTCAAAATTTGAGTCCAAACATAATTTCAACCTAAAATTTGAATTTGATTTCCAATTTAAAATCAATTTAATTTTGATCGGGACTTTGACATTTCAACCCAAGTCAATTGGTGAAACGAAAAGAGTCGAGCTCAATCCCTGGATCTTTTATATCAATTCTGTGTACCTATATGATTGAGCGAAACTCGATCTGTTGAGTCACGAAATTTGAAGAAAGATCCATTCGACTTCAACCTTAAGTTCAGATTTAAATCCAACTTTGATTCAAAATACAATCTCAACCTTAAAGTCAAATTCGATTGTCACCTTAAATTGTAATTTCAATTTTGAATTCAAGTTTGAGTTTGAACTTTGACATTTTGCCCCAAGTTAATTGGTGTAGCGAAAGTGTCGGGTTCAACCCTTAAGTCTTTATCAATTCTATAAACCACTGTTTTGAATTTAAACTCAACAAGATTGAATTATAAAATTTTGAATAACATTAATTAAGTTAAAAATTCAAATTCAAATTCAAGATTAACTAATTCAAATCATTGTTCATTAATTTCAGGATTTAACCACTCAAATGGCTAAAAAACACATTTTCTCTCTAGATAGAAACTTGATAGTCGAAGGAATCACTTCTGGTAATTTCATCCAGTTTGAAATGCAATTCCAAGACTTCAAGTTATCAGTCGATGGAGAAGAAATAATTGATCTGTCTGCTGGAATACGAAGGAATGTCTCCTTGGTTGAGATTACTTTAGGGTCAGGAGTTGACTCCCCTATCTCCGAGATGGAGGCCGATGTCACCCCTTTACACTTTGTACCTTCCGCCCAGGTGGATAAGAACTAGAAGTCAATAACGATAGAAGAGCTACCATCTCAACCTGAGATCGGGTCAAGTTCTAGCACCCCTGCTGTTAGCAAGGTCAACAAGAACAAAATGAAGAACTACCTTCGTAGAGTCAGAAAGAAGGTTGTCAAGGCCAGGAAGACTGCTGAGGCGAAAGCCTTAAAGCATGTCAAGTCTGAGGCTAATCAAAAGTTTGTTGCTCCTTCTACGAACCCCTTCCCTTATGAAAATCATTTCCACCCTTCTCCTATTACTCAAAGGAAGGAGGTTGTAGAGACGAGAGCACGATCTTCAATACACCTTCTTGACTACTACATGGCAAGAATCAATCAAGCCAGAACTGAACAAACTCCAGCACCAGGCCCTAGGCCCCCAGTTGAAGGTTATGACCCATCCACTCTACTAGATGATGTTACATCACGTTTCTATACGTGTCCCACTACATCAACTAGAGAGGAGGAGATGTAGAAACCATTCGGGGTGCCACTCTCCTAATTACTAGACCCCTAGTGATAAGAAAGGGGAAATAAACTAAGATTATATCAGATAGTGATACCGTTAAAATTTAACTTTCAACGGGGTCTTATCGAGATAAATCTTTTTTATTAAAGTGATGCAATGACTTCTAAGGATAGTGCAGACCCAATAATAGTCTCTCCCTCCAAGGAGATTGTAGGAATTTAATTCCGTACTATTAGGGTCTTGCCACCTAGATTTGTAATTTCTTTTTAAGGAAAGTTTCTAATTTCTCAAGTGTACTGATTTTAGACCTTCAAGATAGTTGAATCATCGTTTTAATGAAAATTGACCTCTATTTGAAGTCTTAAACAGGAGAAAGTTGTTGTTGACTCCATCAAATGTTTGAATATACCTCCCTCCCACCTCTTTTGCGGGATTGGTTTGATAATTAAATTAAACTCAATATCGAACTTAAGTTTGAAAGTTCGAAAGGGATGTTAAGCCCTACTGAACTAGTCCCGAGGCTAACCAAGAGGGGGGGTGAATTGGTTATTTAAAAATTTCACGATAACAACAAAAATCTTTTCGATACTTAGCAGCGGAAACAAGTAAACAATAACGAAAAGGTCAACCAACGATAATATCCCAAGCAGTTTATATTGAAAAGTAAAGTGCAAAACTGAATCAGAAAAGCAAACCAGATTTTATAGTGGTTCGGTCAACTTGACCTACGTCCACTCCCCGGAGCCTCCCCTCCGGGTATTTCACTAAACGAAAGTGACTCTCCTTTTGCTCCCACAGCAAGGCGGAGAAGCCTGTACAAAATACCTCCTTTTCACCACACGGTGAGGCAGAGAACCTGACCTCCTTTCGCTTCCTCCTGAAGCAGGCAGAGAACCTTCGAACTCCTTTTGCTTCCACCTGAAGCGGGCAGAGAACCCCGGATCTTCTTGCGAACGATCCTCCCATGAAGAACACCGACTAGACGACAGACGACGAGCGGAGAAGACGACTCTGATCCGTGCTTGGAGCAACCTTAGTGAATCCCTCACTAACTCCCCCTCACAAGATCTCTTCTCTCTCTCCCAACTCTCTCTTCTCTCTAGGGTTTCTCAGGGAAGGAAGGCAGCAAAAGATTTTTCCAAATCTAGGAAAAAGTTCTTTTAAAGGAGGGCTTAAAACTTGCCCTAAATCTCAACTTGTCGGCCAAGATCGTCTAGGACGATCGGTAGATCGTCCTGTACGATCAGTTCAAATTCAGCTGATTCAGTCTGGACGATTAGGCTCTTCTGGACGATTAGTAGAAAAAGTTGTTCATATCGTCCCGTACGATACTACGATCGTCCGGGACGATTAGTGCAAATTGAGGAAAATCGTCCAGAAGACAGTTCGGGTCGTCCAGAGAAATCTGTGCTGGACGACCAAAAAATGACTTGATCGTCCAGGACGATTTGGACATCGTCCTGTACGATTAGTTCAAAAAGGCCCAAAATCGTCCTGAACACAGTTCGGGTCGTACAGCTGAAATGCACAAGACGATCACGATCGTCCGGGACGATCCTGCGATCGTCCAGGACGAGGTGATCGTATCAATTAAACATTAATTGCTTTCCTTAATTACCAGACTAATTTAGGCATGATTGTAGTGCATCGTCCAGGACGATACACGTATCGTCCGGGACGATCAGACCAAAATACTTAAAATAAAACTTGCCTAACTTAATCTGGCGGCTGGAAATTTCTGATTTGAGCATATCGTCCCGTACGATCCAAAGATCGTCCAGGACGATCTGCTTAATCAGACCCTCTTAACTTAGTCGCCCTAATTAGGGTTTCTGTTTTAACTGGATTGTCCAGGACGATGCTACTATCGTCCAGGACGATCTGAACAAAATTTTAACAGAAACTCTAATTCACTCAATCTCTCTCCCTGAGTGTGTGTGTGCAAGGTTACTTAGCTAGGGAATCAGTTACATTACAATTGACTTAATAAAAGAAAAAATCATACATTTGACACACTTGGACCCGATCTTGAGTTGGCTTGAGTAGCTTGCGGTCTTTTGTGCCTGAAACTGATTAGCCAAGACAAACACACTGGAAACATGTTTGTCATCATCAAAACCAGATTTGCAACAATCTCCCCCTTTTTGATGATGGCAAACATTTGTAAAGTAGTCTGAAAATAAAATGAAACTAAGAAATCAAACAAAACACACATTTTTTAAATTTTCATTTAACAGCTCAAACAATACAGAAAACATGACTCAGAAAATAGAAACAGACACGACTACAACTGACTCCCCCTTTTGACATCACAAAAAGGAGGAGCAAAAAACAAAACACGGAAATAAAACATAAATAGAGCAACTACAAAGCAAAGTTTTTTTTTTTTTTTTTTTTTTGATCAATCTGCTCGAGTAAATCAGAATTTTTCCTTGATTTTATATTCAAAAACCCATAAGAGAACGATTGACAACGCTGAAATCCAGAAAAGGTTGAAAAAATCGACTTTCGTAACTCCGACCCCGGGCACCTTATCGATGTAAACCTTTTTCAAAACAAAAATCCGATTCAGAAGAAAAGACATTAGATTTGAAAAGAGATCCTTTCAAGCCTCGTTCCAGAAAAAATATCTGATATAATAGTGTTACAAAGTAAAAAATCAGAAATCAAGATTTTCAAACTCAAGCTTTTGAACGTATTAAGTGACACACGAGTTTTTTTTTTTTTTAAGACATTTAAAGATCTGAAAGAGAAGAAAGCTTAGGTTGGGCTCATTTTGTGCCTCTTTTTTTTTCTCTCAATTTATTTGGCGCACTGCGCATCTTTTGATTTTTGATACACTTTGTGTATTTGGCATTTTCGCATCTTTTCAATTTTGGGCTCATTTTATGCCTCTTTTTCAATTTGGTTGGCGCATTGCGCATCTTTTGTAAGCTTTCTCCTTTTCATAATAATTAAAGAGTCTCAGCGGTGAATCTATCTTCCAGACATAGGAGATGACTCTCCACAGTAGGGAAGAATGATTCACAAAACAAAAAAACCACACATCATATGATAAATGCAATCACTTGGTTTTAGAAAATCAAACTAATGACTCAAGACTTTGAAAAACACTATTGATATGAGGCAGATTACTGTAGGAAGATAAAATAATCTCTATTTCAAAAACTAACATTTTAATTTTGAAAAGAATTTTTATTCGAAAGAAACCATACACCAGTAAAGGAGTTAGAGGAAGAGAACCAATCATCAATGTTTCTTCCCTTTAACAGGTTCAGTGGAATCAATCACTGCTTACCAGCTTCCAAATCAAAATAAGGTAAAAACTCCCAGTCAGAAATTCAGATTATCAGAAGTAGTGAGCGGTGATCAGATTTTGAAAAACATAAAACAGTAAGTGCAAGATATGAACCAGTGAATAAAAAAAAAGGTATAAAATCATATCAGAGTAAATACTCAAATCAAACTAACAATAAGGCTAAAACAGAAATCAGCAAAAACATAAAATCAACTGAAAGTAAATAATCAAAGCCAAAAACTAACTAACAGAAATCAGAAATCAAAAAACTAAACCTAACTAACAGAAATCAGAATACCAATCAGAAAGATAATACATCAGCAGTCATCAGAATCAAGCATTTATATCAATCACTCCTAATCTGGTTCTCAAAATGCTGAATGAGTCAAAGGCCAGTGGTTTAGTGAATATGTCAGCCAGCTGATTTTCAGTTGCTACATGATGTAGCTCAATGTCCCCTTTTGTAACATGGTCCCTAATGAAGTGATGCCTAATGTCAATGTGTTTGGTCCTAGAATGTTGGATTGGATTCTTAGAGATACAGATGGCACTGGTATTATCACACAGAACAGAAATTGTGCCAACGGGTACTCCTAAATCCAAGACTTGTTGTTTCAACCAAAGAACTTGGGCCACACAACTTCCTAAGGCAATGTACTCAGCTTCAGCAGTGGAAAGTGCAACTGAGTTCTGTTTTCTACTGGACCAGGAGACTAACGACTGTCCTATGAATTGACAAGTCCCAGAGGTACTCTTCCTATCCACCCTACACCCCGCAAAGTCAGAGTCAGAATATCCAATGATCTCAAAAGAGGTGCTGTGCCTAGGGTACCAAATTCCTAGGTTTGGGGTCCCTAAAAGATATCTAAGAATTCTCTTAACAGCAGTCAGGTGGGACTCTTTAGGATCAGCCTGAAACCTAGCACAAAGACAGACACTAAACATGATATCGGGTCGGCTAGCAGTCAGGTAAAGCAACGAACCTATTATCCCTCTATACTTCTTCTGATCAACAGATTTTCCATTTGAATCCTTATCTAACTGAACTGAGGAGGGCATGGGAGTATTGATTGGCTTGGCTTTGTCCATTTCATATTTCTTCAAAATGTTCTTAGTGTATTTTGATTGATTGAGAAAAGTTCCATCATCTGTTTGCCTTATGCTAAACCCCAAAAAGTAGGACAATTCTCCCATCATACTCATCTCAAACTCCTTACTCATTGTTTTGGAAAACTCATCACATAAATATTTATCAGAAGATCCAAAAATTATATCATCAACATAAATCTGGACAATGAGTAAGTCATCTCCTATTCTCCTCAGAAAAAGGGTGGTGTCTACGCTCCCCTTAACAAACTCTCTTTCTAACAGGAATGTGCTAAGCCTCTCATACCAAGCTCTTGGTGCCTGTTTCAATCCATATAAGGCCTTTTTTAATTTATAGACATGACTTGGATATTGGGAACTCTCAAAACCTGGGGGTTGTTCTACAAAAACATCTTCTTTAATTACCTCATTTAAAAAGGCACTCTTGACATCCATTTGAAACAGCTTAAATCCCTTGTAACAGGCAAAGGCTAGTAGCACTCTAATGGCTTCCAATCTAGCTACAGGGGCAAAAGTTTCCTCAAAATCTATCCCTTCTATCTGATTATACCCCTTAGCCACCAATCTTGCCTTATTTCTCACCACCACACCAGAATCACTCATCTTATTCTTAAAGACCCACTTGGTTCCCACAATACTTTGGTTTCTAGGTCTTTCTACTAACTCCCAAACATCATTCCTTACAAATTGATTCAATTCTTCCTGCATAGCTAAAATCTAAAACTCATCCGACAAGGCTTGATTGATGTTGGTGGGTTCAGTCATTGAGATAAAGGCAGAATGGTTTACTTCCTTCCTAAGTCCATGCCTAGTCCTAACACCTTCAGAAGGGTCTCCTAAGATCAGTTCTTTAGGAGGACTCGAAGAATATCTCCAATCTCTAGGCAAAGTGGTTTGAGGTTCTACCCTTTCCTCCAAATTTGTATTTCCAACTCCTTGGGTAACCTCAACAATCTCTTCATCTTCTACTTCAGATCTAGACTCCTTAGGATCAGATTCATCAAACACTACATGGGTTGTTTCTTCCACCACCAAAGTCCTCCTATTGAACACCCTAAAGGATTTCCCCACACTTGAATATCCTAAGAACACTCCTTCATTAGATTTGGGGTCAAATTTTCCTAAGGGTGACTTCCCGTTGTTTAGAATGAAAACCTTACAGCCAAAGACATGGAGGTGGGACAGATTTGGAGTTCTACCCTTAATGATCTCATAAGGTGACTTGTTCAGCTTGACTCTCACATTTACCCTATTCAGCACATAACAGGCAGTGTTCACCGCTTCAGCACAAAAGTATTTAGGAAGTGAATACTCGGCAAGCATGGCTCTAGCGGCTTCCACTAAGGTCCTGTTCTTCCTTTCAGCTACCCCGTTCTGCTGAGGGGTCCTAGGAGCTGAAAAATTGTGACTAATCCCATGATTCTCACAAAAACTTCCAAATCTTTCATTTTCAAACTCCCCTCCGTGATCACTATGGATGGTAATAATCTCACATCCTAACTTCTTCTGAATCCAAGTAGAGAAAGATCTAAACTCATCAAATGACTCAGATTTGTGTGACAAAAACTTAACCCAAGTGAACCTTGAATAATCATCAACAATCACAAAACCATAGACTCTCCCCCCTAAGCTGGCAGTGCTAATGGGTCCAAAGAGGTCCATGTGAAGAACTTCTAAAGGTCTAGAGGTGCTAATGTCCTTAACTGAGTGAAAAGAGGACTGGACTTGCTTCCCCAACTGACAGGCACCACACAGGTGATCCTTAGTGAACTTAAGCTTGGGCACACCTCTAACTAAGTCCTTTTGGGTGACTCTCCTAAGGGTTTTCATACTGGCATGACACAATCTCCTATGCCATAACCAAGACTCATCAGCAGCAGTTTTTAAGCAAATTGAATTATCAGATTTAATGCTACTTACATCCAGCTTGTAGACGTTGTTGATCCTTTGCCCCTCCAAAACAACTTCATCATTTAAGCTTAAAATGCAGCCAGTGAGCAGGAATTTGATGCTGTATCCCTTGTCGCAGAGTTGACTAATGCTCAGCAAGTTGTGTTTCAGTCCATCTACAAGCAAAACATTATCAATCACAAAATTCTTTGAATCACCAATCATACCTGTGCCTACCACCTTCCTAGTGGTGTTATCTCCAAGTGTAACCTTGCCTCCAGCTCTGGCCTCCAACGAAATGAACTGATTTGCATCTCCAGTCATATGTCTAGAACATCCGCTGTCCAGGTACCACATGCTCTCACGAGGTCTTGTGTGAGAGCACACCTACAAAATCATCAAATGTCAGTCTTAGGAACCCAAACAGGTTTGGGTTCCTTCTTATGAAAAGAAGAATGCGATGCATGTGTGCTGTGCTGTGCAACAGGCAGTTTGGGTCTCCACACCCAATGTGTACTACGGTGAACAGTACAAGTGTGTGATATGTGTCCTAACATGCCACATGAAAAACATCTAACACCAGGAAAAGGATTAACTAAACGTCGTGAGTGATAGTGCCTCTTCCTAGTAGTGTATGAAACATGCTTTGAAGAACTTGCAACAGAATTTTTAAAAGGAGGCGGTGCATAAAATTGTTCAAAAGTAGGCAGTGTTTTGTTATTTTCAAAAGAACTGATTTTCACTTTCAAAAACTCAATGTGTTTGTTTAAACTTCCAATTTCAAACGTTTTTGCACTTTCAATACTTTCTAACTCAGATGCCAAATCATTCACTTTCTTAAAAGCAAGTTCTAATTCAACATGCGCTGTTTTTAACAAGTTATGCTCAACAATTAAATCAGAATGATTTTTATTCAGTTCATCAAACTCATCTAGTAAAGACATGTGATTGCTATCAATGGTGGAATGATCCTTAATCAACACTTCATGCTCTTTTTGCAAAGTCAGATAATCTAGTTTCAAACTAGCATGGGTTTTCTTAAGCTTCCTATATGATGTATGAATCTTTTCAGAAACTTCAAATAACTGATCGTAAGTAAGCTCACATACCTCTTCCTGGTCGGACTGACCAGGGTGATCATCAGCCATCAAACACAAGTTTGTTTCCTCCTCTTCAGCTTCAGTCTCAGAAGAGTCGGATGCAGAGTCTGCCCAGAACGCCTTCTGAATCCGCTTCTTGTCCTTTCTGAACTTTGGTTTCTCCTCACCCTTCTCCTTGCTTGGATGAGCTTTAAGTGTCGGACAATCAGCCTTAATGTGTCTGGGCTTCCTACATTCAAAATAAACCGATTCAGATGAACCCTTAAAGTTTTTATTGAACTTACCCTTGTTCCACTTCTGATGGTTCTTATGTTTCTTCCTTAGAAAGCTTTTGAATTGCCTTGTGATTAAGGCAACATTATCGCTATCAGACCCGGAAGTGCTAGCATCTGAATCTTTGGCCTTTAGTGCCACTGTCTTCTCTTTCTTGCGTTCACCTGCATCAAGTTGCCTTTGGTTCACCCCTTGCTCGTAAGCAATGAGTGATCCAAGTAAGCTGTCAATAGAGTAAGTATTTAAATCTTTGGATTCAGTAATAGCAGTAATCTTAGCATCATAAGAAGCAGGCAAACATCTAAGAATCTTGTTCACTCTTTCATAGTTGGTAAGTTCTCTACCTAAAGCATGCAAAGAGGTAACAATCTGAGTGAACCTTGTGTACATTTCTGAAATAGTCTCACTAGGTTTCATGCGAAAAAGTTCGTAATCATGTAACAAGATGTTTAACCTAGACTGTTTGACTTCAGTTGTACCTTCATATGTTATACATAATCTATCCCAAATCTCTTTTCCCGTTGTACAAGTAGAAACACGCATATAGTCCTCAGATTTTAAAGCACAAAAGAAACAGTTCAAATATTTGGCATTTAACTGTGCTAAATCACGATCATCAAACGTCCAATCAGCAAACGGCAATTCAGTTTTCACATTGTTAACCATTCGAAAAGGTGGTTCGTATCCGTCCTTAACTAACATCCACATGCGATAATCGATAGACTGAAGAAAAGTAGACATGCGTGTTTTCCAAAAATCAAATGGAATGTTATCAAACAACGGTGGTCTAGTTATAGAATAACCTTCAGCAGTATTATGATTGTTACAGTTAGCCATGGATCAAATTCAAAAGTTTTTAAACAGAAATTTTGAATCCCGCTCTGATACCACTTGAAAGTTTGAAAGGGATGTTAAGCCCTACTGAACTAGTCCCGAGGCTAACCAAGAGGGGGGGTGAATTGGTTATTTAAAAATTTCACGATAACAACAAAAATCTTTTCGATACTTAGCAGCGGAAACAAGTAAACAATAACGAAAAGATCAACCAACGATAATCACCCAAGCAGTTTATATTGAAAAGTAAAGTGCAAAACTGAATCAGAAAAGCAAACCAGATTTTATAGTGGTTCGGTCAACTTGACCTACGTCCACTCCCCGGAGCCTCCCCTCCGGGTATTGCACTAAACGAAAGTGACTCTCCTTTTGCTCCCACAGCAAGGCGGAGAAGCCTGTACAAAATACCTCCTTTTCACCACACGGTGAGGCAGAGAACCTGACCTCCTTTCGCTTCCTCCTGAAGCAGGCAGAGAACCTTCGAACTCCTTTTGCTTCCACCTGAAGCGGGCAGAGAACCCCGGATCTTCTTGCGAACGATCCTCCCACGAAGAACACCGACTAGACGACAGACGACGAGCGGAGAAGACGACTCTGATCCGTGCTTGGAGCAACCTTAGTGAATCCCTCACTAACTCCCCCTCACAAGATCTCTTCTCTCTCTCCCAACTCTCTCTTCTCTCTAGGGTTTCTCAGGGAATGAAGGCAGCAAAAGATTTTTCCAAATCTAGGAAAAAGTTCTTTTAAAGGAGGGCTTAAAACTTGCCCTAAATCTCAACTTGTCGGCCAAGATCGTCCAGGATGATCGGTAGATCGTCCTGTACGATCAGTTCAAATTCAGCTGATTCAGTCTGGACGATTAGGCTCTTCTGGACGATCAGTAGAAAAAGTTGTTCATATCGTCCCGTACGATACTACGATCGTCCGGGACGATTAGTGCAAATTGAGGAAAATCGTCCAGAAGACAGTTCGGGTCGTCCAGAGAAATCTGTGCTGGACGACCAAAAAATGACTTGATCGTCCAGGACGATTTGGACATCGTCCTGTACGATTAGTTCAAAAAGGCCCAAAATCGTCCTGAACACAGTTCGGGTCGTACAGCTGAAATGCACAAGACGATCACGATCGTCCGGGACGATCCTGCGATCGTCCAGGACGATGTGATCGTATCAATTAAACATTAATTGCTTTCCTTAATTACCAGACTAATTTAGGCATGATTGTAGTGCATCGTCTAGGACGATACACGTATCGTCCGGGACGATCAGACCAAAATACTTAAAATAAAACTTGCCTAACTTAATCTGGCGGCTGGAAATTTCTGATTTGAGCATATCATCCCGTAAGATCCAAAGATCATCTAGGACGATCTGCTTAATCAGACCCTCTTAACTTAGTCGCCCTAATTAGGGTTTCTGTTTTAACTGGATCGTCCAGGACGATGCTACTATCGTCCAGGACGATCTGAACAAAATTTTAACAGAAACTCTAATTCACTCAATCTCTCTCCCTGAGTGTGTGTGTGCAAGGTTACTTAGCTAGGGAATCAGTTACATTACAATTGACTCAATAAAAGAAAAAATCATACATTTGACACACTTGGACCCGATCTTGAGTTGGCTTGAGTAGCTTGCGGTCTTTTGTGCCTGAAACTGATTAGCCAAGACAAACACACTGGAAACATGTTTGTCATCATCAAAACCAGATTTGCAACAAAGTTGATCTTTGAAATGAAAATTTTCTCAAATTTCTAGCAATTTTCTATCTTAATAGATATCTCTTGCATGTTTAAAATCTGTTCAATAATTTTCAAAAGTCAAGCCAATATTCATTTTAAAAGACTGGGTTCTGCCTAGGGGATTATTCTTCCTTGCATAAGAGAGTGAGTTTCCTTCTTTTGTACTTGAGATATAATCCTGGCATTGAATTTAAAGTAGGTGCAGCCTCTTCTCAAAATCAAAGTAAATTCCAAAAAGATGCGCGAATGCACCAAAATTCAAAAAAAGTAAATAGTGCAAAATGCACTATAAATCAAAAGATGCGTAAAGTGCATCACCAAGAAAAGAGAAGAATGAAAGAGGCTCCCTTCTGCTAAAGGCTTCAATCTCAAAAGACCCAGTCAATTTTAAATCGCTTGATTTTGAAAGTCTTGAATCCAGATTCTCCACCGTGCATCGGTAATCTATCAAGATACAAAAATCTCTTATGCAAGAAAATTGAAAAGATCAAATTTCTATATTCAACTTAAACCTCTTTAAAATTGATTTTAATTCAAAATACCTAAGGGAGACCCCAGTTTAGTTCCTACAAAACTTGTTCTAGGTCAACAAAACCTAAATCCTCAAACCTTTGTAGGTTAGTTGGGGTCACTCAAACTTTTCACTGTACTTCTGAATTTGTTCCCGTTCGTCATTCTGACAGGGTCCAAATACTTAGAGGGAGTTTTCTAATAAGAAGAATGAATCTTCTACTCTTGATAAAAATTCAAAATCTGGTCCTTGAGAAGTGTGTGTAAGCCCCTCCACATAGGCATCCTTCCTTTAAAGCCTTCTTTATAAAATTACACTCTATGCTGGGTCCAAGTTCAACCCCACTGAAGAAGTATTTTATAATGCTGAAAATTATCGTTCACAATCAAACCACACCCTGTGCTGGGTCCTAGATCACCCCGATCTAGAGGCGTAGTTTCTTTTGCTGGGACTTGCTGTTCAAAATCAAACTATAATTGAGCAAAGTGCCCGACTCCAATTCGAGGAGCTCGAGGGCCTCAAATAAAAATTAAATTAAGCTCAGCAAAGTTTGAAAGTTTATAAGTCACGTTTGATTCAAAATACTAATAAGATGTGTCACTTTAGAACTCCCCAAGTAGGAGACTTGGTCGTAGTCTTTTGTAGACCGCTTCTAGTCCGTTGTAAACTCAATGGAAAAACTGAGTCAATGTTGACTGGATCGTTCATTTAAATGACGATCTTTGAGGAATTTTCTTTTAATTGATCAACCCTGAAGAATGCCACCCAATACTTTCAAATATTGGGGAGGCTCTTCAGGAAGTACCATGCCAGATGAGTGTCAAACACAAAATCAAATTCAAAACCTTTTAAAGTTAAAATCAAACGCAAGTTTCCTCTACACATGATCATCCAGACCCGATCCTCTATATAGAGCAAGTTTCCTCGATATACGATCATCCAGACTCGATCCTCTGTGTGAAACAAGTTTCCTTCAAACACGATCATTTGAGACCCGATCCTCTATATAGAGCAAGTTTCCTCTATATACGATCACCCTGACTCGATCCTCTGTGTGAAGCAAGTTTCCTTCACATACGATCATTCCAGACCCGATCCTCTATATAAAGCAAGTTTCCTCTATATACGATCATCCAGTTTTGATCCTCTATATAGAGCAAGTTTCCTCTATATACGATCATCCAGATTTGATCCTCTATGTGAAGCAAGTTTCCTTCACATATGATCATTCCTGACTCGATCCTCTATATAGAGCAAGTTTCCTCTATATACGATCATCCAAACTTGATCCTCTGTGTGAAGCAAGTTTCCTTCACACATGATCATTCCAGTTTTGATCCTCTATATAGAGCAAGTTTCCTCTATATATGATCATCTAGATTTGATCCTCTATGTGAAGCAAGTTTTCTTCACATATGATCATTCCTGACTCGATCCTCTATATAGAGCAAGTTTCCCCTATATACGATCATCCAGACTTGATCCTCTGAGTGAAGCAAGTTTCCTTCACACATGATCATTCCAGATTTGATCCTCTATATAGAGCAAGTTTCCTCTATACAGGATCATCCAGATCCGATCCACTATGTAAAGCAAGTTTCGTTTATATATGATCATTCCAGATCCGATTCTGTGCGAAGCAATGTTTCCTTCTCACAGAATCATCCAGCTTTCTTTTCCTTAAGGATAGATATTAGTCATCGTGCTTTCTTTCCTTAGGATTAGATCTTCTAGTGATGGAGCAAGCCCTCTCTGGCACCATCATAGATTTAAATTCCAGATCCGACCTTCTGTGGGAAGCAATGCTTCCTTCCCTCATGGTCCCCTAGTTTTCTTCTCCTTTAGGATAGGTTCTTCTTCCTTTCCTTAGGATTAGATGTGCGAGTGGTGGAGTACGCCCTTCGTGGCACCATCCTAGCTTCTTCCAATTTTATTTTCCTTAAGGTTAGATGTGAGTCATCGTGCTTTCTTTCCTTAGGATTAAATCTTCTAGTGGTGGAGCACGCCCTTCGTGGCACCATCCTAGGTTCAAAATCCAGATCCGACCTTCTGTGGGAAGCAATGCTTCCTTTCTCTCAAGGTCCTCCAGTTTTCTTTTCCTTAAGGACAGATGTGAGTCATCGTGCTTTCTATCCTTAGGATTAAATCTTCTAGTGGTGGAGCACGCCCTTCTTGGCACCATCCTAGCTTCTTTCAAGTTTTCTTCTCCTTAAGGTTAGGCTCCTTGTCCTTCCCTTAGGACTACATTCCCCAGTGATGGAGTAAGTCCTATATGGCCTCATCCTGGGTTTAATTCCAAAATCAAATTCTCTTTTCCTCAGAGTAAGTATTCTCCTTCTCTTAGGATTAGACTCTCCAATGATAGAATAAGTCCCCTGTGGCACCATCCTGGATTCAATTTCAGTTTCAAAAATCAAACTTTCTCTCTTTCTTAGGGTAGGTTCTTCTTCCTTCCCTTGGGATTAGACTTCCTAGTGATGGAGTAAGTCCTCTATGGCACTGTCCTGGAATCAATCTCAATCAAGTTTTCCTTTCCTTAGGGTTAGATGTTTCTTCCCTTAAGACTAGATCTACTAGTGGTAGAGTATGCTGCCTCAGCACTACCCTAGTATCATTTCAAATTCAATTTTCTAAGGTTAGGATTTCTCTTTCCCTTAGAATCAAATCTAGACTCGATCCTCTATAGTTAGGAATTCTTCCTTTCTATACGATCATCAAGACCTTCTTTTCCTTTAGGGTTAGGACTTCCCTTCCTTTAGGACTAGATCTACTAGTGGTAGAGTACGCTGCCTCAGCACTACCCTAATATCATTTCAAATTCAATTTTCTAAGGTTAGGATTTCCCTTTCCCTTAGAATCAAATCTAGACTAGATCCTCTGTAGTTAGGAATTCTTCCTTTCTATGCGATCATCCAGACTTTCTTTTCCTTTAGGAATAGGATTTCCCTTCCTTTAGGATTAGATCTACTAGTGGTAGAGTACGCTGTCCCCAGCACTACCCTAGTACCATTTCAAATTCAATCTTCTAGGGTTAGGTTTTCCTTTCCCTTACAATCAAATCTAGATTCAATCCTTTATAGTTAGGAGTTCTTCCTTCCTATAGGATCATCCAGACTTCCTTCTCCTTTAGGGATAGATTCTTCCTTTCCCTTAGGACTAGACCCACTAGTGGTAGAGTACGCTTTTCCTAGCACTACCCTAGTATCTATTCAAACTCTGATTCCCCAGGGATAGACTTTTCATCCCCTTAGGATCAAAACTCCAGACTTGACCATTCTATTCGGTCAACACCAATATGTGCAATAGAACTACATTCTATTACACATTTTGGGGGTCCATTTGTTGACCTCATTTTTGTATGAGGTTAGCATGACCAATCCAGACCTTAGGATCTTTACAATCCTTAGGATTTAATCTTGACCCTAGGATCAATCTGATCTTATTTCAATCCAGATTCAAATCAATCCTGATCTCAAATCAATCAAATCTCCAGACTATTCTAGATCTTAGGATGGTTCCTAGATTTTAGATCTTAGGATCATTCTAGACCTTAGAATCCTCCTAGTATCTAGACTTTAGGATCTATTCTTGATCCTAAGACTCTTCTAGATCCCAGACCCTAGGACTTCTAGATTCTAGGATCTTCCCAGACTCCAGTCCCTAGGATCTATTCTAGACCCTAGGATTCCTTTAAGCTGATCTGGACTCCAGGACCTATTCTAAACCCTAGGATTCTTCTAGATCAATCCAAGCTTCAATTAAATCTAGACTTAATTCAAAACCTATCATTCAAACTCAAAATCCAGCTTAAAACCAGAAATCCAGATCAAATTCCAAGGCCAAAGGTCTAAGTCCTGAAAGCCTTTTCCAGTGAATCTTTGAATAATTCAAAACCCTATCAAATGACCTCTGATTCAAGATCTGTTAGTTCCACACTGATGTGACATGTCTCTATAGGCAACCCTCCAAATTTGAGCTCATTCTGAGGTCTCTAACCCCAGAAACTGAATTGAAATCCAAAGGCTGAAAAACCTTCAAATATTTATAATCTATGCCATTGGACCTGCCACCCAGCGGATTTTGATCCTGGAGCTTTCTACAAAGCTCCAAATCACCTCCAGACCCTTGATTATGACTTATTGAGCATTAAACTGCATTTTGTTGGACTCAACTTAACCCCCAGTTGATCAGGGGTTAAAATGACCAAAATACCCCTATGGGGTGTGAATAGTCACTTTGGTCAAATGAGCTCCAAATCAAATGCAATCACTTCCAGCAAGTTTCAAATATAAAACCAAACCTGTTGGGCCCACTTCCAGCCCCTGGGTCAACCTAGTTTGACCAAACAGGCCTTTATGGGTCAAAATAGGTCATTTTGACCAAATGACCTCCCTAGACCTTGGGACCACCTCCATTGGTCTCCAAATATTATTTCAAATCTGTTGAACCCATTTCTAGACCTTGGACCCACCTGGTTGACCAAGTCAACTAGGGTCGACCTAAAAGGGTAATTAAGGGCCCAAATAGGTCATTTTGACCAAATGACCTCCCCAGACTTTGAGACCACCACCAGTAGACTCAGAATATTGTTCTGAACTGGTCAGACCCAATCCCTGACCCGGGGTCAACTTGGTTGACCAAGTCAACCCAGTTGACCCATTAAGCCCTTTAAGACCTAAATAGGCCATTTGATCTAAATGACCATTCCAGACTTGAAACCACTTCTACCAGACCCCATTCGTCATTTCAAATCACTCCAGTCCAGACCCTGACCCTGGGTCAACCTGGTTGACCAGGTCAACTCAGGTTGACCACTTTAAACCCTTAAGCCCATTTAAACCCAATTAAGTTCTAGATCAATTTCAAACTTATTCAAAGTTCTCTAGTCACTCCCCTTAGGGATTTAAGCTTGATTAGACCTCTGCCCACTCATCAGTTGATTTAGTCAGCTGGATCTGGACCTGATCAAATCTAATCCATTTAGGTCAATCCAAGATTTACATTCAAATTTAATTAAATCAAATCTTTTAAATCCCAAAAATCTCTTCTATCATTTGTTTTGAACCTTTTTAAATTCAAAATGATTCATGCATTGGTCAGTTTGACCAAGTCAATCCCTTTTGATTTGGTCAAAATTATTCAAACTCCTATAAATGCATTCAAGCTTCAATTCCTAATCCTTAACTCCCTTCAAGTCATTTAAACCAGCTCATTAGGTCTTCCTAGCTACCACCTAGGTAGTCAAAGTCGACTGTTGACTAGTCAACTAGTCAACAAAACTTCAAAACTTTTTTTTAAATGATTAAATCCCTCTCAAAGTTAATCCACTCTACATCAAATCCTTCCAGTAACATAAGAACACTCTAGAGACTGCTAATAGATCCCTTAATCCCTGGTTTAATCCCCTAATCAAGCCCATTACCCCCATGTGCTCTTAAGGACAAAGGGAGCTTTATACCTCACTTGTCCTTTGTCCTTTGATTCCCTGATGCTCTAACTGTTTGGGGACAGATGGCACACATCAGGAATTGTATCTAATCAATCCCAGCCATTCACTTGGCTTCAGGACTCTTGAATAGGGTAAAAACGCATGGATGGACGATCATTCTCTCCCCCAGCTTCTCTCTCCATTCTAACCTCCTCAAGCCTGGACTCTAGCTCATCTGAGCTTCCCAGGTCTTTTTAAACCATTCCCAACCAAAATCTGGCCGGAGATAGGCGTCGTCGGTGAGCTTCCTGGCAAGTTGAAGGCAGAATTCATCCTAGGCTTTGTCCGGTTAATCCAGACGTTATTAGCTCGAGGAACTTTTTACAAATTTTAGCGTGGACAGACCACAAATTCAGAGAATCCAAAAGCGGTTTAATCCATCCTTTATCGAGGTGAAAATCCTAAACCCTAGTCTATGATACACTAGATTAAATAGCGTTCTCTGTCATGCATGTTAAGCTTAAAATCACCACTACATAAATTCTGTTCACAAATTACATCTACGTTTAAACTTTTATTAAAATTAACTGGTGGGTTTAAGAAAACGAGCAAATTTTCATTTTTAGGGCTTCAGTAATACAATATATGAGATCGCATGCTCTCAGAGCCGTTGATCCAGCGGCCAACGGCTTGGATTCAGCCTTTCCGTGGTTCGAGCGGAGGCGGATCTGATCACGGGATCAATTTTTTTGTCTGGATTGATCTCAGTCCTCTGATTCAACCCCAGGAATGTATCTCCTGCCGTCTGATCTCCCTTAATAGAGATCAAACCGCGGGATTTGATTTTTGCCGTTGGATTAAATCCACACGGATCCGACGGCTGTCTCCAATCCACTGACGTGGTTAAGTGAATAACCACGCGCTGACGCGTGGTTCTCCCACTGACTAACGCATGGAAGGACGCGGAATGCCGCCGCCGCGCTGTTTGCGCTGGCCGAATCACTGTATGCCGCGTGTCCTCCTGCCGCCGCCGCCACCGTCAGAAATAATTAAATAGTTTTAAATTAATTTTAAAACTATTTAATTATCAGAAACTTCAAAAAAAATATTAAAAATTCATTTCAAATCCAAATTTTGCGTGTAATATATCGATTTGCTTAGATTTTGAAGGGTTTTAATTTAAAATTAAAATAATTTCAAAATAATCTCTGTACTTTAAGTAATTTTAAATATAGATTATTTGATTATTTTAATTATTAATTAATTAAAGTAAATCAAAATATTTTCAAAATTTTAAATTGATATATTCAAATATATAAAAAAAAATTTCAATCTTTTAATTTACATCTAAAGTTATTTTAAAATATTAAATATATTTTTAAATAATTTTGAAATATCTAATTTCAAATTTGTTTAATTTATATTAAATTAAATATTTTTCAAATTTTAAAAAACTTATATATTAAAATATGTTAAATAATTAAACATTTATTTAAGATGCTTTAATTTAAGACTAATTTTAAAATTTTAAATGTTAATTTATTTTAAATAATTTGAATTTATTTAAATATTCTATTATTTGATTAATATTCAATTAAATATCAAGTTAAAATATTTTCAAATTTTAAAATTCTACTTTCAAATATCTCAACTAATTCATGGATCTCTTAAAATATTTTAAAATTATTTAATTATATTTTGAAATCATTTTCATAATATTTTGAAATATTAATATCAAGGCTTATATTTTCAAATGTATGTATATATGTATACTTTAAAATTTATTTTAAAACTTATATATACATATATATATGTATATCTTTGAAAGTGTATTTTAAAATTATATTTATATTAAATCATTAAATCATTGAGAGATCCATTCAAATTTTAAGGATGGTTTGAGCATGTGAACAGAATTAATGGGGAGAGATCCTTAATCAATGAACAATTAGTTTTACTAATTGTTCATTAATTAAGCCATTTTGGTTAATTAAATTCTCTTTAAACTTGTATGTATAAGAAACACACACCACCTAGTCTTAGGGTTCTCCTAGATTTAGGATTTGATTGTGTTTGCATGTCTATTTATGCATTTGTCAAGGGTTAGTTGAAACCTTGATTCAAACCCATTTAAATCTAGTGACATCGTTAAGGACAATAATTAAGGACCTTGAGTAGAAAATTTAGAATATTTTTAATAATTAGGACTCACCTCCTTTTGACTTGAAACTCAAATCATTTGAACGTAGTGACACTCTCAGCTCTAGGAAAATATCCCATTGAATTTTGAAGTCATTAAGCCCCTTAATTGATTTAATCAAAATTGACCCTTAATTAAGCCTTTAAGCTTCCAAAAATTCTAATAAATCAAATTTAAATCCAAAAATTACAAATAATATCTCAAACTGACCAGAGTCAAACCCTTAATCAACGAAAAATAAAAGCCCCTTGACTGGACTTTAAAATTAAGTTTAATTTAAGTTTAATTGAAATTCAATATTTAATTAATTTAATTAATTAAAAATAATTAAAAATTCCAGAAAATCTCCAAACACTTGAAAATCACTCCTTAGGTCATTCCTGAACTTTGGAGTTGATTTCAAGGAGTTTGGAGATCATTTGGATTCAAATCATCAAAAGGGCCTTTAATTAAACAATTTTAAAAATTCATTAAGTACTCAAAACTTCAAAAATTCATAACTAATTCAAATGAACTCCAAATTGAGCAAACTCAAAGGCATACAACTCATCTTAAGCTTTAATATTTATTTTTCTAGAAATCAATCAAATTTGAAAAAGTCAACTTTTGGTCAAACCTAGTTCAAATTTAAGTCAAAACTTCAAACCTTCATAATAAAATCTAAAAAAATCCAATTTTAGTGTACTTACTGTCTAACTGATCATATTAAGGTCTAGTATTTTAATAAAATATTAACATTCTAGAAAACACTTTTAATCAAAAAGTCAAATTTGACCCTTGAATTAAATGAATAAAATAATCCAGAAAACTCCAAAATTCAATAAATTGTCAAAAAATCCCAGAAAACACTAATTCAAACTTAAAACCAGCAATCAATCAATTCTAATTAAAATTTAATTAATCTTCAACATTAATTAAACTTAAAGCACTTAATTATATCGGGTACAACTAGGTAACACAGGCCTACGAGGCTATTAAATTAGCCCCAAGGAAGGTGAAATAAACTTCACGGCCTCGGTGTGCAACAAAGGTGGTATCCAACAAACAATCAAAATCAAATTCAAAATCAAATTCAAATCATTAAGATTTAAATTTTAGTTAAAATCCCTTAAGCCTTCAACCAACTAGAACATCAAACAACTTCAATCAAGTGCCAATTTAAGACATATCAAAACCACACAGCCTATCTCACACACTTTAGATGGTTTGCTAGGATAACCAACTTTAGTCTTAGGCTAGGCTAGTGTTTACTTTTCTGTTGTGTGCCGGGTTTTCGAGCTTTTACTGCATGATGTTTGCTAGTGGTAGAATTGATGTGATTGTTTATTTATTTACTGCACTCTGTGATTTGATTGATTGTACGTTAGACCTACCCTTAGGTTAGGAATGATTTATACTAATTCAATCTTATGCAGGTGGCCATGCTCATACAGGGCATAAATTAAAGGGGGCAAAAATCATAAATATTAAATTGCACAGGTGCTCTAGAATGCTTAAGTCTCCCTTTAAAATTAAAAGAGCATGGCCAAGCGTAGCTGTGTTTGAGCATTTAATTTTCAAATATATTAACTGCTTGGGATGTAAATATAACTGTTGATTATTAGGATAACCCTGCAGGTTGTTGAGTCTAGATTTTAATTTTTATTAATGTAATTTGAGATGATATTTGAGTTGTAAATCTAAAGTACTTTGAGATTGAGATGTTTAAACATCCAATTTGGAATCCAAAGAGGAAGGAACATCCCTTAGGGGAGAGTTCCTATCCATTTGGAGATCCAAATTAGGATGAAGTTTAAGTATCCAAAGAGAAAAGATAACACCCCTATTCAGGGGGAGTTTCTTTTCATTTGGATATCTAGACCCGACGATCCAAGGAGTTCCCAGAAGACGAAGAAGTGAAGAAGAGAATAATCTCAAATCTCAAAGTCACTTGTGTCTTAGGAGTAGAATCCAGGTTGTAGTCAGTGGTACCCGGCTACTTTACTTTCCTGCAAACCCTAGGTTGTATAATTAAGTGGCACTTGCCACATGGACTTTCAGTTTGAGTATTTGTTTAATTAATTTAATTATTTGATTGATTTGATTACTTGATGTTGATTACGATTAAGGACTTGCATGCTTTTAGTAGTTTTTTGGCGCTTATTGCATGTCGTATTTGATTTAGCCTGAAATCCGATCGGAGGCTCGTGAGGGTACGGTCATAAACTATTTCTAGTTAAACAAAATTTAAAAACTTTAGTCTCAGATAGTAACTCTAATGCTTTTAAGAAGTAAGCCCGGACTCGTCGGGGGTTTTCATGCATCATATTAAATTTTCTCTACCGTATTAGGCACCTCCCCGCCTGCGGGTTCTGGCAGACCACCTGACCTATTAGGGTGCAGTTCTGTCCAAGGGGATATTGTGCAATCTCTAGGATAAAATCTATTTTTAAGCCTGATTTTAAAACTCCTTCATATTGATTTAAGTATTTATCGAGTCAACTAGCATGCATTGCATTAGTAACAAATTAAAAATGAGTCGAAATCTTAATTGCATTTTATTTAGACATTTCACCCAACATAAGTTAAGGTGTCAATTAGGAATCTGCTCTAGATGTCGACCCCAACTCCTCAAACTCAATCTTAAATAACATCCTTAACCACTCTTTCATAAAGACTTTAACTCATGGTTTTGAAGCGTTTAGGTGGTTTAGCTAGCTCCCCAATCCAGGCTGGGGTAAGTCCAGATTGCATTGCATTAGTTAGGTTCTGGGTCATTGATTTTCAGTACCCATTTTAGACTTAAGTTCTGAGGCAAGTCTTCAATCTTAAGACCTCAACCTTCTGGGAATCTAATTCCCAGTTTATAATAAAATCAATCATTCAAACTTAAATCTCTTTCCATCAAATTCAAGCCCAACACTTAGGATAGTTTGAGGTGTTTCTGAAGTAATTCAGAATCTCAAGACACCTCCTACTCTTTTTCCTTTGACTCCAGAAATAAGTGTTCAATTTTGAACCAATCCCACTTAAAATTCTAGTCCTTAACCTTCTTTGATATCAATCTTTGAATTCTTAAATAAAATTCGTATCGCTATTTTAATTGAGAGTATTCGTAGGAAATTTTCTAGTTTGCTACGATGTAATTAACTACGAGGGCTTGTGCTCGTAGGAGATTTAGAAACCCATACCAGATTTCAAAATCAAGTTTTCAAAACCTTTAATTAATTATCTTTGGGAAATTCAAACCTAACGATCATTATCGTCATATTCAAACTATTGATAGTGATTGATATTTTCTTTCCTCGGATAGATATATCAATTACAATAATAGTTCTGATTATGAAATTAATGATCCATATATTCATATTAGCATAGTCAAACTGTTGATTAAATATCATTTTGATCCTTTGAGATCATATGTTATTTCTCCTTGAGTTTGTTTGTGATAATCAGGATAAATCAAGATTTATAATGAGAACCTATTAGGGAACGATATGTTCACCTTTCGAGGTGATATATCATTCATAATAAGTGTTCGATTATAAAATTTAAATTCCAGAAATTAAATATTTCCCAAAGAAAATTAAATACTTTTCAAAACTATATTTTTTAATCACATCACAAGCAAAAAATGGCGACTCCGCTCGGGAAAATCTCTCTCTCCATCTTTAATAGTGCTACGAGTTTTGTTGCATCGGTAGTTTTGACTACCTTTCTTCCGTTGACCCCTCTCCCATTTCTCCCTTGGGTGAGTGTGGTCAACTCAATTAAGACATGTGAAAAAAGAGGTGAGAGTAGGAAACCTCCCTCCAAGCCGGGCTTTGACATTTTGCTTCCAAGTCTATTGGTAGAGCAAAAGAGTCAAGCCAAACATGTCAAAATCTTTTTGCATATGTTGCAAACTCACATGCGAATAGATTCATGCATGCTAAGTTTCATAATTTACAAAAATCCCTCAATCTCAAAACCCAGATTCAAAATTCCTTTAATTAAACTTGGATTTTGACATTTCACATCAAGCTAGTCAGTATGGTGAAAGAGTCAAACCAGGTCTCTAGATTTCCCTTAACTTTTGTTAACCATTATGTTGAAAATAAAACTCAACATTTTTGAGTTTTAAAAGTCAAAGAAAATCTTTCAAATTAATTTCAATCGTCGTTGCTATGTGTCTTCTATAATATTCTATTGTACTTGAACACATGCAATTCAAATTCAAAATTCTCCAGTCAATTATAGGCTTTGACATTTCACCCATAAATTGCTTGGTGGGGTGCAAAGAGTCAAGCCTTAGGATCTTCAGGCTAATTTGGTAAACCTACATATTTGAATAAAATTCAATATGTTGAGTTCCAAATTTTGAAGAAGATCCGTTCAGTTCCAACCTTGAGGGTAAATCTAGTTTCAAATTTGAATTCAATCTCGATTAAAACTCAATTTCAACTTAGAATTCGAATTCAATTTTAATCTCAAGATTTAAATTCAAATTCAACATTAATTCTAAATTAAATTTTCACCTTGAATTCAAATTTGATTTTAATTCCAAATTCAACTTCAGATTTGATTTCAAGATCAAATTCGGGACTTTGACATTTCGACCCAAGTCAATTGGTGAAATGAAAAGAGTCAAGCCCGATCCCCAAATCTTACATATCAATTTTATGCACCTACATGATTGAGTGAAACTCAATCTGTTGAGTCATAAAATTTGAAGAAAGATCCATTTGACTTGAGCTTCAAGTTCAAATTCAAAATTTGAGTCCAAACATAATTTCAACCTGAAATTTGAATTTGATTTCCAATTTAAAATCAATTTAATTTTGATCGGAACTTTGACATTTCAACCCAAGTCAATTGGTGAAACGAAAAGAGTCGAGCTCGATCCCTGGATCTTTCATATCAATTCTGTGTACCTATATGATTGAGTGAAACTCGATCTGTTGAGTCACGAAATTTGAAGATAGATCCATTCGACTTCAACCTTAAGTTCAGATTTAAATCCAACTTTGATTCAAAATACAATCTCAATCTTAAATTCGAATTCGATTGTCACCTTAAATTGTAATTTCAATTTTGAATTCAAGTTTGAGTTTGAACTTTGATATTTTGCCCCAAGTTAATTGGTATAGCGAAAGTGTCGGGTTCAACCCTTAAGTCTTTATCAATTCTATAAACCACTGTTTTGAATTTAAACTCAACAAGATTGAATTATAAAATTTTGAATAACATTAATTAAGTTTAAAATTCAAATTCAAATTCAAGATTAACTAATTCAAATCATTGTTCATTAATTTCAGGATTTAAGCACTCAAATGGCTGGGAAACTCATTTTCTCTCTAGATAGAAACTTGATAGTCGAAGGAATCACTTCTGGTAATTTCATCCATTTTGAAATGCAATTCCAAGACTTCAAGTTATCAGTCGATGGAGAAGAAATGATTGATCTGTCTGCTGAAATACGAATGAATGTCCCCTTGGTTTAGATTACTTTAGGGTCAGGAGTTGGCTCCCCTATCTCCGAGATGGAGGCCGATGTCACCCCTTTACCCATTGTACCTTCCGCCCAGGTGGATAAGAACCAGAACTCAATAACGATAGAAGAGCTACCATCTCAACCTGAGATCGGGTCAAGTTCTAGCACCCCTGCCGTCAGCAAGGTCAGCAAGAACAAAATGAAGAACTACCTTCGTAGAGTCAGAAAGAAGGTTGTCAAGGCCAGGAAGACTGCTGAGGCGAAAGCCTTAAAGCATGTCAAGTCCGAGGCTAATCAAAAGTTCGTTGCTCCTTCTACAAACCCCTTCCCTGATGGAAATCATTTCCACCCTTCTCCTGTTACTCAAAGGAAGGAGGTTGTAGAGATGAGAGCACGATCTTCAATACACCTTCTCGACTACTACATGGCAAGAATCAATCAAGCCAGAACTAAACAAACTCCAGCACCAGGCCCTAGGCCCCCAGTTGAAGGTTATGACCCATCCACTCTACTAGATGATGTTACATCACTTTTCTATACGTGTCCCACTACATCAACTAGAGAGGAGGAGGTGTAGAAACCATTCGGGGCGCCACTCTCCTAATTACTAGACCCCTAGTGATAAGAGAGGGGAAATAATCTAAGATTATATCAGATAGTGATACCGTTAAAATTTAACTTTCAACGGGGTCCTATCGAGATAAATCTTTTTTATTAAAGTGATGCAATGACTTCTAAGGATAGTGTAGACCCAATAATAGTCTCTCCCTCCAAGGAGATCGTAGGAATTTAATTCCGTCCTATTAGGGTCTTGCCACCTAGATTTGTAATTTCTTTTTAAGGAAAGTTTCTAATTTCTCAAGTGTACTGATTTCAGACCTTCAAGATAGTTGAATCATGGTTTTAATGAAAATTGACCTCTATTTGAAGTCTTAAATAAGAGAAAGTTGTTGTTGACTCTATCAAATGTTTGAATACACCTCCCTCCCACCTCTTTTGTGGGATTGGTTTGATAATTGAATTAAACTCAATATCAAACTTAAGTTGATCTTTGAAATGAAAATTTTCTCAAATTTTTAGCAATTTTCTATCTTAATAGATATCTCTTGCATGTTTAAAATCTGTTCAATAATTTTCAAAAGTCAAGCCAATATTCATTTTAAAAGACTGGGTTCTGCCTATCGGATTATTTTTCCTTGTATAAGAGAGTGAGTTTTCTTCTTTTGTACTTGAGATATAATCCCGGCAAAGAATTTAAAGTAGGTGCAGCCTCTTCTCAAAATCAAAATAAATTCCAAAAAGATGCGCGAATGCGCCAAAATTCAAAAAAAGAAAATAGTGCAAAATACACTATAAATCAAAAGATGCGCAAAGTGTGCCACCAAGAAAAGAGAAGAAAGAAAGAGGCTCCCTTCTGCTAAATTCTTCAATCTCAAAACACCCAGTCAATTTTAAATCACTTGATTTTGAAAGTCTTGAATCCAGATTCTCCACCGTGCATCGGTAATCTATCAAGATACAAAAATCTCTTATGCAAGAAAATTGAAAATATCAAATTTTTATATTCAACTTAAACCTCTTTGAAATTGATTTTAATTCAAAATACTTAAGGGAGACCCTATTTTTGTTCCTACGAAACTTGGCCTAGGTCAACAAAACCTAAATCCTCAAACCTTTGCAGGTTAGTTGGGGTCACTCAAACTTTTCACTGTACTTCTGAATTTGTTCCCGTTCGTCATTCTAACAGGGTCCAAATACTTAGAGGAAGTTTTCTAATAAGAAGAATGAATCTTCTACTCTTGATAAAAATTCAAAATCTGGTCCTTGAGAAGTGTGTGTAAGCCCTTCCACATAGGCATCCTTGCTTTAAAGCCTTCTTTATAAAATTACACTCTATGCTGGGTCCATGTTCAATCCCACTGAAGAAATATTTTATAATGCTGGAAATTATCGTTCACAATCAAACCACACCCTGTGCTGGGTCCTAGATCACCCCGATCTAGAGGCGTAGTTTCTTTTATTGGGACTTGCTGTTCAAAATCAAACTATAATTGAGCAAAGTGCCCGACTCCAATTCAAGGAGCTTGAGGGCCTCAAATAAAAATTAAATTAAGCTCAGCAAAGTTTGAAAGTGTATAAGTCACGTTTGATTCAAAATACTAATAAGATGTGTCACTTTAGAACTCCCCAAGTAGGAGACTTTGTCGTAGTCTTTTGTAGACCGCTTCTAGTCTGTTGTAAACTCAATGGAAAAACTGAGTCAATGTTGACTGGATCGTTTATTTAAATGACGATCTTTGAGGAATTTTCTTTTGACTGATCAACCATGAAGAATGCCACCTAATACTTTCAAATATTGGGGAGGCTCTTCAGGAAGTACCATGCCAGATGAGTGTCAAACACAAAATCAAATTCAAAACCTTTAAAGTTAAAATCAAACGCAAGATCAAATTTCAAAAATTTTAAGAATTCAAAATCGACTTGAATTAAGTTCAAAGTTCTTGAAATTCAAAACCAATTTGAATCAAATTCAAAACATTTCAAATCCAAAATTAAATCAAACCAGAGTTAAAACCCTTCAAATTCAAATTCGTTAAATCAAGTTTCAATTTTAAACATCTTCAAATTCAAAACTCAATCAATTCAAATTCAAAAATCATTCAATTCTCAAGTTCCAGAATTCAAACTCGATCCTCTGTGTAGAGCAAGTTTCCTCTACACATGATCATCCAGACCCGATCCTCTATATAGAGCAAGTTTCCTCTATATACGATCATCCAGACTCAATCCTCTGTGTGAATCAAGTTTCCTTCAAACACGATCATTCGAGACCCGATCCTCTATATAGAGCAAGTTTCCTCTATATACGATCACCCTGACTCGATCCTCTGTGTGAATCAAGTTTCCTTCACATACGATCATTCCAGACCCGATCCTCTATATAGAGCAAGTTTCCTCTATATACGATCATCCAGTTTTGATCCTCTATATAGAGCAAGTTTCCTCTATATACGATCATCCAGATTTGATCCTCTATGTGAAGCAAGTTTCCTTCACATATGATCATTCCTGACTCGATCCTCTATATAGAGCAAGTTTCCTCTATATACGATCATCCAGACTTGATCCTCTGTGTGAAGCAAGTTTCCTTCACACATGATCATTCCAGTTTTGATCCTCTATATAGAGCAAGTTTCCTCTATATACGATCATCCAAATTTGATCCTCTATGTGAAGCAAGTTTCCTTCACATATGATCATTCTTGACTCGATCCTCTATATAGAGCAAGTTTCCCCTATATACGATCATCCAGACTTGATCCTCTGTGTGAAGCAAGTTTCCTTAACACATGATCATTCCAGATTCGATCCTCTGTATAGAGCAAGTTTCCTCTATACAGGATCATCCAGATCCGATCCTCTATGTAAAGCAAGTTTCGTTTACATACGATCATTCCAGATCTGATTTTGTGTGAAGCAATGCTTCTTTCTCACAGAATCATCCAGTTTTCTTTTCCTTAAGGACAGATGTGAGTCATCGTGCTTTCTTTCCTTAGGATTAGATCTTCTAGTGATGGAGCACGCCCTATGTGGCACCATCATAGATTTAAATTCCAGATCCGACCTTCTGTGGGAAGCAATGCTTCCTTCCCTCAGGGTCCCCTAGTTTTCTTCTCCTTTAGGATAGGTTCTTCTTCCTTTCCTTAGGATTAGATGTGCGAGTGGTGGAGTACGCCCTTCGTGGCACCATCCTAGCTTCTTCCAGTTTTCTTTTCCTTAAGGTTAGATGTGAGTCATCATGCTTTCTTTCCTTAGGATTAGATCTTCTAGTGGTGGAGCACGCCCTTCGTGGCACCATCCTAGGTTCAAAATCCAGATCCGACCTTCTATGGGAAGCAATGCTTCCTTTCTCTCAGGGTCCTCCAGTTTTCTTTTCCTTAAGGACAGATGTGAGTCATCATGCTTTCTATCCTTAGGATTAAATCTTCTAGTGGTGGAGCACGCCCTTCGTGGCACCATCTTAGCTTCTTTCAAGTTTTCTTCTCCTTAAGGTTAGGCTCCTTGTCCTTCCCTTAGGACTAGATTCCCCAGGGATGGAGTAAGTCCTACATGGCATCGTCATGGGTTTAATTCCAAAATCAAATTCTCTTTTCCTCAGAGTAAGTATTCTCCTTCTCTTAGAATTAGACTCTCCAGTGATAGAATAAGTCCCCTGTGGCACCGTCCTAGATTCAATTTCAGTTTCAAAAATCAAACTTTCTCTCTTCCTTAGGATAGGTTCTTCTTCCTTCCCTTGGGATTAGACTTCCTAGTGATGGAGTAAGTCCTCTATGGCACTATCCTGGAATCAATCTCAATCAAGTTTTCCTTTCTTAGGGTTAGATGTTTCTTCCCTTAGGACTAGATCTACTAGTGGTAGAGTATGCTGCCTCAGCACTACCCTAGTATCATTTCAAATTCAATTTTCTAAGGTTAGGATTTCCCTTTCCCTTAGAATCAAATCTAGACTTGATCCTCTATAGTTAGGAATTCTTCCTTTCTATACGATCATCCAGACCTTCTTTTCCGTTAGGGTTAGGACTTCCCTTCCTTTAGGACTAGATCTACTAGTGGTAGAGTACGCTGCCTCAGCACTACCCTAATATCATTTCAAATTCAATTTTCTAAGGTTAGGATTTCCCTTTCCCTTAGAATCAAATCTAGACTAGATCCTCTGTAGTTAGGAATTCTCCTTCTTATACGATCATCCAGACTTTCTTTTCCTTTAGGAATAGGATTTCCCTTCCTTTAGGATTAGATCTACTAGTGGTAGAGTACGCTGTCCCCAGCACTACCCAAGTACCATTTCAAATTCAATCTTCTAGGGTTAGGTTTTTCTTTCCCTTACAATAAAATCTAGATTCAATCCTTTATAGTTAGGAGTTCTTCCTTCTTATAGGATCACCCAGACTATTCTAGATCTTAGGATCGTTCCTAGATTTTAGATCTTAGGATCATTCTAGACCTTAGGATCCTCCTAGTATCTAGACTTTAGGATCTATTCTAGATCCTAAGACTCTTCTACATCCCAGACCCTAGGACTTCTAGATTCTAGGATCTTCCCAGACTCCAGTCCTTAGGATCTATTCTAGACCCTAGGATTCCTTTAAGCTGATCTGGACTCCAGGACCTATTCTAAACCCTAGGATTCTTCTAGATTAATCCAAGCTTCAATTAAATCTAGACTTAATTCAAACACTATCATTCAAACTCAAAATCCAGCTTAAAACCAGAAATCCAGATCAAATTCCAAGGCCAAAAGTCTAAGTCCTGAAAGCCTTTTCCAGTGAATCCTTGAATAATTCAAAACCCTATCAAATGACATCTGATTTAAGGTATGTCAGTTCCACACTGATGTGATATGTCTCTAAAGGCAACCCTCCAAATTTGAGCTCATTCTGAGGTCTCTAACCCCAGAAACTGAATTGAAATCCAAAGGCTGTAAAACCTTCAAATATTTATAATCTATTCCACTAGACCTGACACCCAGTGGATTTTGATCCTAGAGCTTTCTACAAAGCTCTAAATCACCTCCAGACCCTTGATTATGACTTATTGAGCATTAAACTGCATTTTGTTGGACTCAACTTAACCCCCAGTTGACCAGGGGTTAAAATAACCAAAATACCCCTATGGGGTGTGAATAGTCACTTTGGTCAAATGAGCTCCAAATTAAATGCAATCACTTCCAGCAAGTTTCAAATATCAAACCAAACCTGTTGGACCCACTTCCAGCCCCTGGGTCAACCTGGTTGACCAAGTCAACCTAGTTTGACCAAACAGGCCTTTATGGGTCAAAATAGGTCATTTTGACCAAATGACCTCCCCAGACCTTGGGACCACCTCCATTGGTCTCCAAATATCATTTCAAATCTGTTGAATCCATTTCCAGACCTTGGACCCACCTGGTTGACCAAGTCAACCAGGGTCGACCTAAAAGGCCCATTAAGGGCCCAAATAGGTCATTTTGACCAAATGACCTCCCCAGACTTTGAAACCACCACCAGTTGACTCAGAATGTTGTTCTGAACTGGTCAGACCCAATCCCTGACCCTGGGTCAACTTGGTTGACCAAGTCAACCCAGTTGACCCATTAAGCCCTTTAAGACCTAAATAGGCCATTTGATCTAAATTACCATTCCAGACCTTGAAACCACTTCTACTAGACCCCATTCGTCATTTCAAATCACTCCAGTCCAGACCCTGACCCTGGGTCAACCTGGTTGACCAGGTCAACTCAGGTTGACCACTTTAAACCCTTAAGCCCATTTAAACCCAATCAAGTTCTAGATCAATTTCAAACTTATTCAAATTTCTCTAGTCACTCCCCTTAGGAATTTAAGCTTGATTAGACCTCTGCCCACTCATCAGTTGATTTAGTCAGCTGGATCTGGACCTGATCAAATCTAATCCATTTAGGTCAATACAAGATTTACATTCAAATTTAATTAATTCAAATCTTTTAAATCTCAAAAATCTCTTCTATCATTTGTTTTGAACCTTTTTAAATTCAAAATGATTCATGCATTGGTCAGTTTGACCAAGTCAATCCCTTTTGATTTGGTCAAAATTATTCAAACTCCTATAAATGCATTCAAGCTTCAATTCCTAAGCCTTAACTCCCTTCAAGTCATTTAAACCAGCTCATTAGGTCTTCCTAGCTACCACCTAGGTAGTCAAAGTCGACTGTTGACTAGTCAACTAGTCAACAAAACTTTAAAACTTTTTTTTAAATGATTAAATCCCTCTCAAAGTTAATCCACTCTACATCAAATCCTTCCAGTAACATAAGCACACTCTAGAGACTGCTAATAGATCCCTTAATCCCTGGTTTAATCCCCTAATCAAGCCCATTACCCCCATGTGCCCCTAAGGACAAAGGGAGCTTTATACCTCACTTATCCTTTGTCCTTTGATTCCTTGATGCTCTAATTGTTTGGGGACAGATGGCACACATCAGGAATTGTATCTAATCAATCCCAGCCATCCACTTGGCTTCAGGACTTTTGAATAGGGTAAAAACGCATGGATGGACGATCATTCTCTCCCCCAGCTTCTCTCTCCATTCTAACCTCCTCAAGCCTGGACTCTAGCTCATCTGAGCTTCCCAGGTCTTTTTAAACCTTTCCCAACCAAAATCTGGCTGGAGATAGGCGTCGTCGGCGAGCTTCCTGGCAAGTTGAAGGCAGAATCCGTCCTAGGCTTTGTCCGGTTAATCCAGACGTTATTAGCTCGAGGAACTTTCTACAAATTTGAGCATGGACAGACCACAAATTCAGAGAATCCAAAAGTGATTTAATTCGTCCTTTATCGAGGTGAAAATCCTAAACCCTAGTCTATGATACACTAGATTAAATAGCGTTCTCTGTCATGCATGTTAAGCTTTAAAATCACCACTACATAAATTCTGTTCGCAAATTACATCTACGTTTATAATTTTATTAAAATTAACTTGCGGGTTTAAGAAAACGAGCTAATTTTCATTTTTAGGGCTTCAGTAATACAATATATGAGATCGCATGCTCTCGGAGCCGTTGATCCAGCGGCCAACGGCTTGGATTTAGCCTTTCCGTGGTTCGAGCGGAGGCGGATCTGATCCTGGGATCAATTCTTTTATCCGGATTGATCTCAGCCCTCTGATTCAACCCCAGGAAATTATCTCCCGCTGTCTGATCTCCCTTAACAGAGATCAAACCGCGGGATTTGATTTCCACCGTTGGATTGAATCCACGCGGATCTGACGGCTGTCTCCAATCCGCTGACGTGGTTAAGTGAATAACCACGCGCTGACGCGTGGTTCTCCCACTAACTGACGCGTGGAAGGACGCGGAATGCCTCTGCCGCGCTGTTTGCGCTGGCCGAATCGCTGTATGCCGCGTGTCCTCCTGCCGCCGCCGCCACAGTAAGAAATAATTAAATAGTTTTAAATTAATTTTAAAACTATTTAATTATCAGAAACTTCAAAAAATATTAAAAATTCATTTCAAATCCAAAATTTGCGCGTAATATATCGATTTGCTTGGATTTTCAAGGGTTTTAATTTAAAATTAAAATAATTTCAAAATAATCTCTGTACTTTAAGTAATTTTAAATATAGATTATTTGATTATTTTAATTATTAATTAATTAAAGTAAATCAAAATATTTTCAAAATTTTAAATTGATATATTCAAATATATAAAAAAAATTTCAATCTTTTAATTTACATCTAAAGTTATTTTAAAATATTAAATATATTTTTAAATAATCTTGAAATATCTAATTTCAAATTTGTTTAATTTATATTAAATTAAATATTTTTCAAATTTTAAAAAACTTATATATTAAAATATGTTAAATAATTAAACATTTATTTAAGATGCTTTAATTTAAGACTAATTTTAAAATTTTAAATGTTAATTTATTTTAAATAATTTGAATTTATTTAAATATTCTATTATTTGATTAATATTCAATTAAATATCAAGTTAAAATATTTTCAAATTTTAAAATTCTACTTTCAAATATCTCAACTAATTCATGGATCTCTTAAAATATTTTAAAATTATTTAATTATATTTTGAAATCATTTTCATAATATTTTGAAATATTAATATTAAGACTTATATTTTCAAATGTATGTATATATGTATACTTTAAAATTTATTTTAAAAATTATATATACATATATATATGTATATCTTTGAAAGTGTATTTTAAAATTATATTTATATTAAATCTTTAAATCATTGAGAGATCCATTGAAATTTTAAGCATGGTTTGAGCATGTGAACATAATTAATGGGGAGTGATCCTTAATCAATGAACAATTAGTTTTACTAATTGTTCATTAATTAAGCCATTTTGGTTAATTAAATTCTCTTTAAACTTGCATGTATAAGAAACACACACCACCTAGTCTTAGGGTTCTCCTAGATTTAGGATTTGATTGTGTTTGCATGTCTATTTATGCATTTGTCAAGGGTTAGTTGAAACCTTGATTCAAATCCATTTAAATCTAGTGACATCGTTAAGGACAATAATTAAGGACCTTGAGTAGAAAATTTAGAATATTTTTAATAATTAGGACTCACCTCCTTTTGACTTGAAACTCAAACCATTTGAACATAGTGACACTCTCAGCTCTAGGAAAATAACCCATTGAATTTTGAAGTCATTAAGCCCCTTAATTGATTTAATCAAAATTGACCCTTAATTAAGCCTTTAAGCTTCCAAAAATTCTAATAAATCAAATTTAAATCCAAAAATTACAAATAATATCTCAAACTGACCAGAATCAAACCCTTAATCAATGAAAAATAAAAGCCCCTTGACTGGACTTCAAAATTAAGTTTAATTTAAGTTTAATTGAAATTTAATATTTAATTAATTTAATTAATTAAAAATAATTAAAAATTCCAGAAAATCTCCAAACACTTGGAAATCCCTCCTTAGGTCATTCCTGACCTTTGGAGTTGATTTCAAGGAATTTGGAGATCATTTGGATTCAAATCATCAAAGGGCCTTTAATTAAACAATTTTAAAAATTCATTAAGTACGCAAAACTTCAAAAATTCATAACTAATTCAAATGAACTCCAAATTGAGCAAACTCAAAGGCATACAACTCATCTTAAGCTTTAATATTTATTAAAAATATTAAGTTTCCAGAAATCAATCAAATTTGAAAAAGTCAACTTTTGGTCAAACCTAGTTCAAATTTAAGTCAAAACTTCAAACCTTCATAATAAAATCTAGAAAAATCTAATTTTAGTGTACTTACTGTCTAACTGATCTTATTAAGGTCTCGTATTTTAATAAAATATTAACATTCCACAAAACACTTTAAATCAAAAAGTCAAATTTTGACCCTTGAATTAAATGAACAAAATAATCCAGAAAACTCCAAAATTCAATAAATTGTCAAAAAATTCCAGAAAACACTAATTCAAACTTAAAACCAGCAATCAATCAATTCTAATTAAAATTTAATTAATCTTCAATATTAATTAAACTTAAAGCACTTAATTATATCGGGTACCACTAGGTAACACAGGCCTACGAGGCTATTAAATTAGCCCCAAGGAAGGTGAAATAAACTTCACGGCCTCGGTGTGAAACAAAGGTGGTATCCAACAAACAATCAAAATCAAATTTAAAATCAAATTCAAATCATTAAGATTTAATTTTTAATTAAAATCCCTTAAGCCTTCAACCAACTAGAACATCAAACAACTTCAATCAAGTGCCTATTTAAGACATATCAAAACCACACAGCCTATCTCACACACTTTAGATGGTTTGCTAGGACAACCAACTTTAGTCTTAGGCTAGGCCGGTGTTTACTTTTCTGTTGTGTGCCGGGTTTTCGAGCTTTTGCTGCATGCTGTTTGCTAGTGGTAGAATTGCTGTGATTGTTTATTTATTTACTGCACTATGTGATTTGATTGATTGTACGTTAGACCTACCCTTAGGTTAGAAACGATTTATACTAATTCAATCTTATACAGGTGGCTATGCTCATACAGGGCATAAATTAAAGGGGGCAAAAATCATAAATATTAAATTGCACAGGTTCTCCAGAATGCTTAAGTCTCCCTTTAAAATTAAAAGAGCATGGACAAGCGTAGCTGTGTTTGAGCATTTAAATTTCAAAAATATTAACTGCTTGGGATGTAAATATGACTGTTGATTATTAGGATAACCCTGCAGATTATTGAGTCTAGATTTTAATTTTAATTAATGTAATTTGAGATGATATTTGAGTTGTAAATCTAAAGTACTTTGAGATTGAGATGTTTAAACATCCAATTTGGAATCCAAAGAGGAAGGAACATCCCTTAAGGGAGAGTTCCTATCCATTTGGAGATCCAAATTAGGATGAAGTTTAAGTATTCAAAGAGAAAATATAACACATCTATTCAGGGGGAGTTTCTTTTCATTTGGATATCCAGACCCGACGATCCAAGGAGTTCCCAGAAGACGAAGAAGTGAAGAACGAGAAGAATCCCAAATCTCAAAGTCACTTGTGTCTTAGGAGTAGAATCCGGGTTGTAGTCAGTGGTACCCGGCCACTTTACTTTCCTGCAGACCCTAGGTTGTATAATTAAGTGGCACTTGCCACATGGACTTTCAGTTTGAGCATTTATTTAATTAATTTAATTATTTGATTGATTTGATTACTTGATGTTGATTGCGATTAAGGACTTGCATGCTTTTAGTAGTTTTTTGGCGCTTATTGCATGTCGTATTTGATTTAGCCTGGAATCCGATCGGAGGCTCATGAGGGTACGGTCATAAACTATTTCTAGTTAAACAAAATTTAAAAACTTTAGGCTCAGATAGTAACTCTAACGCTTTTCAGAAGTAAGCCCGGACTCGCCGGGGGTTTTTCATGCATCATATTGAATTTTCTCTACCGTGTTAGGCACCTACCCGCCTGTGGGTTCTGGCAGACCACCTGACCTATTAGGGTGCAGTTCTGTCCAAGGGGATGTTGTGCAATCTCTAGGATAAAATCTATTTTTAAGCCTGATTTTAAAACTGCTTCATATTGATTTAAGCATTTTATCGAGTCAACTAGCATGCATTGCATTAGTAACAAATTAAAAATGAGTCTAAATCTTAATTGCATTTTATTTAGACATTTCACCCAACATAAGTTAAGGTGTCAATTAGGAATCTGCTCTAGATGTCGACCCTAACTCCTCAAACTCAATCTTAAATAACATCCTTAACCACTCTTTCATAAAGACTTTAACTTATGGTTTTGAAGCGTTTAGGTGGTTTAGCTGGCTCCCCAATCCAGGCCGGGGTAAGTCCAGATTGCATTACATTAGTTAGGTTTTGGGTCATTGATTTTTAATACCCATTTTAGACTTAAGTTCTGAGGCAAGTCTTCAATCCTAAGATCTCAACCTTCTGGGAATCTAATTCCCACTTTCTAATAAAATCAATCATTCAAACTTAAATCTCTTTCCATCAAATTCAAGCCCAACACTTAGGATAGTTTGAGGTGTTTCTGAAGTAATTCAGAATCTCAAGACACCTCCTACTCTTCTTTCTTTGACTCCAAAAATAAGTGTTCAATTTTGAACCAATCCCACTTGAAATCCTAGTCCTTAACCTTCTTTGATATCAATCTTTGAATTCTTAAATAAAATTCGTATCGCTATTTTAATCAAGAGTATTCGTAGGAAATTTTTTGGTTTCCTACGATGTAATTAACTACGAGGGCTTGCACTCATAGGAGATTTAGAAACCCAGACCAGATTTCAAAATAAAGTTTTCAAAACCTTCAATTGATTATCTTTGGGAAATTCAAACCTGACGATCATTATCTTCATATTCAAACTATTGATAGTGATTGATATTTTCTTTTCTCGGATAGATATATCAATTACAATAATAGTTCTGATTATGAAATTAATGATCCATATATTCAGATTAGCATAGTCAAACAGTTGATTAAACATCATTTTGATCCTTTGAGATCATATGTTGTTTCTCCTTGAGTTTGATTGTGATAATCAGGATAAATCAAGATTTATAATTTGAACCTATTTGGGAACGATATGTTCACCTTTCGAGGTGATATATCATTCATAATAAGTGTTCGATTATAAAATTTAAATTCTAGAAATTAAATATTTCCCAAAGAAAATTAAACACTTTTCAAACTATATTTTTCAATCACATCACAAACAATTGTGTTAGGATCTTTAATGGGAGTTCCCCCAAACTATGAATTTTATACCAACTGAATGATTATAGGTATTAATTTAAAATTATTAGCTTGGATGGCAGGTCTATTTATGCTTTGATGAACTCCATCTACCATAAGGTTTGTAAAATCCTTAAGAGGTCTAGAATGATCTAAGTCTTGAATAGGATTAGCAATTATAAAAATCTTTTTAGTGGTTCTAATTTTAGAAAAGGTTCTCTGAATTTCTAAATCAAAACTAGCATTGGTTCCCTTATACGACTTTTAAGCATGCAACTATAATTGTGTAATAAAATAAAATAAAATAAAATAAAATAGTATGACTAATTATGCAATTAATTCAATAATAAAGTAAAATTATACATAAAACAAAATCTACCCTGGCTACAGTGCTAAACACTTGATGGGGGCGGTGGAGTAACCTAAAGAATTATGAAAATGATTTAGGGCTCTATTAATCCCTAAATAAAGCTTAGGTTTTCTTTGATATAAAACTATAAAAATCCAAACTTAATATACATAAGTATATGTGCCAAATAAAGTAATTTAGTGATAGAGCAAAGTATCGATCTCATAAGGAAGAATGCTAACAGGAAAATACTAGAACTGTCTACTATAATTACAATAATTATCCTACTCAATAAAAATAAGTTTTTATGGAGATTAAATCACTCAGTTTAAAATTAATAAAAATTTAAATGAAAACTATTTGGATAAAATATTTTGGATTGATGGACTATAAATACAATATATTTTCTAATAATTCTCTTTTTTATTGATGTTATTCAGAGCATATGCATCACTGAATACTTAGTTTAGTATGAAGAGATAAAGGATAGATTAAACTCTTCCAACCTCAATACCACTCTAAACTTTCATAATTTGTCACACTATGAAAATCTTAGAAGGGTAAGTAAAGCATGTACTATTAAAAACCCCTCATTATAATTCATCTCTTTAAATTTAATATATGTCAAGCACTATGCCTATGCTTACATTATACCAATTTAATATACATGGTTGTGCCTACTTATTTATTCCTAGGCTCCACATTACACCCGATATTAACTACACATATAACCACTATATACATTAAATTAAGTCAGTATATTGAAAACATCATTAAATTATTGATGAATAGAATTCATTAGTAATCCATATTCTATTTACACCATCAATCCTAAATTAGAGAATTGAGCCAGATATGATAAATAAGTGAAGCAAACTCATTTTTATTAATTCCATAAAAGAAAAAAAGTATATAAGAAAAGATATCACTGGATGGGTTGAATGATCTCCCCTACACTCCTCCTTGAACTAATAGAATTTCTTTCACAAATATTGACAAGGCACTCTTATGAAGTGGATCTAGTGCCCCCTGAATTCCTTACTTGTAACTCCTAAGAAAATTATATAGAAGCACTATGAAGACTGAAATTAACTAAGTTATTGAATAATACTACTAACATTATAAATAGACTATTTATAAAAAATAAAGAAAATGAATTCTTACATAGCGGTGCCTATAAAATGAACTAATGTCACAGCGTTGAAGGATTTCCTGCACTATGGTGCTTGCTTATGTGGACCCACTATTTAGTGAATAGACACATCTCTTTGCTAGAAAATCACATCCTGAATGGTTATAACTAAAGCGTAGCAACGCTGCTAACGATTGAATACTACGGCATCCACGTGGCACTCCCCTTTGCTTGGCGATGCTAGAAATTGGTGTCACAGAACTGTACAGATAGAGGTTGAGCTTTTCAATGCTAACTCCTCCAATGTTGTGGTACTATTAAACAAGGAATGGGTACAGCCATGTTCATATTGGGTGCTCTAACAGTGTCAATGATGGCGGTGCGGTGGTGTAGTGTTTAACATCATGGTGTTGTACTGTACTTAAAATTTTTACATTTCTTGTATTTTTCTGTACAAACACAACTAAAACATATAGTTTCACTGACAATTTAACATAAAAAATATAATATTATTTACACTCATCATTAATCACATAGATTGAATTTCTTAATAGAAGCCCTTAAAGGATTCAATTATCCCCAAAATTTTGTGGATATGTTAGAGACATCCCCAAAAATGTTCCATTTAAATTTGAGTTCATGATTAATTATATTTAGTTAATAATTCCATAAATACAATGGAGAGTATTTATGTAATTACTTTTAATGCATTAGAAACTATGTGTTGCAACCATAAATCTTTTAAAGTGCTCCCTAAGATAAATCCCCTAGCATGCTTAATTTGGCCAATTATGGGAGAAGTTGTAAATTTTTAAAGATCCATTAACTTCTTTGGATTTTAATTAAATAATTATGCACTCAGCAGCTAACAGTAACATAATTTAACATGCAACCACTTTTGATTGGTGGCAAATGATTGCTAGAACTATAAGATCAAAGTACAAAATCTAATCTTATAAAATCAGTATAGTGTATTAAAACAAATGACACTAATTTTATCTTCAACCTCCAGTAACAAATACAAGCCATCAAGAAAGATTGGCTTGATCTAACACCTATAATTCACCAAATCGGATGAAATTAAACCATAGAGCTTCAACTAAACATGACCTTCACATCAGACAGCTTGATGCCTCTAGTGTGAACATTTACTTAACAAATGATCAGGCCTATGCTAATGGAGGCATGCAATGAAAAAATACCTCTAACCCATGGGGAATTATGCTTGGATTTAGTTCAATCACAATCATCTCCATAAAATATTTCTTTCATATGTTAGGGCATGCTATGCAGTAGATTAAAAGTTGGTATTTATCCATTTTATGCTCATGGAAACTAGATCAATCACACTAAAAACACTAAAGAATTAGCTGGGAATCAAGGTAATATAAGTAAAGAAGCTAGGGAGTCTCTAGAAATAAAAACTAGAACAACTTAATATAAATTTAAGGAGTATTATAAGCCAAATGGGACTAAATATAGCAATATTTTTTCCACCTCTAGCCATGCTAGGTAACAATATCTATTAGGGATGGTCTAATAGGAGCCAAGGTAGTATTATGGAGAGTGTTATCCCATATACTCAGTTGGTTAGGTAGCTAGAGGTGAACCCATCCTATTGGTCACTATTTTATTACTATTCCAGCCACCTCAGGAAACCACATAGCCTGAGCTGAAGTGGAATGATCTCTAGAAGGTTCTCAAACATATGTAAGGGTAAATTCACCATGGTCTAGTATGAGTTTACAAAATGGTTTAGAATTTATGGTATTAGAGGCTTTGGGTCAACCCAAATGGTTGACTCAGGTTATCCCATGGGGTAGGCTAACTATGTTTATTGTATAGGGTCTAGGGTCACCAAACGCTAGGGTTAATTTAGGTAAATTTCATTTGGGTTGGATTTTTGTACAAGGAAGCCTCTCTTGGTCACTTGGATTAGTCCAATTAGCCAGGCCAATGGGGGCAATGGTAGATTAGGCTAGGGTTGATCTTTAGGCGCCCAATGGATAATATACAGAGGTTGGGGGTATCTTGGATTGGTTTAGAGAAATCAATTTAAAGTTTGGAGGGTTTAGATTTTGTTTAGTAAACCATGGTTGACCAAAATGGGTTAGGGTTGTGTCCAAATCATTCCAAGTGATATTTAAAACTTATTGGATGAGGTTTTAGATCATAACATTATCTATATGCATGATATTTAAGGGTTTAAAGGTTGATTGGGTCAACCTTGGTTGACTTGGTCAACTAGGCTTAACCATTGGTTATATTTAGGTCAAATCCACTAAAATGATATTTAAATTTATTGGAAGTGGTTTTGTGTCATGGCATGATTGAGACATGAATGGTTTATTCCAAATATCATTTTTAGGGATTTCGGGTTTAAAGCCTCTTGGCCAACCATGGTTAGACATGGTCCACTAAGGGTTCAACTTGGTTTAATCATGTTTGGTTGAAGGTTCAAAAACATTTAAAGACTTTGGTGAAATTTAGGTTTGTTTCCAAAGAGGATATAGGGCTTAAGGCTCTAGGGGTCCTTTAATGGTTAATTTTACCAACTGTGGTTAACATAGCCCATTCAAGGGTTCAATATAATCTATGAATGATCATGAATGATTGTTAAATTCTTAGGATAGAAATCCATGGGTGGTTCAATACGATTCATGCATATGAAGGGATTATGTAAAAATAGGATCCATAATTCAAAATAGATCAACCTAAGTCAACAATGTGCTCAAATTAGTTCGAATCATTGTAAGGATGATTATGAATAAGTTCAATGATTTTCTAAAGACTCCCAATGTTATTTATATAAAGATGCTATGTTCTATGGCATGAGCTATAAATTTTTGAAGGTTTTACTTAGAATATGCTATATGTTATGGGGTTTTGAAGGACATTGAAACCACCAAAATTATGAGGTAAACACTAGAGAATGCCTAATCAATATTTAAATGATCAAATACCATTCTAAAGACTTTATCAAGGGTTTTGAATTAATTATAGATTTCCCTAAAAAAGGGAAAAGTCCAAAGGTTTTAGGGTTCCAATATAAACATTAGATTTACAAGTTAGAATTTGATTTAGGACTGAATTTAACATTAATTTATAAATGATTAAAGTAAGATTTATGATTTTTAAATTCTTGAGTCATTTACAATCATATAATATTTATCCATGATTGAGTGATTGATCAAATGACAATCACTAGTGTTTGTTAGATGGTTGATGGGGGCTTTGGAGTGAACTTTTGAATTGTATAAAAGTCTAGGGCTCTATCACTCCCAAACAATACTTAGGTTTTATTTGAGATAAATTTAATTAAACCCCACTTAATATATATAAGTATATGTGCCAACTCAAGTAATAAAGTGATAGTGTAGAGTGTTGAACTCACGAAGAAGTATGCTTACTTGCAATAAACTACTACTAATTACTCTAATTGCAATAAATATCCTACTAAAACAAAATTGATAATTATGGAGATTCTTATCACTGAATAAAATAGTAAAAATATATGACACAATATTAATTTTAAGTGTTTTGGATTGATGAGAGTAAATTTCATATCTTTTCTAATGAGACTCTTAATTATAGATGTGATTCAGAGCATATGCATCCCTAGACCTCTGTCGAGGTTGTAGGAGTGAAAAGGATATATGCTGACCTCATATAATTATAGTATCTCCTTAAGATCCTAGAATATTTTACATCATATACCTAGGCATGTAAACATCATATCTCAATATTCCTAGTTGTTCTTGTATTTCTCTGTCAAGGTTATACATCACACTATATTTTAATTACACATGTATCCATTATATGCATTATATTAAGAATAGGATAATATTGAAATATTATTTAATATTTATAGAATAAGAGTCTTCATTAGTACTTAACATAAACTATACATCACTAAAAAAAAGAATTAGTCTGACATAAAATAAATAACAAGCAAACTCATTTTCATTAAAGTTATGAAAGAATGAAAATACATGAGAGTGATATCACTAAAAAGGATCAAAGTATCTCATCTACACTCCTTCTCCCTTAACTTATAGAGTTGCTTTAAGAAATACAGGTTAAATACTTTGAATGATTGTATCTTGTACTTGTCTAGCCTCCCTTAGATTTTATTCTAAGAGGGAACTAGAGAAGTAATCTAAGAAATACTAAATTTTACACAAGTGACTAAAATCCCCTATAAATATAACATTAAAAAATTTAATCAGACAACACAAAAAGCATCTAGCACCGTGGCACTTAAAAGGGTGGCACCGTAGTGCCCTTAAAATGATCTAATGCCTCACTGCTAGAACTTTTGCACCTCCACGACACTTGTTAACATAGATTGGTTATTTAGTTAACAGCCACATCTCTTCACTGATAGAACATGGCACTTGAAATTATAACTATAATGCTAGCCCCATTGACATTCGATCACTATGGCTCCCCAGTATAAAAAATGGCACAAATATGGGAGAAATTATGGCACCGTGGCATTTAAAATTAGAGAACTCGATGCTGATGAGCTGACTTCTTAACGTTGCAATGCAAGTAATGCTATGACACTAGCTTTTTTAACACTACAGCACTGGAAAATAAAGAACTTCACAATACGATATCTGATTTGTGACACGTCGGTGGTATTGAAGGTGGCGCTGCGATGTTCTTTAATCAGACACCGCAGAGCTGCAAGCTTCTTTGAATTTTCTATCATTTTTAATTTTTTTTTGAACAAACATAGCTAAAATAACATATTTTCACTAAAAATAATATATAAAACACTACATAATTTACACTTATCAAATTCTCAGCTTAAACCCTTACTTGTCCTGCAAAATAATATTATTATTTAAGCTGATAATGTAAGTGTTTGCCAGAAACTTTATGCTAAACCCTTTATCACAGAGTTGACTGATATTGAGCAAGTTGTGTTTCAATTAATCTACAAGCAAAACATTTTCAATTAAAAGGTTCTTGGAGTTTTTGATTATACCTGTGCCCACTACTTTCTTAGTGGTGTTATCTCCAAGAGTAACCTTGCCTCCAGCCCTGGCCTCCAGTGAAATGAATTGATTTGCATCTCCAGTCATATGCCTTGAGCATCCGATGTTCAGGTACCACATGCTCCCACAAGATATTGTGTGAGAGCACACCTACAAAATCATCAAACATCAAATTTAGGAACCCAAAAAAATTTGGGTTCCTTCTTATGGAAAGAAGAATGCAATGCATGTGTGTTATACTGTGAATCAAGCAATTTGGGCCTCCACACCCAATGTGTACTATGATGAACAGTACAGGTGTGGGAGATATATCATAACATGCCACAAGAAAAATATCTAATTCTAGGAAAAGGGTTAACTAATCTACGTGGGTGGTAGTGCCTCTTCCTAGGTTTAGATGATGCATACTTTGATGATTGTGTATAAAATTCTTCAAGTGATGGAGGTTGTTTATTTTTCATAAGAGCCGTTAATTCAGTGTCAAAAAATTTATTTGAACTATCCAGAATTGAATTTTCTACTCTCAATGCATGCTCCCTACTCTCTACATCAAATACATGAGTTTCTAATTCCTTGAATGTAGTTTCTAATTCAACATGTAATGCTTTCAATGAATCATGCTCAACAATCAAATCAGAATATTTTTTATTTAACTCATCAAATTTATTAAGTAATGACATGTGATTGCTATCAAGTTAAGAATGATCTTTAAGCAAAACTTCATGCTCTTTTGTTAGGTTCAAGAGTTCCAATTTCAGACTAACATGTAATTTCTTAAGTTTCCTATATGATGAATGGATTTTTTCAGAAACATCAAGTAATTGATTGTAGGTTAGTTCACATAGCTCTTCTTGTTCAGAATGAGCAAGATGTTCATTCGCCATCAAACACAAGTTTGTAGTCTCCTCCTCAGCTTCAATCTCAGAGGAGTCAGATGCAGAATCCACCTAGAAAGCCTTTTGAATCTGTTTCTTGTCCTTCCTAAACTTGGGCTTCTCCTCACCCTTCTCTTTAGGTGAGTCTTAAGTGTAGGACAATCAGCTTTCATATGTCCTAGCTTCCTACATTCAAAGCAAATTGTATCAGAAGAACCTTTAAAATTTTTTCTATTCTTACCTTTGTTCCATTTCTGATAGTTCTTATGTTTCTTCCTTAGAAAGCTTTTGAATTGTCTAGTGATTAAGGCAACATCAACACTTTAAGACACAGAAGAATCAGTCTCCGTATCATTGGTTTTCAGCACCACAGTTTTCTCTTTTTTTTCTCACCTACATCAAGTTGTCTTTGGTTCACTCCTTGCTCGTAAGCAATGAGTGATTCAAATAAGTTATCAATAGAATAAGTGTTCAAATCATTGGATTCAATGATCGTAGTTATCTTGGCATCATAGGAAGAAGGCAAACATCTCAGAATTTTATTAACTTTTCATAGTTAGTGAGTTCTCTTCCTAAGGCATGCAGGGAGGTAATTATTTGTATAAACTTAGTATACATTTTAGATATTGACTCACTAGGTTTCATGCGAAAGGGTTTGTAGTCGTAAAGCAAGATATTCAACCTAGATTGCTTAACTTATGATGTGGCTTCATAAGTAATGCATAATCTATCCCAAATTTCTTTACAAGTTGTGCAAGTAGAGACACGCATGTAATCATCAGATTTTAATGCACAAAAAAATAGTTTAAATATATTGCATTTAGTTGTGTTAAATCTCGATCATCAAACATCCATTTAATAAAAGGAGGTTCAGTTTTAATATCATCAACTAATCTAAATGGTGCAGAGTATCCATCTTTAACAAGCATCCACATGCGATAATCTATAGATTATAAAAAGATGGACATGCGAGTGTGGGTCTCCGAAAGGGTTCTACTCGTGGGGAACAGAATGTGAAGGGTACGACCACACTATCCCGTAGGACAAAATGATCGTAGGCCTTCGCGTTCTACACAAATAGACCAATGGGAGGGCAGAAGGGATTATACATATGATTAGCCATGGAGGATAGAGGCTTTCGCCCACATATCTCGATGGATAATAATATGCATAACCCAAAAGTCACGAGATTTCCCCCACTCGATACATCAGCTCGGATGGGGTTTATTTGATGTGGGGATCGGTCTCCCACGGGCGCAAGCCCCCGTGGTTAATTACATCTTAGACCTTAGCCTAAGAAAACTCTAGATTAAGGATACTGCATTATTCTCTCAAATGGATTTGGCACGTAGGCAAACTTCTAAGATCTTCCTAATCAAGGGGAAAAGATAGGCTCAACTCGGTTACTTCAACATACACGGATCACATAAGCACTCGGCCGGTCAAACTGAAGGAAACTGAAAAAAAAAAGAAATCACTTCATACCACATGCGTGAGAGAAAGATAGAAGCGGCGCCATCCATGTGACGCGGATAGGTAGGGTTTATAGCCCCAGAAGGAGGAGGAGCTTACCCACCGATGAGGCATACTACGAGACACCCAGTATAGTAGCCTTGAATCCTAAATCTAAGGTGGGCTTAGTGTTCCACACAACACTAAGGCCCGTGTCCTAACTAATGCATCCTGGACTTATATCCTGCCTGAAAAGGAAAGCCAGCTAAACTTCCTAATCGTATAAAATCCATGTTATCCGGTCTTTATGAAAGATGGGTGGATGGTTGAGTTTTTGGAATTTGAGGTCGACATCTAGAGAGATTTCCTAAGTGACCCCGAACTTATGTATTGTACTATGCTCCTAAGACTAATGCAATTAAATTTTAATTTTAATTAGTTACTAATGCAATGCGTGCTGATTAAATATCCAAATCAGAGATGTATGAAATTTTAAAAAGGCTTATAAAAATAAATTTTTAGAAAGACTAGGCTTCCCTAGGTTCAGAACCTCATCCTCATAGGTCGGATTATCTGAACTCTACCCTCGGGCGGGGAAGTGTCTAAACAAGGAAAGAAGATGCATTGATATGCATGCGACCCCGGACGATTCCGGCTATTCCCTAAATCGTTATCTTTCTATGTTATTTAATTCCTAAAATTTTAATTTTAATTACGAGTAGAAGAATTTTGTCCCTAAAGAGCCTAGCGAATCAGGCACATGCACATGCAAGAAAGAAAACCTATGAAAACCATGCCATTTCTACTGCGCAAACAAGTAAGTAAATCATCACATCAGAAATCACAAAAGAGAGTGTCCAAAGTCCATGGCAAGTGCCATACAATATACATCCCAGAGTACAGAAAAGTAGTGGTGGCCAGGCTCCACCGACAATAACCTGGATTCTAATCCTATAGAACGACGCAAGTTTTAAAATGAGGCATTTTTAATCTTCATCTTCATCTTCTGGTCCTTCTGTGGATCGCCTTCTCTTAGTCTCCTCGTAGTACACCGCCAGTAGGATATCCAAATGAAAAGAAATTCCCTGTGAGGGGACTTTTTTTTCCCTTTGGATCCCTAATCTTTCATAAAATGCCCCATTTTACAAACTTTCACAACTCGATACAATGAATACATTACATTAGAATTATAAAAGAAAAATCCAGACTCTCCTGCAGGGTTATCCTAAGCAATCAAAATCAATCATCCCAAGCAGTTATATATGAAAATAAAAATACTCAAACCAGCCACACTTGGCCATGCTCTTATTTATTTGGGGGCTAAGCAGCTAAAGCACCTGTAGCAGTTATTTATGATTTATTTATTTTTAGCCCCCTTTTAGCGTTGTGTGAGCATGACCACCTGCAAAAAATATCATCAGTATCAAAATCGTCCCTAACCTATGGGTAATCTATCCCCCATCACATCACAGAGACAATGCAGTAAATAAAGCGACCATCACAGAAATTAATACAGAAATCTAACACAGAAACTAGAACAACCAGCACACGTGTCACATGCAAATCGCCACATCACAAAAATAGAAAAGGAAGAAAACACCGGCCTAACCTAAAGCTAGGAGTCGTGTCCTAACAAACAGATCTAAGTGTGTGTAGGCTGTGTGGTTTTAGGTGTGTCCTATGCAGGATAATTTAGTTAAAGTTATTTGTAATTTGATTTGTTGAAGGTAAAGGGGAATTTTGGTTTAAGTGCAAGTATTAGCAAGTTAAAATTGATTTTAGGAATTTTATTTTAGTGTTCAATTGATTACTACCTTTGTTGCTCACCGAGGCCGTGAGGTTTATTTCACCCTCCTTGGGGCTAACTTAATAGCCTCGTAGGCCTGGGTTACCCAGTAGTAACCAATGTTGTTGAGTTAATTTAGTTTGTTGAAAATTAAAAGAGAAAGTAGATTAAATGATTTATCATTAATTAAGGGTTTGTTGGTTGATTTAAGAAATTAGATTAATGATGTAATTAGAACTTAGGTGAGTTATTAAGGTTCTAAAGTTCGAGTTGTACTTAAGTTTTAATAAATCTCCTATGGGTTTGTTGATTAAGCAATGGTTCATTAATGTTTAAGGTTAGAGGTGTTTTAGGCCAAGTATGAGATTAACTACAAGAGGGTTTGATTAAGGTTTGAGTTTTAGGAAAGTTTTAGTTTTAGGTTTGTTCTCTAATTTTATAGCTCTTAGATTCAAATTGATTTTAGTGGATTTTGTTTAGTATTTGATTAGGGGGATGATTAATAAATTAGCTTTAGTTCACCTTTATGTTCAAGCTTCCTTCTTAATGATCATATGTGTTGATTATGATTTGATTAGGAGTTAAATATCTTTTATGTATTTTGATTTGATCTCTTACCAATTTGTTAGAGGTTTGATTATAGGTTGGTTATTATTAATGATTAATTAGACTTAGACACTAATATGCTAATCCTAGGGTAAGGTGTCGCTAAATTCTCTATGTTTCATGTCTCTACCCTATAGTGAGCATGCTTCCTAAGTCTATATTATCTAAGACTTATCCTTATGTTTTTGTCCTTAGGTGTCACCGATATTATAGGAGATGGAGTGAAGTTCATTTTCTAACCCTCTTGGACATTCGTACGTATAGATGGGTTTAGGGATCTAAAAGAAACAAAAGACCCTAATAGTATTGAAGTTGCTATAAGGCCCTAAGGGTGGGAGGCGTACACACTAATGAGCCCCTAAAGGCTATCTAAGTTTTAAGGAACTTACAGCACCGGGGGCTATGACCCGGTGGTACCGCCCGTAGCACCCCCACCAGAATGAATGGGGTTGACTGATTTATTTATGTAGGCTCCTTCGTCACAGCAACTTTTGGGTTCACTGTCCCTTCGCTCTCCCAGATGCACCTCCCAAAACACAAACAAGAAAAGGAGAGGTGTATTAGAACACATTAATATTAGTTGTATAAATAACAAAACATTATTAAAATATTAACGTACCTTGTTCTTATCGGGCTTGTATACCGGTTGAGCCATTTTGCACCTTTAAGCTTTCACATTTTTGCAAACACTTAATTTCAAAGCATAAATAGGCAAGTAGTAGAAAAGTGAGGAAACTAGAAGAGAAAGACGACAATGCCGAAAAGAAAAGGAAAGGAAAACCGATCTAATGAAATAAATGTTAGCACCTTATTGTTGGGCATGCTCATTCAAAGTTAAGCATGCCTCTAAAACGCTCTTCCCTTTAGTTCAATGTAACATGAGTAAAGAGAAAAGAGATTTAGATGCTATTTGTTATCCCCACACTCCAAGAACAAGCATTCATATAACTCAATGACCCACACTATATCCTATACGAAACCCAAAGCAACGAAGGGGAAAACAAGCTCCCAAAACTAAAATATAAACAAGCAGCTTTCATTCCATATCCAATCCAAACTCACATTTAGAAATGAATGCTAACAAAGGAGAGGCAGTTTACACACTAAACATCACTTTGTTCTAACAAGATATTAAAGAACCTTTTCAGCATAAAGACATTTAAAAAAAAAAATCTAATCTCAAAACAAATCATAAAAAAAACTCCCAAACAAAATAGCCCAAAACCTCTCTTAGAAGAAATCCGCAAGTTCTTTTTGACACAAAACAATCGAATGTTTTTTTTTGAAGTGGGGTATATTTATCGAAAACCTCCCAATAAGAAGGTTCCATAAAATCTCGCGTCATAAAACATTCAAGAAACTTATCGTAAAGCTTTTCAATGTAGTAAATCCAAAGCCAATCATAAATCCTCTTAACACAAAACCTCTTCTAACATGTTTTATCCTCTAAATTCATGAGAAAATATTTCATGCAATCATATATAAAAAAAAAAAACAATGCAACTTTCTTCTTTTTTTTTTTATCACCATATAAAACAGCTCAGATCACCTTGCACTTACCTCCATTAGAATGGGTAACGAATACATAGGTCAAATTTCGCAAAAGATCTTAAATTTACCTTCCAACTAACTCATAATAGCCGAAACATATAGGAGATATACTTGAAAGCCATAAATGAAATTACTAAGTATGTGCCAGATCATTTTTTTTTTACTCTACCAAAGTTACCATAAGGAAGATCAAAAACCAAACATAAACAATCATAAGTCCATTTGAAATATTCTTTAATTTCCCACAAACATGCTATCAACAAGAGAGCTTTACTTGAATGAGAAGAGCCTTAAGCAAGCATATAATCCCTCCAATTTAACCCTTACATTCAAATGTATCCATGAGAGAGAGAGAGAGAGAGTTTGTTCCCACCATTACACATGATTACTATCACTACTTCGCGCAGAACTCAAACGAGTGAAGAAGAAACAAGGATCCATATAGACTCATATCTAAGGCACATAAACATTTTCCAACACTCCTCCAAAGATACCTTATAAAAGACTTACGAACGTTCTTCAGCATTCATACACTTCTCTAAACAATTCATGAAATACTTCTACATAAAACACACAACCCTGCATTTGAACCATACACCGATTTTCTGATAGTTAAATGTGACTTCGACGATACAAGTAACATGGCATTGAACCCAACAACACTTGAACATTCATCAATAAAAAAAAAGAAGAAACTCGCTTCAAAGTTTATCTAAGTTTCCTGGAGGGGGATTAAATGAACATAATTCCAACATTTTCAATAAAGCCATATGAAGAAATTTCATGAGATGAGCAGGAAAATTTGAAAAAGAAAGAAACTCATCTCTCCAAATTTGAATGAAAATTTTGTTCAAAAGACTTTTCAAATCAGGATTTGCATACAACAATGCTTGCCTCTTCAAGGGGAGGAAGAAACTCTTGCATTCATCAAAGAAAACATACCTTAACTTTCAGATTTCTCACGACAGGGAAACAAGGAAACTACACAGTTACTAAAGCAATATACCCAGAGGTCTGTTAAGATGAATTACATACGTTTCCATACATTCTCGCATATTTTCCATCGTTTCCATTTTTTATTTTATATATATATATATATATGTATATATATAGGAAGAAAGGCTCGCAAAATTTCCTATCTTCGATAATAAGCAATACCACTTTTCTCATGCTTTATGACAAAGTCAACTTGCAATCACAAAGTGTGAATCACATGAAACTTATTTACACTAGCGAGGTGAACTTTTCCAACCAAACTTCTACCTAAGTATGCTATACGAGATTCTCTCTTTGATTATTCAGCGAGTTCAACTTTCAACTTGTATTTCATTCTCCAATATGTTGGCGTAACAAGCAAGAAAAGATAATATTCAACACGACACCTAATTTCATAAAAAAAGAAAGACACATGTTCAAAGAAATACTATATCATGAGATAGTGGAGGCCGATTGCAAGGCCAAAGCGTTGGTAAACATGCTATATCAATCATAGTTCATGAAATTCTTGATGCTTTCTACACTTATTCTTATTACAAATGAGAGCAAGAAAAGATAATCATATTCCCCCAATCATGGCTTTCACATGGAGATGACAAGATCAAATAAAATTAAGATGTCCAAACAAAGTAAAACTACACTCACTCGACATCTCTTTTGACCAAACACTCGCATTATTTCTGATAGACATTTTTGCAAACACCTTGCGTGCATATTTTAGCAAAGAACGAACATGACCTCTTATGATCTTCCACATTTCACACCTAGATCTCTAAATCACATAACATAAATTAAGTGTAAGCCTCATAGTTTAAGCAATCATTTTTCACAAAATAAACATTGCTTCAAAACCCATCCAAACACCTCATAGCTATCAATGCAATACAAGCTTCATCTTGAACCAATTGAATTTATTTGGCCATGACAATGAGAAAGATTGATAGAAAGATAATAGGAAGAGAAGAAGAGAAAGAAAGGGAAGCATAAATAAATTATGTGGGAAGAAATAGAGGAAGAAAGGAGGAAAAGAAGAGTAAGAAGATGAAAAAAAGGAACTTAAGAGGAAGAAGAAGAAGAAGAAGAAGAAGGAGAGGAATGGGGAGAAGTTACCTGCTCTTCGAGAGTGGGGAAGCTAGCAATGCAGGAGAATCTACGATTGGTGGCGTCGGACTCGGCCAAGACAGATCGCGAGTAGGGCCTTGACGTCGAACCAGATGGCTCGAGCTCCGGGACTAGCGACGACACCTGCAGGCTGGGCTGAACGAACAGGAAACTGAGAGAGAGAGAGAGAGATGGTGTGGGAGGTCACCGAGTGCCTTGAGAAGTCGAGAGCGGGGAGGTTCCAAGCGGGAGCTGCCAACGTCAGGGGATTCCGCCTGTGGGAGGGTTTCGCAAAAAAAAAAAAACCCAGAGATCCTCGCGAGTGAGAGAGCTGGAGCGGGAATGATCCGGGCCTCTTGCGAATGGGGGAGCCGAAGTGTAATGCTGAGAGAGTTGCCCGCCTCGGAGACTAATCCTCTGTTTCGCCTTCTCGATCGCATCCCCATACACCGAATAAGACATCCTCCAGCTGCTTCTATAAGTCAATGCCTGCGCCCCTTCTAAAATTGGTCGATCACGTGACTGTGCCAACTAATAGCGACAGACTGGGATTTCTGATTAAATCAGGGTCGTAGGCTCTATTTCCTGATTTATGAATCAAATTCAAATTGCTTTAAAAAGGTCAATCAGGTTTTAATGGGAATTAAGTGGGGCTCATGAGGCTAAAACCAGATTCAAACCAAATCCAAATTGACTCAGTTCGGATCGATTCGGGTCCAACCCGACCCGACCCGCAATCGATAAAATCGAACCTGATTTAATATCAACCTGAGTTAAATCAAATTCGACGTGGCTACAAAGAAACGTTCTAACCCTTTTGAACTCAATCAGATATAATTCGACCCCACCTTGAACCGATTCGAGCTCAATTGAGTCTTATCAAGTCAATTTGATACAAATTGGCCTTGAGTCGATGCAATCGCACCCAAATTGACACAGGTTTGGGCTAAATTATACCCGACGGGGCTCAATCAAACTGAGCGGGGACCCTCGAGAGGAAACTAGTGAAAATTGAGGTCAACAGCGAGTTTTCCTAAAATCAAAAGGTATATTATCAATTAAAGGTGATCGAGTGATTGAATATCCTTCCACGATGTTTTTATTACCAAAGTTAGCCATGGATCAAATTCAAAAGTTTTTCAAAACTTGATTTTATGAATCCCGCTTTGATACCACTTGAAAGTTTGTTAGGGATGTTAAGCCCTTATGAACTAGGCTGACGCTAACCAAGAGGGGGGTGAATTGGTAGTTTTAAAAATTCTTTAGTAAAACCAATTTTGAAAACCTTTTTAGATATTTTAAAATAATTGCAATAGCACATTAATGTAGAGATGATTAATCAACCAAAATAATAACTTTAATCACACGATCATCCACAAAAAAGTAAAGTATAAAAATTAAAAGCAGAATAATAAAAGAACGAACACACCAAATTTTATAGTGGTTCGATCAACTTGTCCTACATCCACTCCCCGGAGGCACCCTCCGAGTATTGTACTGAACCTTTAGTGACTCTCCTTCTGCTCCCACAGCAAGGCAGAGAAGCCTTTACAAAAACTCCTTTTCACCAACCCCGGTGAGATAGAGAACCCAAACTCCTTTTGCTTCCTCCTGAAGCAGGTAGAGAAGCTTATCTCCTTTTGCTTCCTCCTGAAGTAGGAAGAGAACCTCGATCTTCTTGCTGACAATCCTTCCCATAGAGCCACAAAAGGACAAGGGACGACGATTGGAGAATAAGACTTGAATCCTTGCTTGGAGTAACCTTTGTGAATACCTCACAAACTCCCCATCGCAAGATTCTCTCTCTCTCTCCCAAGCTCTCCCTCTTCCTCTCAAGACTCTCTCAGGTGACGAAAGCGGCAAAAGATCTCAACTGTAGCAAATAAGAGATCTTAAATAGAAGGGCTCAAAAATTGCCCTAAATTTTAACTTGCCGTCAAAGATCATCTAGGACAATCTTGCGATCGTCCTGTACGATCAGTGTAAATCAGCCCCTTTTGCCCTGGACGATCTGGTTCCTCTGGACGATTAGAATACATGGTTTATTTTGATTGTCCGAGATGATTTTGCAATCGTCTGGGATGATTAGTTTTAAATTAGGAGTATCATCTAGCACATAGTTCGGGACATCCAGGAGAAAAGTCTAGACTATCTAAAGAAAATGACTTGATAGTCCAGGACGATATCTCTATCATCCTATACGATTAGTTCAAAAATGCCCAATATAGTTCAGCATATAGTTCAGGTCATCCGGGACAACTATGTTGAACGATTTTGAAAATAACTAATCATCTAAAATGATCAAGCTATTGTCCAGTACGACTAGTTCAAAAGGAAAATATCGTCCGGCACATTATTTGGGTCGTCCAAGTGAGATATGTTAGACGATGAGGATTTGTAATTGATCGTCTAGGATAATCTTGCAATCGTCCAGGACAATGTGAACGATCAATCAATCCTAAATTACTTTCCTTAATCACCTGTCTAATTCAAGTATTATTGTAATGAATCATCCAAGATGATACGTGGATCATCTTGTACGATTAGACAAAAGTCCTGGACGATAGGGGATCGTCCAGGATGATCTGCTTAATCAGATCGACTTAGCATGGTTGCCCTAATCAGGGTTTTTATTTTCAATGCATCGTCCAGGATGATATTTTGATCATCCAGGATGATATGATCAAAAAAGAACAAAAACTCTAACTCACTAAAATTCTCCCCCTGAGTGTGTGTGTGCAAGGTTACTTAGCTTGGGGATCCATTACATTACATTTGACTCAAGAAAGGGAAAAAGAATACATTTGAACACATACACACCCGATCTTGAGCTAGCTTGAATTGCACTTGATCTTGTGGACCTGAAAGGTTAGGTAATCAAACAGAAACAGAAATATTTGTTATCATCAAAATCATAATCCTTGAATCCAGATTTGCAACAGTCACTTCCCTTATGAGTAGTTGATCCAACACTTTGATAGACTAGAGACTCGCCTAGACCAACAACAAATCAAACATGATAATGATATGGCTTGGTTTAGGGAAAAATTTAGAAATATTCAACACCATCCAGCACTAGTATGACAATTTTAGTCAATTCTTCCAACCACCTCCACCTCCACCTCACGATCAGAATCCACCTATATACTAGTTTTATTTAGTTTATTTTTATTGCGATGTGTTTTCTTTTCATGCTTATGTACTTGTTTACCTTTTTTTAATGAAATTTCATTTCTGTCCTTATTTTGTGTCTTTCTTGCTCTTATTTAAAAAAAAATTCTGTTGATCGTACTATATGACTTTAATCGTACTGTATGAATTGACACATACTGTATGATTTAAATCGTACTGTACGAATTAGATCATACTATACGAATTAGATCGTACTGTATGACTTCGATCGTACTGTACGACATACTTGAACTGAACAGTATTCTTTTTTGTTTTGTGTCAACATACTTTTTTCTTACAAAAATTATTTAAATAAGAAGTTGTTGTCTTCGTCAAATAAATAGGATGGAAATTCATAAATTTACATATCCCCTCTTATTTCCTTTGCATGATAATTCCTTATGTATATTTAAAATTCTAAATCGAATTGGAATTACGTTGGTTGAAATGACAATTTCTTCTCTTCACTACGTATTCTTATATAATGGATATTTTCTGAAATTTGATGAATAAACTTCATTATCTTTCTACATCAAGTTTTTATCCCTATTAGAAAGCTCGGTTTTACTTTGTAGATTATTCTTCCCTATATAAGAGGATGAGTTATTCTTCTTTTCTATTTGGAAGATAGTCTTACAATTGAGATTCTTAAAGCTTTAGAAAGGAAGCAATTTACAAAAAATCAAAACATACACAAAATGAGCCCAAAATCAAAAGATGCACAATGCCACCTAAATGTAAAAGATGCACAAAGTGTATCAAAATAAAAGATGTGCAATGAACGCATAAAATAGATAAAAGAGGCACAAAATGATTCCAACCAAAATTAGCTTCTCTTTTTTGCAAATCTTTAAGTCTCAAGAAATTCATGTGCTTCATAATACGTTTAATACTTGATTCTAGAAAATCATTTGTTTTTTTGTTCACCAATTTTACAGTACTATTCTATATATTCCAGGCAAGTAGTCTGAAAAGTTTAAGTTTCCCTATCTAATTTCACTTTCTGAGTTAGATTTTTGTTTACACAATGGACTTTAGCTTTTGAAGATCCTAAGCTGGGTGTGCAAACTTTAGAATCAACATCCGGTGGTTTTGGTAAGGTCAACACCTGCCTTGTTTGAATTTTTTCTATTTGATTGAGTAAGTTTATTACAATCTAAAAATGTCTACAGATTTCTGGTGGTTCCTTATTTCTGTTGTTTCCCTATTTTTATGATGTCAAAAGGGGGAGAGTTTTGTTTTTTGATTAATTCTTTGTTTATTTCTCTGTTTCTTACTTGAGGTTAAGCGGAAAGCATTTCTTTTGAAAATCCTAAATAACAATGTTTGCCATCATCAAAAAGGGGGAGATTGTTGCAAATCTGATTCGAGTATTGTGCTTTTGATAATAACAAACATTATTGTTCTTATTACTACTTCATCCAGTTTTTGTGATAATTTATTTTGTGTTGTGTGTACTAACCTTTTAGGTTTACAGTCCATGATTCATTTGCATTTCAGATCAGCTTGAGATTGGACAGATCAGGGTTAAAGTATATTTTTTTATTATATATTTTTCCCTTTCTTGAGTCATATCTTGTAATTGAGCAGATATCTTTGCTAAGTAACCTTACACATACAGAGGAGGAGAGAGAAAAAGAGTTTTTGAGAGAGTTCTTTTTCAGCAAATCGTACTATACAAGTTGTCTTCGTACTGTACGATCTCTGTAACTTTATCAAACCCTAGCCACCAGGGGTTTAATTAAGCAGATCATACCGTACGATTTTATATCGTACAGTATGCCTTAATTAACCCCTCGATATCAGGAAATCAAATCAGGGATAATGATTGCGATTGATCGTACCGTATGATTTTAGATCGTATTGTACGATTGACAGAGTACGAAATAGGTCATCCCAGAGATCGTACTAAACAAAAGTGATGAAATTTGAACTAATCGTACTGTATAACTAACATAGTATGAAATTGGTCATCCCAAACACCGTCCTGTACGAACAGAACAAACTTCTGAATATCATACCGTACGATTTAATATCATACTGTACTATTTGCTTTACCAAATATATAGTTTGTCTGGATGAACTTGCTAAACAATTCTGAAATACATTGATCATGCCGTATGATGCGTGTATCTTACAATACAAATATAACATAATTTTCTTGAATTTAAGGCTTTTTAAGGTCTCCTATTTAAGCTCTCTTAATCGTTAATGTTTAAAATCTTTTGCTATTTTTCTAATCCAAGAGAGCTTAGAGGAAAGGGAGAGTTTGGAGAGAGAGACAAAATCTTATGAGGGGGAGTTTGTTAGGGGATTCACAAAGATTGTTCCAAGCATGGATTCAATCATCTTCTTCCTTCTTCGTCCTTGGTTCCTTGTTGGCTCTGAGGTGACGATCATTAGTATCAGGTCAAGGCTCTCTGCCTACTCTAGGAGGGAGTAAAAGGATTGTCAGGTTCTCTGTTTACTACATGAGGGAGTAAAAGGAGTTATGTGGTTCTCTTCCTACTCTAGGTGGGAGTACAACGATTATGGGTTCTTTTCCTTCACCAGGAGGGTGAAAAGGATTCAAGGTTCTCTGCCTCATCAGGTCGGTGGAAAGATTTTATAAGGGTTTCTCCGCCTTGCTGTGGGGGCAAAAGGAGAGACACTAACTGATTAATGCAATACCTGGAACGGGAGATTTTGGGGAGTGGATGTAGGTCAAGTTGACCGAACCACTATAAATCCGTTGTATTCTTTTTAGTTATCTTTCCGCATTTATTTTCACTTGTTTTCTGTGATCTAATATGTGTTGAAATCTCTATGTTTGATTATCTGCTTTTGCTTAAATTGTTTATGTTCTAAAATATTCAAAAAGATTTAATTTTTTTCTTTTTGCTTAAAAATTTTTAAAATACCAATTCATCCCTCTTGATTAGCCTCGAACTAATTCTATAGTGTTTAACAACCCCTCATAAACTTTCAACACATAATATACACATAGCATAATAACGATCCTCTACAGACTTAGAGAATAATTTCTCCGAGAACCGTCACCGTCGCCAAAACAGCGGCCCTGCGTTCGGATTCACCATGGCAATCTAAACTTGTGTGGGTGCAAGAGATGGACGGAGACGAAGCACAGGCTAGGCAGTGCGCCATGGCTCCTAGTTGTTAGCATTTCTAAAATTATAAAAATGATAAGAAGGCGCAGGAGGCCTTTTAACATTTTTCACGTTGAAAACCGTATGAGCCTTTATCACCATTTTATTTAATTGCCATCTCCCTGTTCGATTTCTCCGGGGCTGCGGCAATGGCTTCTCATGCTCTTCTCTTCGCCAACATGGGCAGTCACTCGTCGGCGGTGTGTCACCGGTGGCAGATGAGATGTTCCAGTGCTGTGCGTCGAGTTCCCTTACTTTGTAGAAGAATGAAGAACGCTTCTTTTGTTTGCTGCGCCTATGTGGGAGGCCGAGCTGTGACTGAAAATGCCAAAGATGTCGTGGCTGTTTCCAGATGTGGGGAGGAGAAGAAAGGTCGGGTTCATTTCGTTGGCATCGGGGGCTACGGATTGTCCGCGCTTGCCATGCTTGCGCTTAAAAAGGTATGGATCTTTCGGCTACTGTTGAAAAATTGCTACTGCCTTTATCTTGTGCATATCAATCGGTTCGATTGGATTTCTGAATAGAATGTTAAGGGGCTGTTTGGTATTGGATTGGATTTAATTTAGTAGGATTTAGTAAATCCTGTGAATCTGGATTTAGTAAATCCTGAGGCTGTTAAATCCTGAAAACTGTTTGGTATGATAAATGTTAAATCCTGTTAAATCCTGAGAAACTGTTTGGTAACAGATTGTAGGATTTAAAGCAGTTAGATATTTAAATATGAAGGAATGATACAAAATAACATCAATACGCTATTTATAAAATTAAGACAACACTTTTCCACATAATAAATCATACATGACATCATACAGCAGAAACTAGAGAAGATAAAAAGTACATAGATGTCATCACCCGAACGATGTGGGGTACTAGAGTTTGCTCGTGCAAAAACTTTTCCTTTTAGGAATTTCTGCATTTCTGTCACACATTAACAAGAACATCATTTATATGAAGTTTCAAATTTGTACAAGCAAGCGAATTTTTTTTAACTATCTTTTAAGAAGTTTTACCAGTTTTATGTAGGTAGATAGCGTTTGATGACTCGTTGTCGCTCACACATTCTACATGTATATCGACGAAACCTAAATGTATATTACAAAAGCATTTATTTACTCACGCCGCAACATGACACATTATCAAGAAAACAATCAATTAATCACACAAATAATTAATATCGTTTGCCTATTAATTTTTCTATCACCCGAATACAACTCAAAAAAAAAAAAAAATCCCACTCCTATACAGTATAGAACATCATACCTAATTGTGCAAAAAATATAAATAACTAACCCAGCAAATTATTTTACATAATAAACAATAACACAAAAAAGAAACACATACATATTTCATAAAGTATCAAACATTTACACAACTGAAAACTATTTGAAAGATATCATATCAAAAATTATGAAATACTCATCTCTTCCCTCTCGGGTTAGTTATAGTTGTAGCATTTTTTGTGGCATTTTACACAAAACAACGTTGATTGGGTTGTTTCGAATACAACAAATGAAAAATATGAATGAAATGCCGGAGTCGGGATGATACCTGCTCGAAGAAGAGAGGAAGCTGGCGGGAATGCTGCTGCGAAAGTTATGTACCAGGGGGAGGAACACGCTGCCTGAGCAACGTTCGGAGCGGCTAGGGCTAGGGATGAGGGAGAAGCAATGCGTCTTCCATGTAGATAAATACTCTTGCGGGAACATCACGACATGGTCGCCGCAGGTGATATGCCGCTCAACTGTAAATCCCGTTAAATCCACGGAAGAATGGGATTAGGATTTACCCAGATTTATGCGGATTTGAGGCGTAAATCCAGGATTTACGTCGTCGCCGGATTTATAGTCCCGCAAAATACCATTTGGCTGGATTTAGCATAAATCCGACTTAAATCCCGCTGTAAATTCGATACCAAACAGCTCCTAAATGTCATTCTATTTGTTATTTGCTCGAGGAGTTCCCGCTTGCTGGTATGAGGAAATTAAGATAGCCTAAGTTATTTAATTGTGGGGCAATTACATACATAACTTGATTATTTACAAACGTATGATAAGTATTTTTGGCGCACATTTAGTAAAAAATTTTCATGTGAAAAATTCATTGGTGTAGCCCACATAATGAGCTTTCATTAGAGTACATAATCCATTCTCTTTCATATTATTGGTGGATGTTAGTAGAACAATACATTAAAGATGATTAAACTTGTAGTTACAAGGGTAGTTGTGTCGAGCACCAATTGGCTGTAGCATAGTCTTGAAAGACAATTGGATTTAAAATCATGATGCGAAAGTCTTACAATCCTTCCTGTCTTAGCTATACTTAAAAATCCTACTGGAGATGGAATGTCAGCAAAAGTCAACTAATCATTTTAAAATCATGATATCAAAATCTTTTTATGCAATGTTGTTTAGGCTAAAAACATTTTTAATTTAATAATTGTGACTTACAACTTGTGGCCACTAAAAATTGCCCGATCATGAAGAGTATGCATATGTTTTTAACTAATATAAAGTTTTATGTTTTTTCCTTAAAAGATTTTTATTTTGCTTGAATACTTAAGTGTCATTTCTAATTGATTTTATTTTGTTGAAAAATTTTATTTTTTTGAAAAATTTTATTTTTAGAAAACCTATTGTTACGAGAAACTCTGGTTTTCTAATAGGAAATAAGTTTTGGTTTTCAATCAAGTGAGTTTTGGTTGTTGATCATATTTTGGTTTTCAATCTAGTTTTGCAATAAAGTTTAAGTTTTTTTTTTTGTTTTAAATCAAGTTTGATTTTGGTTCCAGTTTAGATTTTGCAATAAATTAATATTTGTTTTTTGTTTTGATTCAAGTTTTGTAATTATTTAAAGAGAACATTTTAATAAATGAGATATAAAGTAGTGCAAAATAAAAATAAAAAATGTAGAAAAGAAACAATTGAATCCAAATTTGTCCGATGGATGATGCCGAATTTTACTAGTAGATCAATATGGTGAGCTGAGAACCTGTTAGTGAGGATGGAGAATAGAGTGAGTAGAGAGAATAAAGAGAGGAAGAGTAGATTGATATAATATATGCTATCTTAATAAAAAAATATAGGGACAAGGTCGGAGATCCTAAATCTTTAGCCAGATGTGCGAATAAGATCAGGAAAAAAGCTCGAAAGTGGTCCCAAATTATTCCTCATCACCTCTATTTATAGGATTTTGAGGATTACATGAAAAGCTATACACAGTAAAGTAAAAAATAGGCTACACAGAATACCTGTGTAATGCTTTATGCTAATCTAGGACATATTTTGCCTCCTGATTGGTTGTAGGAGACTAAAGTTGGTGGTTAGGTGGGCTATTTGTCATTGGGTGAGCTCGGAAGGTGTGAGTAGGCGTAGGGTGAGTCTATGAACGAGTCTGGAAAGGATAGATCTGTAGCTGGCGAATTTGTCTTGCTGGGTCGACGATTGTCATAGGAGGCTCTAGGCCGTGCTATCATGAAAAGTAAGCTGAAGTTTTTGTGGGGATTAAGGATTACTGAGCCTGACAATAGTAATTAAGTTTAGTGTGAGGTCTCTGAGTTAGATGCTTTCTTACAGCTAAGTCTGGTGAGCTCGGCGGCAGGATGTGATTGAGATGGGTGGCTATCTATTTGTTGGATGCGAAACTTTCTAGTCGCCTAGCAAAGGCGTGCTCTTTGTCGGATGTGGGAAAGTGATGCCCGTCAGTATCCTTATGCGAGTTCCTCTCTGGCCCGAGCAAGTCCTTTGAGCGATTTGCTCCTTAAAGGGATGATCTTCATTACGACCCGGTCATTACATGTCAAAACACCATAGGAAGTGATTATGGGTATACATTCAGTTCCCTGATTCACTATGCCCTTTAACAGGCGAGTGGCGAAAATGGTTAGTGAATGAATATTAAATGCAACAACCTAACGTAAAACAGATAAATAAACGTGAATTTACTATCCTATTTTTATTGTAGTCTCATGGATTGATTTGACCTTACTTTAATGACGTTGACATTGTTTCATCATATTGAGGCTTCTCTATAAATTTGAAGCTAGCATTGTACGAAGTTTATTTTCCCGCTCTTTGTAACTAGATAACTGGCGAGTGCTTTGAGAATGGGCCTTATCTTTGCAGCTCGCTTATGCAGCCAAGCCGCCAGAAAGATAGCATTTCACCAAGGGTGAACTGACCCATCTCAACATAAGGCTATCGACCCTATGACAGCCTTTTAAGGCAAGGAGGTCGATAAGGAGGAGGCTCGACAGCCAGCTGAGCCTGCGAAACTCGTCGCCTCTCCCCCTTGCAAAGAAAGTTAGAATTGAAGTTGGGTGCGGAGAACTCGACTACTGCGACTGTCAGCAAGTTGCCTATTGTTGTTGCCCTAGCTGTCCATGTTGTCCTTGTTTTCCCCATGGAGGTGTTCATAGTGGAAGATGAGGATGATAAACCCTTACTGACCAGGGTGAGAATGCGAGCAGCCTTTTGGGGACCAACATCAGAGGGTATTAGGGAGATCGCCCCACCGGTGATGAGTTTGTAGGAAGTGCTTCCCGTGGAAGGTATGCCCAAAAAGATAAGTTTGATTATTTAAGGTTTGTATTGCTAGGAAAGAATTTTTCCACTATGAGGGAGCCAGTTGTCTGTGTCTCTTCAAGCGAGCTATTGTAGCATTTGTCGAGTGAACAATAGATGAAGGCTTTAGAAAAGTGGGCGACTTTCAAGTATCGTAGGGGGATTGCATCACAAGATCAATTCTTATCTATCCCCTTATGACTCCTAGATTTGAATTCTGATGAACTATGTGTTGTTGATAGGGGTGCTGACTATAATGGAACCCTAGAAGGCGGTGCTTCCAGCTGAATTCATCATGATCACTGAGGAAGAAGTGGTGCCAGAGGCAAGACGCAGTTGGTCAAGGGGCTGTGTCAACAACGTAGGCGCAAACTGAGGTGCTAATAGTGGAGCAGATAGAGGGCAAGTTTGGGGGGATCCTGGAGATGCTCACGAGTCTGCTCTTCTTTTTCTAGTCTATCGATTTCTTTCCTCCCCTAGGGTCAGTCTCACTAGAGGAGGTTGCTGGGAGGCTGACAACTTTAGAGAAGATGTTGAATCTCCATGGTGTTGGTGAGACTAGCGTTCGGTGAGGAGAGGCGACTTTTTAGGATGTTTACAAGTGGAAGAAGGAAATCAGTGAGCTGCAATTCATGGTGGCCTTCAATAGGGCTTAGATGACGACCATGAAGAACATTGTGGACTCAATGAGGGTTGAATGGGGCATGATCCTCAATTAGAATAAGCTGGAGAACTTTCAGGCGAGTGCCAAGTATTTGATGTAATACTTGGAGTGAATTGGATGGTTTGTGCCAACCATGGAGAATAATCCCGTGTTAGGGATGCTCCATAATGGTCGGTGAACATGAAGAATATGATTTTTTTTTTCGTGTATGCTAGCAGATGGTGAGCGATTTTAATGCTTTTATGGAATGAATAAATAACAATGATTTCATGCTAGCTCTTTATTTTTGTTTTATGTCTTTTTATGAATATGCTATGGCAGTGAGTGCGAATGTGAGTGACGAGTGAGAGCGACTCGCAGGAGTACTGAGATGAACCTATGGTCAAAAGAGAAATCGCTAGCAAAGATTTGATAATTGTCTAAGTTTTCAATTTGCAATGAGTGAATGTGACCGATCATGGGGTAAATGTGGGTGAAACATTTCGGGGCGAGTGTTGACATAAGGTAGTGTAAGGACTCACTTAGTGATGACAACTTGTTTATGTAAATGAATGGGAGCAATTCTAGAGAGAGGAGAGGAAAAGGACCATTCAGGCGAGTACGATAGGGTCTCGAGATCTTTTGTTATGATGGAGAGAGAAAAAATCTTAGTATTTAATGCTAATTTGAGGGCTGCCTTGATTACCGTGCGTCGTATATTTCCTATAAATAGGAGAGGTAGGGTTTCGTGGGCGAGACTCTTGCTTGAGATTTCCAATCACTCTACTCTTCTGGCCACTTGCGACCTTAGCTCTTCTCATGGCTGCCCTTAGGGAGTGTGATAGTGAGTTTGCTAGGAAAGACTATTGCCGAGTTTACGACTAACTATAGGCAGAAATAGAGTTCAAAGCTTACTGCTAAATGCACGTAAATTGTTTTTTGTGAGGCTGGTGACCAATGATGAGTGAATTTAAACATTCTTTGGTGATGAGCTGGTCTTCCATATCGACCGCTTCGAGTTGGGCTTGAGATTTCCACTATGCATTGAGATAGAGCAGGTCTTGAATTATTATGGAGTCCTGGTGTAGGTGCTTCTGAATTCGGTGGCTACTGTGATGTCTTTCGCATCCTAATTGCAAGAGCATGACCTAACGCGGTCACTAAACTTGTTTTAGAACACCTTTATAGCGAAGGTGTTCTAGGAAAGGTGTGTGCAATTCTCGCCAACTGTGATGAAGGCTGGCTTTACGAATAAAGTGCGAGATTAGAAGGTGAAATTCATTGTCGTCTATAGCATAATCCCTTGGAAGGTGCCTACTTTCCTAGTTGTGTTCATCAAGAAGAAGGCGACGATGCCTACCATGATTACACCGGAGGAGAACACACTCATGATCTTTTAGGGCGAGCCACACGTCGTCCTCCATCGCGTCGCATACCAAAACAAGTACAAAAATTTTATGATAAGTCACTTGGTTTACTGAAAAATATAATTAAGTTTTGAACTCGCATTAACTTAATCTTTTTGTTCTTATACAGAAAAAGTAATGGGCTACTAGTTCAAACAAGACCTGGTGACCTTGTGAACTGTTGCCGAATACATAGTATAATCCATGGAAAAGAAGCTAGCAACCTCCTTTGAAGGATGTGCTAAGCTCGTGGAAGGGGAGGCACCCCCTCCCAAGATGACAAAGAAGTATGCTGGGGAGGTGAGCTCAAAGGTGCCTATGATGAAAAAAGTTATAGGCTTGTACAGAGTAGTGAGCACTCCTAATGAAGGGCATTACAATAGATGAGGCTGCAGCACGGGCAAAAGCCGCATAGAGAGGTCACATCATGTTATGCTTCTTTATTTACTTCAAGAAGGGAAGACACCTTTTGAGTAGGTGTGGATTCCTTAAGGAAGAAGGGGAAGAAGAGAAACTAGAATGGAGAAACTAGAAATCTTTTATTCCATAACTTTTTCTTACAATATGAGGTGTATTTAAAGCTTGGAGTGACCAAGTTTACAATATAGACCAAGTTTACAATATGAACTAGTTTACCTAACACAAACTTAAAATATAATACAATAAATAAACTAGTGCTTATTACATATGTATAGACAATTTAGTTTATAATTTATTTGGCTAAAGATATATTGTTGATGTCTAACACTCCCATTGTCATGAAAAACAACCTCGTCCTCAAGCTTGAGAGAAGAAAAAGAAAAAGAGAGGGTTGCAAAATTTTCTCATGTGGCATCATCTAAATATATAATTTTCAGTGCAAGAAAACTTGACCGTGAAGTTGTAAGAAGGTAGAAGGGGAAAAATGCATAAGGGAAAAATCATAGTGACAGTTATAAATAGTTTTATAACATTTTTAGAATGTATCATAACTTGCTGAGAGGCAAAACGAAAATGATGTTTGAAAAAAAAAACTCTATGTAAGTTATCTAAAAATTCTTGTACTATTGGAATAAGAAATTTATCTTGATTGATGAATATATTAGGGGCTCTATAATTAATGCAAAAATGTCAAGTACCATTCTATTTTTGAACAAGCAATATTGGAATAGAAAAAGAGATGGGATTATGACAATTAATGTCGGAGTGAAGCATTTTATAAATTAATTGTTCCATAGCATCCTTTTGAAAATGTCGAGAATGATAAAGATGGATGTTAACTGGTTGAGATGAGGATAGAAGATGAATATGGTGGTCATCGATACTAGGTTGAGATAAACCTAGTGATGACTGAAATAAATGTTGAGATTGTTTGAGTAAGGTAAAATTAGATAATGGTAGATGATGTGTAAGAAAAGGGAAACCTGTCGCAGAAGTGGAGGTTGTAGAGAAGGGATTAGGCCTGCGGAATCAAGAATGTCGGCGGAAGAGGAGTTATCATGATAGAGTGGAGTATGTGGATGATTAATACATAAACTATCAAGTTTCTTGTATATGGAATTAATGAAAGCATGGATTTTTTGAAGGCATGTGCCAATGGAAGCAATTTGAACATCGCTTGTTGTAGAGATTTTTGTATTTTAGAATATTGTGATTCTTGATGTGATTGCATTGAACACAAAGCCCTCACTAAGTTTGCTTTCTTCATCTTGAATCAACGACACAATTTTTTTGCCAATTTTTTTCCCAACTAAACCCTTGTTTTGATTCAATTTGAAGCTTGCTGGAGCCTGAACGAGGCTTGAAATGATTCAAGATGGAGTTCTTAATTCCAGGAACCTGCACCTGTAGGAAAACATGAGGAAAAAAAAAAACTAATAGAAGGCTGTTTACAGGAAGAAAATAGTAGTTGTTTAAAAAAACAATGGTAACGGAGAAGTAGCTGTGTTTGCCATGTCCTCACCAGCTTGCCTTGCACTGGGTGACAAGTAGCTATGTTTGCCTGCCTTCTTCAGGATGAGATCGCCAGGTCGAAAGGCCTTCTCTCTAACATACGAGTTGTAGTACTAGGCCATCCTTCTTTTCACTTCCTCCTACTTGAGCACAACCTTCGTTCTAAGTTCCTCTAGAAGGTCAGTCGCCATTTGTAACTCTTTCTGGTTGGTCACCCCTATTCATTGAACTTGACATCCTCACTACTGACGGTGACTGCTACTCGCTTGCTTTGCTTTAAAGGTTGAGCTTGATTGGCAGCACATCCTCGACACTATGGGAGAGTGAGAATGGTGTCTGGCCAATTGCGGAAGGACTCTTCCTTAGGGCCTAAAGCATAGAGGAGAGTGCATCCACCTACTTGCCTTTGGAGCCTTCCACCTTCTTCTTGAGGAGGTTGAGGATCTCCTTGTTGGCGGCCTCGACATGGCCATTAGTTTAAGGGTGATGATCGAGGCGAACTTGAGTTAGATCTCCTGCAAGTTCCAGAAATCTTTTAGACTCTGGTCGGTGAACTGTGGTCTGTTAGTCGTGACGATGGTGAAGGGGACACCATGTCGGTAGATGATGTTGGCCCAGATGAAGTTTCTTACAATGATAAAGGTCGTCCGGGCGAGTGCTTTGGCCCCTATCCATTTTGTGAAGTAGTCGATCATTACCAAGATGAATTTTCTTTGCCCTATGGATGGAGGGAACGGTTCCAGCAAGTCTATTCCCTAGACGATGAATGGTATGGAGTGTAGCTTGTGCGAGGGTTGAAGTTGCATGGGGATGAACCGTTGACATTGTGACACTTCTTTGAGAATTCATCTGTATCCTTCCTCAAGGTCGGCCATAAATTGCCTTGTCTGAGAACTCAATGGGCGAGTGTTCTTCCTCCTGAGTGGCTACTGCACTCACCAGAATAGATCTCTTTCAGTATTGCTTCCTTCTTATCTTCTGCAAGCATCTTCAATTAAGTGAGGTTGTCAATTTTTTGAATCTTCTGGGGTCGTCGATCACAACATTGATTGCTTTAGTCTTCAAGAAATCAATATAATGGTTGACTTAGCACGCCGGGTGATTGCCTTCGATCTGCATAACTTCCTCTTCTTTGATGGTTGGCCTTATGATTTTGACTGCTAGTTGCCCAGCCTTCCTTGGAGAGGAGGTTAGCAAGTTGGCTTTGGTCTCTAGGAATTTGGAAATTTTTGAAGTATTTAGGCTTGCTAATTTTTGCTTTTACTATGAATAGGTACTTCAGTAGTAGCTTGATCCTTTATATATTTTATTAATTTGATTGATCATTAATTGCGAATCCGAGTATACTTCCAATTGTATTGCCCCCAATCTAGAGATAAGTTGTAGACTGACTAGTAGAGCATTATACTCGGATTAATTGTTGGTAGCTTTGAATTCTTTACTCATGGCATGGGAAATGGAGATTCCTATCAGGCTCCTTAGAACCATGCCTACACCTTCTCCCTGCTCCCTTGAGGCACCATCAATGTATAAGGTTGAGTGTTACTCTGGGATTGCCTCCTTTGACTCGGTGCATGGGCAATTGAAGTGGACAAGAAAGTCGGTGAGTGTCTAGAATTTGATAACAGTTCATGGTGAGTACTAGATCTGGAACTCGCTAAGCTTTATTGACCATTTGAGTAGCTTGCTAGAGTGATCCAGCTTACTGAGTATAGCCTTGAACAGATGATTAGTCACCACTTAAATGGGATGGGCCTAAAATAAGGTCATAACCTTCTTGCCTAGAATATCAACATCAATGTGAGTTTCTCGATGATTGGGTACCATTGTTCCGCAACTCTAAGCATCTTGCTCTAATAGTAGACGGGCCATTATTTTCTGCCTTCTTCTCTGATGAGTATGAAATTGATGGCATCGATCCTCGTCGACCCCTAAGTACAACATTAGGTTCTTGCCACGTCGTAGGCTCTGAGGAAGGGGCGGCGATGTGAGAAGGAGCTTCAGTTGTTGGAAGGCGGTTTCATAGTCGTAGCCCCAAGAGAACTTTTTCGCACTTCTTGGGACTTTGAAGAAAGGTGAGCATCTCTCGCCGAGTCGAGAGATAAAGCGATTGATCCTGACGACTCGTCCTGTGAGTTGCCGCACGTTTTTTGCTATCTTGGGCAACTTCATTTCAAGGATGGTTCTCACCTCATTGGGATTGATTTTGATGCCTTCTGGTGTAAAGAAAAACTCCAGCAATTTGCGGGAACTAGCCTCGAAGGGTATTGAGCCTCATTTTTTATTTCTTCAAAGTGGTGAGTATCTCCTTCAAATCTTGAACATGCTTGCTGGACGACTTGCTTTTTACTAGGATGTCGTCCACATGGACTTCAATATTTCTCCCATTTTGGTCTTGGAAGACCTTTTCCATCATCCAGTGGTAGGTCGCCATGCATTCTTTAGCCCAAAGTGCATGTCCTTATAGTAATAGAAGCCTTTGGCCATGATGAAGGCTATCTTCTCGCAGTTTCTTGGGTGAATCTTGCTGATGATAGCTCGAGAAGGCATCCAGGAAATTCATCTCCGATTGCTGAGAAATTATTGTGCCGGTCACCGGACGTAGAAGCTACGTCCAGACTCCAATGAAAATATGATGCGTGGACTAAGTATTACTAGATATTATTACTATGTATTAACTAATGCATATCAATACATAGCAATACACAATAATATTGTTGTGTATTGTTGTGTATTAGCTTTGTATTGTTGTGTATTAGCTAATACACAATAATACACAACAATATATAGCTAAATACACAGTAATACATATTAATACCTAGTAATATACTAGTCCATGCGCTATATTTTCATTAGAGTCTGGTAAGTAGCTCTATATCCGGTGTCCGCACGTAATAGTTTCTTTTGATTGCCTATCACCCAGTCGATCATAGCATTAATCCTTGGCAGTGGGTAGTTGTCCTTGAGACACACCATGTTTAGATTAGTGAAGCCCACACACATACTATACTTGCCTATTGCCTTTTGTAAGTACATTGGTGATTTAGTCTGGGTATTACACCTATATGATGAAGTCACTAGCTTAGAGCTTGTCCACCTCTTCTCAGATGGGCTTGCGAGTAAAGCGGCAGTCTTTCTGATCTTTTGCTTGATAGGTGAGCACCTCTTCTCACATTCAATTGATGACATGTTACTTTTTCACTGATGCCTAGCATCTTCACAAGCGTTGATGTGAATACATCTAAGTCGCTTCTAAGGGTTTGGATGAGCTCGCCTCTGTACTCCTCAATAAAAGAAGTACTGATCCTGAGAGTTTTACCCTTGTCGTTGTCCAAGGAAAGCTTTTCTTCTACTACTTTCGTCATCTCCAAAATTGGATCTCACCCCACATCCAAATTGAGGGCTTCTTTTGGCACATTGCTACCTTGCCTACTACTCACAAGTAGCAGATGCACGACTGGGTGAGGTCGCCTGTCACAACGATCTCTTTTTACTCTGCTGGGAAGTTGACTGCGACATAGTATGTGGGTTTTAAAGAGAATTTAATTTTGATGTTGATAATATTTTAAATTATTTAGTTTATTTTCTCTATAATTTGACTAGTTCATCAAAATTTATATGAATTTTTTTTCTTTTTCATAAATTATTAATGAATTTTTTTAATTTCTAGTCTATTTAATTATTTCTTTATTATACTATGAGTTTGTTAATTTTTGTTTTAGATTTAGATAATATAAAAGAATTATGAAGTAATTCTTTGAAGTTGGAGAAAACCTCAGGAATATCCCATAAAAAATGAAATTATTTTGATTTATTTCGAACTTTATTATTAAGATGAGCTCTAAGAATTATTTGAAAATTTCTAGAGATTAGGGATAATTTGAGTAACTTTTCATAACAATTTAAGCTCATTTAGATTTAATCTGAATTTTTTGGAATTTTAATATTATTTAATGACCCTATTTTTATATATTAATTAAATCAACTTCAAATTTAGAGCATATCTTGACAACATGAAATCATTTAGAATTGTTTATTATTTATTATGATTTGTTAAAATTTTTTATTTATTAATTTTTTATGTTTGTCCAAGTGTGTTTTCTATTCAAAAATTTATTAAAATTTATTTTTCTTTGATTCTAGGGTTCATCATGCACTGAATGTACTTTAGTTGACGGAGTTTGTGGGCAATATGGTGCAGGTATGAGATGATGTGGGTTCTGCAAGAAGTGGAGAGGCATAGGAATTGCAGGGATTCGGGGCTTTTAGGGTTGGTTTGATTGATTTTCTTATAATAATAATAATAATAATAATAATAATAATAATAATAATAAAAGATATATTTTAATATTTTTTTTGGTGTAAAAGTCTCTTCGCTCTTGTATATCTCTCATCATTACTTTATGAGTGAGTGAAGTTTTTGATTTTTGTTGCGTTAAGATCCGAGCAATATGTCTATCTATATAAGGTTTTTATGTTGTCCCGAACATATAGGCACAATCTGTTTCATGAATGGATGTTCTTGTGATTTCAATTTTTGGTTGATGTTGTTTGGCATTTTGTGTGATGTCACGTCTTTTGCTTGTTATTTTTGCCATACATAATCAGTTTGATTTCAAAGCAGTTATCGATGTTAATATATTTATCTTTTGTCCTTTTACAATATCTTTGCTATTTAATTTTATAGACATATATTAGATAGAATTCAATATCAAAACTTTATGTTATTTTCCTAGCAATCCACTAATAGGATCTTTTCAATAATGAAATTATTTATCTTATTAATGTTTCCAATATCTACCTCCTTTTTTGTGGCGTTGTCACCAAGTGTTAATTTTTCATCTTTTTCGGATTCAAGTGTTATAAATTTTAATATGTTGCCAGTCATGTGCTTTGAGCACTAATTGTTCAGGTATCATATGCTTTTAATGGTTCTATTGTGAAGTCATACCTATGGAATTGTATTAGTTTCTATAGTAGGAACCACCCAAATCATTTTGCGTTCACTAGATGATATGGATGCAAGAGCATTGTCAGATGTTGATCTAACTTTAGGTATCCATTTATATGTTGTGCTCATGTTTTTCTTTTAAGTAAGTGTATGATAACTATCCAGATAGACACCATGAAATGACATTTAATAATGCCAAAAAGATTTTTTTTATGTGTATGGTACAACTAAGAGGGAGGGTGAATTTGTGATTTTTTTATTTTAAATTTAGATTTGCAAAATAATTACTCAAAGCAAAGCTGTCATTCAATCAACAAGAATGAAAGATACCAATTGCAATCAGAACCAATTTAAGCTACTATTCCATTCATGATAATGATATATATGCGGGAGAAGTATCCGCGCCATCCCATAAACAAAGATTTACATGACATATGCTAGAAATAAAAATAATACAAAAGTTTAATTCTTTTTAAAGGAGGGGCTCTAGCCTCTTAGGGCGGAGGGGTCAAAGCAACTCCATATTTTGTGAAGATGTTAGCCATGTATTGTATTTTGTGGAAGAAGTTTCGAAACATGCACTTGTATCTTGGGTTGTGGAAGTGGGCTGGCCAAACTTTAATTTTAAACGAGAAATTTGGTCATGCTTTTATCCAAGCTATATTTGAAGATGTTTTAATTTGTATTGATCATGACACACTTGAAAGCTTGCTTGTTGGGTGTTGTGTTTGATCTTAATACTCTTGTGATGCTCTTTTCATGTGAAGAGTTGGCCATCAATTCAAATAAGAAAGGAAAGTCCAAACTCCGTAGTATCCACATGATTTATTATATGTTTTACTAGAAATTGGAACCTTGTGCTGCATCACAATGTTGTTCAGGAGCACATATTCTATTTTTGCACTAATAATTCTATTAGTACATGAGATTGTTTATTTTATTTTATTTCATATGTTAAATTATTATTATTATTATTATTGTAAATGGGATTGAGTAAATGGAGACTTAATATAACAAACCATAGTTTAAGTAGTATCCTAGTTGCTTTTTTCATTCATGCTAAAGCTTTGAAATGTTAAGACGATTGGTGTAAAATAATAGATTTTTTTCTATATTATTCAGGGCTTTGATGTCAGCGGGTCAGATATTATTTGGAGCAACAACATGGATAATTTGCGAGAAGCTGGGGTAAAAGTATACTTGGGCCATTCAATAGTTTATATGGAAACCACTGGAAAGCGGCCTGATGCAATTATAATCTCAAGTTGTATTCCTAAAGATAACGAGGAGATTGTACATGCGGTGTCACTGGGAATTCCAATGTTGGTACTTTCTTCCACCTCTCCTGTCATTCTGTTTTTAGTTTCTTTCTTTTAGCTCAATCTTATGTTGCTTGCACTCTACTGAGGTCCTTAGCATTCGGATATTGTTTTTTACTCTTCATGAAATACTTATCAATTATTTAGTTTTGATTAGGTAATGAATGCTTGCAACTAGGAGTCATGTGTGCACCTTTGTCCATAATATTATAATCATAAGTTACAAGTTTTGAAGCATGCTGTTTCTACTCAAATTTACCTAATCTTTATCTGCTAGATCTTATGCCAAATTTGGCATCAGCTTGTTAGATGAAAGTTGGATATCTTCTAGAGTAAAATCATAATGTTTAGTTGATTATATAAATGATTTGGTTTGATGTCCCAGGAAAAATTAGTTTCATCACACACATAGAGAAAAAGGTTTGAAGTTAATCAAACCACTATAAATAGTTGTGTATTTATTGGTGTAGTTTTCTTTGCTTATCTCATTTCAATCGCTAACATTTTTAGATCATACCGCCTTGTGTGTTGCTGTTATTTGCAACTTTCATATAAATATTTCAAATGAAATATCAATACAATAATAGTACTATGGTAGTATATACTACAATAATAGTAATAATAGTAGTCCTGTAGAAGTATACTATAATAGTTGTCATACTGGTGTACCATGAGTTCTTTAGAGTATGCACAGTTATATTAAGTACTATTATCTTGAACATGTCAACATATTTGTGTAGGCATCTTTTAATGTGAATTACATACTATTTTTTCAGCTTGTTATTTAGGCTTCTATTTGCTATCGCTTCCGCCCAGTATCTCTGTAATAATCCTTTCTCAATGGAGTTGAATTTAGCTTGCACTGACAAACTCAGAATAAATGGCCGACTTCTTGTTTCTGTCAAAAACAGATATAAGAGAGACTCTTGGCTTCGAAACATCACTGAACAATACAATCTGATTGCTATTGCTGGGACTCATGGTACATTGACTTTACATAGAAAATTTTCTCATTGCCTTCAGATTTTCTGTATATTAGTCTACTACTGAAGTGGCTTTTTGAATGATTTCAAATGCATAAAGTGAAATAATTTAAGGAATTCTCCTCCTAGTAGGCAACACTATGATTACAAAAGGGATGCACCCAAGTGTGTTTCTGTCCTAGGTCTCTCATAGTTATGATTCAGATTTGGCTGGAGGTTTTGCTGAGTTTAGTGATCATTTAACATTCTCCATGCAGCTTTTGGAATGAGGGCCTTTATTGGATACAATGAAAGTTCTCAAGCAGACCTGCATGTTTTAGTGAAAACATGCAGGTCTTTAGTCATTATTAAAGTTTTCTTTAATGCTAAATCAAGCATAGTAATCATTATTTGGAAGGTGGATGAGTATTATTTTTTGGCAGGTTTGGATCAAAAGAATTATCATTGAGACTTGATGTCACATATTTATTTAATTATTTAAAATTGTACAAAATGAGGTGAGTCTTAGTGCAATTTTGAGAAAAATATCTCGAGGTGCATGCCTCGAGCATTTTTTTTGAGGTGTATGCCTAGATTTGGCTTAAGCGTGTCTTGCCTCTTCGGTTTAACCCGTAAGCATCCGCATATTTTTTTATAAAACAGATATAAAATTAAAACTTTTAAACCCAATCTATTACATTCACACACGCACTCACCTGAAGCCTCCCCTGACTCGTCATCCAGTTGTGAGCTTCCTGCTGCTAGCTTGCCGACGAGCGCTTTGGAGTCGGACGCACCTCACCTCCTTCTCTTTCTATTTCACAATATTTTTCTTCGCCAAGTATTCTTCAACATCTTTTTTTCATGAAATTTTCGAAATCGTATTTTTTTTTTGTTTGAATAACTCCATTTAATTTACATTTTCTTTCATTTTTTTTGTTTGAAACCCTATTTTTAAAACCCTGATTTTTTTGTATAAATATTTATTCTTCTAAACTTTCTATTCTATGATTTTGTAAAGGATATTTAGAGGCAAGAAAAAAAATCACGTTGGGTCATAGAAAAGACTTGGCATGGAAACATATCATTCAAGTTGATGTGAGAGTCAGTGTCAAGACATGTGTTTACTTGAAATGTAATTATTGTGAGAAGGTGATGAAGGGTGGTGTAACTAGGATGATGGAGCATCTATCCGGATTCCATAAGAATGTAGCACAATGTTTCAAAGTGCCTGATACGGTGAACGAGAAAATCAAATAATACATGAATAAGTTAACATTATCGAAGCATGTAGCACAATAATAGTTTGATGATAGAGTTGACGTTTGTGGGAAAATAAACTGCCATGTGATTTTCAAATTTATATTTCTATAATCAAATACTGTATAGAGAATAACTCACGGTTTCGAAAGATAGGAATGATGATTGACTATCAATTTGAAAATAAAAATGAATTTATTATTTTCATGATCAAATGTGGCATAAAGAATATCATACTATCTCGAAAGATAGAAATGATATTCAACTATCATTTTGAAAATGAAAATGGGTTTTAGAAAAACTTGTCTTTGACCTTAGAGGCTTTTTTCGTACTTAGAGAACTAAAATAGGGTTTACTTTATGTTAGGGTTCCAAGTTTTTCATAAAGGCAAGCATCTATAATTAATTATATCCCAAGAGAAGCTCTTGAGAAAGCTTTCAATTAAAGTTGTAACTAAATATTTTTAGGATTTACACCTATGCAGGTAAGGATTAGAATTTATGATTTATCAAAGGGATTGGATCAAATGCAATCACTTCCTTTTGGGATTCATAGGATGAAAGAGTAGAGAGTACTGATAATTTTGGTATACCTAGAAGCACTCTAACCTATACTACGATTGAGCTTTAATGATTTAGAACTTAATTGAATTTATGTTTGAGTTGATCAGATTTTAGACAGGCGGGATTATATTCCCGGAGTAAGAGGACTCATGATTTTAAATCAGCCTCAGATCCTAGATCTAAAATGAACCATTACAAGATAATGATTCGATCATAATCTATTGATGTGCAGGAATTTTGTATCAGGACTTATACCTTGAAATCCTAAGAATTTAGAAGGAAACCCAACACACACATTGGACTTATATTTGCCTAGAGTGGATTGTCAGCTAAACTATCTAAATGCTTTAAAATTATGAGTTTTGGTCTAAATGATGTCCTTGATAGGCACATTGTTATTAACTTTGGAATGACAGGTTGTCGTTCAGAATTTAAATCAAAATTTAAAAATGCTAGGGGTTCAAATGCACTTAATTAATACAATTAAAAATGATTTTTTCACAAACTTTTAAATTTTTTATATGAATATAAATCTACATGACTGCTTTTTTAAAAAAATCCGGCAGCATAAAGACCTTATACCAACAGGAAGAGTGGATCAGCATTGTCGCTTAGGCCATCCCTATCTTGCTGCTAGTGTGTGAGTTTTGTGTATATAATAGAAAAGTAAATTATACATGCTATGCTGGCAGAAAAGTAAATGTGGGTGTTTAAAATGATAGACATCACAGAAATTCTAGGAGCCTAACGTGTATCCAAACCAAATTACATATAACGCTAAAAAACTTAGGAAAAATAGACAAGTTCTAATCCACAATCATTTGCAATCAACAATCATCAATAATCAATGAGTATATAAAAGAGATAGAAAGTCCATGTGACAAGTACTACTTAATATACAATCTAGGATCTGCAGAAAAAGTAAAGGCAGCTAAACTTTACCAACAACAAGCTTAGATTTCTGCACCTAGGATGATGCAAGTCTATACAATATGAATTTGTTTATATATACATCCTTAAGCTTTCTTCAAGTTCTCCAGGCTCGATCATCCTTTTAAATAATTCTAAAAGATATCTTCAAGAAGAAGATTCATTCTTTTGGACTTCTTTGCTTTACAATAAACAACTTCATTTAGATTTTCACAACTTTATATATTTACAATACTTTATAAACTTTTATAACATGAATATAAAAGAAAAGACTATGCACCTGCAAAGATTAGTATACAAAGCTAGTATATATATATAACATCACATAACCACATCACATAGTTCTACAAAGCATTTGTTCATTTCTGAGCAACCTATATACTTGACCATTCTTTTAATATATAAAAAGGGCTAAAAATTTTAGAAGATGCAAAGAATAACTAAAAATAATTCTGTTAAAGCAACTAATCAATCTCTTAGAGGAGATTAACACTTGATGATCTGACCAGGCTCTTATTAATTGGCCTCTTTTAGTCCTTATGGGTCCAAAGTTGGGTAAGCAGCATGCTAATTCCTCTACCTTCCTGACTTTGCGCACGTATAGGCTCTCCAATGGTAATTTGAATAAGACCTTGACCGTTAGCTTGATATGTATTATTCCCTTCGTCTTGAGAAGGATTTGTCTTCAAATCGTGACCTGCATCGAATGGCTTAAATCAAAAATATTAAAAGTAGCATTAACTTCATACTCACCTGGCAAGTCGAGCTTGTAGGCATTGTCATTGATGCGCTCTAACACTTGAAATGGTCCATCTCCTCTTGGAAGTAATTTGGATCTTCTTTGATTTGGAAATCTTTCTTTTCTTTTAAGTAACCAGACCTAATCTCCTAGCTCCAAGAGTAATTTGGTACGACCTTTGTTATCTTGTTTAGCATATTATTTGGTTCTTTGATCAACATTAATTCTTGCCTTCTCATGAATACTCTTTACAAAATCAACTTTGTTTTTACCATCTAAATTAAAATGTTCAATTTACAGGGAAAGGAGATAAATCTAATGGAGTTAAGGGATTAAAATCATACACAATTTCAAAAGGTGAAAATTTAGTGGCAGATTGAATAGTACGATTATAAGCAAACTCAACATGTGGCAAGCATTATTCTCAAATTTAATATTCTTTCTAACAATAGCTCTCAACAAAGTAGATAAGACTCTATTTACAATTTCAGTTTGACCATCAGTTTGTGAATGATGAGTGGTAGAGAGTAATAGTTTAGTACCTAATTTGCACCAGAAAGTTTTCCAAAAATAACTTAAAAACTTAAAATCTCTATTCAACACAATGGTCCTAGGCATTCCATGTAATTGTACAATTTCTCTAAAGAACAAATTTGTAATATTTGAAGCATTATCAATTTTATGACACGGAATAAATTGCATCATTTTAAAAAATCTATCAACTATCAACTATTACAAATATTAAATCTTTCCCATTTTTAGTTCGAGGTAAATCTAGTATAAAGTCCATTGATATGTCCACCATTGGTTCCTTAGGAATAGGTAATGGCATATATAACATATGGGGTTGCACTCTAGATTTGGCTTGTTTGCAAGGAACACACCTACTACTAATTCGTTCTACATCCCTCTTCATATGTGGCTAAAAAAATGTTCTTGTATAATAGCTAAAGTTTTGGCTACCCCAAAGTATCCCATTAACCGTCCACTATGTGATTCCCTAACCAGTAATTCCCTTAGAGAACAATTTGGAACACAACTTATTTTCTCGAAACAAAAATCCATTATGTAAAATTTACCAAATTAATTATGCTTACAGGCTTGAAATTCTTTACAGAACTCCAAGTCTTCAAGATATAATTTCTTTATGTATTCAAATCCAAGTAATTTAGAGTCAAAAGTAATGAGTAGAGTATACCTGCAAGAGAGAGCGTCGGCTACCATATTTGTTTTATCTTGTTTGTATTGGATGATGTATGGAAAGGTCTCAATGAATTCTATCCATCAAGTGCATCCTTTGTTCAATTTTTGCTGTCTCTTTAGATGCTTGAGCGACTCATGATCAGTGTGTATCACAAACTCTTTGGACCATAGATAGTGTTGCCATGTCTTCAAGGATCTAACCAAGGCATACAATTCCTTCTCATATGTGGAGTAATTTTGGGCAACACCATTTAGCTTTTCACTAAAGTAAGCAATCGGTCACCCTTCTTGCATAAGTACAATACCAATACCTATTCCTGTAACATCCCATTCAATCTTAAAAAATTTTCAAAGTTAGGCAGAGATAATAAAGGACCATAGGTTAGTTTTTGTTAAATGAAAAAGATTTTTCCTATTCTTCACCCTATTTAAATTCAATATTCTTTTTGATAAGTTCAGTGAGTGGGGCGGCCTAGGTGCTGAAATCTTTCACAAATTTTCTATAAAAACTAGCAAGCCACTCTTGGATGGCTTGCACCCTTTCCTTATCCACGGGTATGCTTGTGATATTATTGATGGCTCGGTAGTTTATGCACATCCTCCATGTTCCATCCTTTTTGGGCTCAAGTAACCCTGGAACATCACAGGGGATCATACTCTCCTTCACCAAACCTTTTTCCATTAGTTCGTTGACCTGTCGTTGAAGTTCCTTGGTTTCTTCTAGGTTGCTCTTATAAGCAGGTCGATTCGGAAGAGTGGCTCCAGGTACAAAGTCAATCTGGTGCTTAATTCCTCAAATTGGTGGTAGGCTAGGTGTGTTTTTAGGGAACACGTCTTCATAATCCTGCAAAAGGGAAATAATACTGCTCGGAAGGTTTCTGGCCAAGTCATTTGTGCACAAATAATTTTCTTTATATATAAGCAATATGAGTGGTTGTTGATGTTGTATTCACTTTTATTGGCACCAATGCATGGTTTTTCTTCTTGTTTTTGTTTCAAGCCTGAAGTGAATTCCCTCTTTTTGCTATCATGTTCTTGTTTTAACTTCAGTTGGTCCTCACAAACTTATTGGGGAGTTAATGACACAAGAGTAATAGGTCATTTGTTAAGCATAAATAAATATTTATTAGAAAATCCATCTTGTAAAATCTTCCTATCAACTTGCCAAGGACGACCTAGAAGTATATGCCTGGCTTACATAGGAACAATATCACATAAAACTTCATCTTCATTTTTTTTCAATTTTAAAGGCAATTAACACTTATTTATTGCACTAAATTTTTAGTGACTCTCCTTTAGCCCCCACAGCTAGGCGGAGAAGCTCGTACAAAATCTCTTTCACATCCCCCGGTGCAGCAGAGAACCTGAAATCTTTTTCACCCTCCTGGTGAGACAGAGAACCTGGAATCCTTTTTTACCCTCCTGGTGCAGACAAAAAATCTGGAATCCTTTTTCACCCTTCTGGTGAAGGTGGAGAACCTGGTGCTTTGACACCAAAGAAATCTTCTTCTCAAAACTTCCCTTAAGATAAACCTTGAATCCTATAGTACTAAGGTGCAAGCTTACCAAAGTAACCGTATGAAACCTCCTCCACACTCTCTTGAAATCCCCTCCACACTCCCTTGAAACCCCCTCCAAGGATCTTCTCCCTCTCTCAAACTCCACCCTTTCCTCTCTCCCTTTCAAGGCTCTTTCTTCAAGTTTTCTCCAGAAAAAATGAACCCTCAATGGCTGCCAAAGACACTTACCAAGTGCCTTGAGAAAACTTAAATAGAGAGCTTCAAAAACCCTAGAAACTCAATTTTGGCAGCAAAGATCGTCCAGGACGATCGCAGGATCGTTCAGTATGATGTGCTTAAATAATGGGTTTCAAAAAAATCCTAAAAACTCAATTATGCCACCAAATATTGTTCAGTACGATCGAAGGATTGTCTAGGATGATGTACAGAATTTGACCTAATAGTCCTGGACGATATCTGGATAGTTCAAGACAATCAGTTCAAATTTGAATAGATCGTTCAGGACGATATTGGGGATTGTCCTGGACGATTAGAAGAATAATTATGGTATTCGTTTGGGACGATCAAGTATCGTCCCATGAACCTCTTGGGTCATCCAGTACGATCTTCAAAGATCATCCTGAACGATCAGATTGAACAAATTAACCATAATTAGTCTCCTAATCACATGATCAATTTAGGCATGATTATTATAGATCGTCCAGTACAATGTACATCGTCCTGGATGGTTAGAACAAAAAATTGAAACTTGAAATCTTGCCTAAATTATTATTGGCGACTATTTCTCATGATTGAAATAGATCGTCCTGGACAATCGAATCGTCCAGTACGAATAATTCAAAAATTAAACTTCTAGTTTTGACTCAATCTCACTCTCCTGAGTGTGTGTGTATGGTCTCCAAGTTAGCAAACACTTTACAAGACTAGACTCAAGAAATCAAAATTGCATCAATGAATATTACAGACTCTTTATAGCATAACCTATTCTACCCAATTTTAAGCTCTGATTCTTCATTGGATGGTGCATGGTGTTCCTAAAATATTAGTATACACACAAATAAGTATAGAATGAAAATAACAGGAGACATAAAGATGTGAGCTATAATGTTTGTTATTATTAAAAACATAAACTTATGAGTTCGAGTCACAATAATCTCCCCATTTTTGATGATGACAAATATTATTGGTGAATTTGCAAACTAAAAGTATGTTCTCTTAATCTCCCCCTCACTAAGATAAAAAATTTTAAAAATAAGGGAAAATAAAATTTTCTTTCTTTTTTAATTGTAATTTAAAATTAAACAAATAAAACAAAACAAATAACTAGATAGAAAGATAAACTAAACAAATACAACACAAAAATAATAGCACGTTTAAATACAACACAAATACAACAATACGTTCTTCCCCTTTAACATTATCAAAAAGAGGAGCATAGAAAAATAAAACAGAAAAAATAGATTTAAAGATCAAACGATCCCTAATCTGGTGAAGGTGATATTTTAGAGGAATTAGTTTGAAATATTAAAATTTTTTTTGGAATGAGAAAGTTACCTCTTGATTTTTTTTAAAAGTTTAGCAAGGCATGTATTGACTATGCATAACCCAGAAAGGTTAAATATTCATAAATTGTTAATCCAAGCTCAGGTTCCTTAAAGGCTAACAAAACTTTTTTTAAGCAAATATCTAAATCAAGAAATAAATTAGAGAAGGAAACAATAATCTTTTCAAAACTCCTTGCATGAGATATATCTAATAAAAGATTAATGCAAAAAGGTGAATCAAAAGTCATAATTTTCAAACTCAAGTATCGAAAATATCAATAGATATAAGGGTTTTCTTAAGATTTAAGAGATATAAGAAAGGTAAGCTAACTCAATGTGAGCTCATTTTGTGCCTCTTTATTTATTTTTGGTTCACTTTGCGCATCTTTTGATTTTTAATACACTTTGTGTATCTTTTTATTTTGGCGACATTGTGTATCTTTTCAGCTTTAGGCTCATTTTGTGCTTCTTTTTTTTACAAACATGCTTCCTTTCTGCAATTTTAAAGATTAAAGTAAACCCAATCAAGTGATAAAAATGAATGGCTTGATTAAGAAAATAATGAAGTGGATTCAACAACTTGCAAAAGATCCTTATGAGATAGAAAAAATATAGGGAGATAAAAAAGTTCAATTTTAAAATCCAATTTATAATTTGTTGAAGATTTTAAATTAAAAGTGAAATAGCCTCATTAAAAAAATGAGATAAAGAGACAAAATCATGAGTTTCTTTTCTTTGACTGATTTTAGGGAAGTCAATTACATCTTACATAAAATTTCAAGAAAACATGAGGTAAATTTTTTTATTTTTAGAAAAAATGATATTTGAAAAATGATTTGATTTTCTAACGCATATACAAAATAAAATGTGATGTGTGTGTGTTGATCAGAAAAACTACAGACACAACATGAAGACTAAAGAAAAAATATAAAAATAAAATGAGAAATAAAACACAAAGAAAATACAAAAAATAAACAAAAATATAGCGAATAAAAGCATACATGCACACAGAAATAAAATAAATAAATAAATACACAAACAAGGCTTTAAACATTATTTTGTTCCTGATCTGATGATTCAGAAGCTAGATCTGCCCAGGAGATTTTTTGCTTTTCATTATTTGCCCTTTTTATAATTTGCTTAGTTTTACCATTTTCCTTTGTAGGAAGAGTTTTCAAATTATGACACTGATTTTTCATATGTCCAGATTTCCTACATCCAAAGCAAATAACGTTAGAAGAAATCTTAACATTCTTATCATTTTTACATTTGTTCCACTTTTGTTGATGCTTATGCTTGTGCTTTAGTAGACTTTTTAATTTGCTCATTACTGATGCTAATTCTTCACTTTCATTCATGTCTTCAGCATTTAGTACTATCATTTTACCTGCATCCACAAGTCTTTGACTCACAGTTTGCTTGTAGGCAATGAGTGAGCCAATCAGATTACCAATAGAATATTCATTCAAATTTTTTGATTTACAAATAACTACAACTTTGGCATCAAATTTATCAAGTAGATAATGTAGAATTTTATTGACCTTTTCAAAGTTTAAAAATTCTTTAGCCAAAGCATGTAATGATGTCACAATTTGAGTAAACCTAGTATATATGTCTAAAATCATCTCATAAGATTTCATGCAAAAAAATTCATAATCATGCATTAGAATATTGAACTTAGATTGTTTAACTTCACTAATACCTTCGTATGTAGTGTATAGTTTATTTTAAATTTTCTTGCCAGTAGTGCATGTGGATACTAACATATAATCTTCAGAATTCAAAGTACAGAAAAAACAGTTTAAATATTTAGCATTCAATTGAGCATCGATTTGTTCTACTATACTCCATTCATTAAAAAGAATATCAATTTAAATTTCATCTAAAATACGTGATGGTACAGAATAATTAGTTTGAATCATATGCCACATTTGATAATCTATTGATTTCAAGAAAGTAGACATGCGAATTTTCAAAAAATCAAAAGAAATATTTTCAAATAGAGGTGGTCGTGTGATTGAATATCCTTCCATAATATTATAATTTCCAAAATTAGTCATTGATCTTTTTTCAAAAGTTTTTTAAAACTTAATTTATGAATTCCGCTCTGATACCACTTGAAAGTTCGTGAGGGGTGTTAAATCCTATAGAACTAGTCTCGAGGCTAATCAAGAAGGGAGGTGAATTAGATATTTAAAAATTTCTTTAACAAAAAGATAAATCTTTTTCTATCTTGCAGCAGAAATAAATTAAATTAATAATAAAAAAATAAAATCAGAGATTTCACTCAAGCAATTAATTGCAGTAAAAATAAAGTGCGGAAAACAATAAAAAAGAATACACCAGATTTATAGTGGTTCGGTCCAACCTGACCTACGTCCACTCCCTAGAACCTCCTGTTCCAGGTATTGTACTAAGCCTTTAGTGACTCTTTTTTAACCCCACAGCTAGGCGGAGGAGCCCTTACAAAATCTCTTTCACCTCCCCCGGTACGACAGAGAACCTGAAATTATTTTCACCCATTTAGTGAGGCAGAGCAACCATGTGAAACCCCCTCCACACTCCCTTGAAACCCCCTCCAAGGATCTTCTCCCTCTCTCAAACTCCACCCTTTCCTCTCTCCCTTTCAGGGTTCTCTCTTTAAGTTTTCTCCAGAAAAATAAATCCTTAATAGCTGCCAAAGACACTTACCAAATGCCTTGAGAAAGCTTAAATAGAGGGCTTAAAAAATCCTAAAAACTCAATTTTGGCGGTAAAGATCATCCAGGACGATCGCAGGATCGTCCAGTACAATGTGCTTAAATAGAGGGCTTCAGAAAATCCTAAAAACTCAATTCTGCCGCCAAATATCGTCCAGTACGATCGAAGGATTGTCCAGGGTGATGTGCAGAATTTGACCTAATAGTCCTGGATGATATCTGGATAGTCCAAGACCATCAGTTCAAATTTGAAAAGATCGTTCAAGACGATATTGAGGATCATCCTGGACGATTAGAAGAAAAATTATCTTATTCGTCTGGGAAGATCAAGTATCATCCCATGAATCTCTCGGGTCGTCCAGTATGATCTTCACGGATCATCCTAGACGATTGGATTGAACAAATTAACCATAATTAGTCCCCTAATCATAGGATCAATTTTGGTATGATTGTCATAGATCGTCCAGTACGATGTATATTGTCCTGGATAATTAGAACAAAAAACTGAAACTTCAAATCTTGCCTAAATTATTATTGGCGGCTATTTTTCATGATTGAAATAGATCGTCCTGGACGATCGAAACCATCCAGTACGATTAGTTCAAAAATTAAACTTTTGGTTTTGACTCAATCTCACTCTCCTGAGTGTGTGTGTGCATGATCTTCAAGCTAGCAAACACCATTACAGGATTAGACTCAAGAAATCAAAATTGCATCAATGAATGTTACAGACTCTTTACAACATAACCTATTTAACCCAATCTTGAGCTTTGATCTTTGTTGAATGGTGTATGGTGTTCCTGAAATGTTAGTATACACACAAACAAGTATAGAATGAAAATAATAGGAGACATAAAGCTATGAGCCATAATATTTGTTATCATAAAAAACATAAACTCGTAAGTTCGAGTCGCAACAGATATCACATAGGTCATACCATATCCGATTGTGACAAGATTAACCCCAAGATTTAGTCGGAGAAGCCTGAAACAAAAACTTATAATGTATATACTACATAGAGCTACTACTGAATACAATATAAAGTGGAAGACTATCGAATCTCAAAATAATTTTTTATATATATCATCCAAAAATATATATACAATCTGAAGTCTCTCTATAATAGTGCTATGATATATATCCATGATAACCGGTCAATCGGATCAGTCTGTCGGATCGGAATGAAATGTGTTGACTTTGTTAGTTGATCAACAACAACCCATATGACATCATACCCCTATCTTGATCTGGGAAAACTCATAGCAAAATTCATCGTCACCTCTTCCTACTTTCACTTTGGAATCGGTAACGACTGTAGAAGACCACCTGGTCGCTGATGTTCTGCCTTTACTAACCGACATGCCTCACATTTTGAAATAAATTATGTTATATCCTTCTTCAATTTAGGCCACCAAAATATATCTTTCAAATCTCCACACATCTTACTTATTCGTGGATGAATAGTATAGCCTGAATAATGTGCCTCATGTAGAATTTTAGCTCGTACATCACCAACCGATAGAACCCATAATCTACCTTTACAGAATATAATACCAAAATCAGATAGAGAGAGTTCATGTCTCTTACCATCCTTAATCTGATCGCTCAACGTCAAATACTGTATCTGATTTCTGAGCTTCTTGAATTCTTTCTTGTAGAGTAGGATGAATAATCAGTTAAGCTAATAAACTCAAAGCTATATTAGCGAATACATCTTCTATTTCCAATTTCTCCAAATCTTGAATAAGATCTATAGAAGTAAGCAATGAAAGATAAGTACATGTTGACTTCTTACTCAAAGCATTTGCTACCACATTCGTCTTATCAGGCTGATACTGAATAGAAAAATCCTAATCCTTAATTAACTCGAACCACCTTTTCTGCCTCAAATTCAGATCCTTCTGATTAACAATGTACTTTAAACTCTGATGGTCAGTAAAGATCTTGCATCTGACCCCGTATAAATAATGCCTCTAAATCTTTATTGCAAATACAGTAACAGTTAACTCCGGATCATGTGTCGGATAATTCTGACAATGTGGTTTCAATTGTTGAGATGCATATGCAATAACTCTATAATGCTGCATCAGCACGCATCCCAAACCTCTCAATGGTGCATCATTAAAAACCTAAAACCTCTCGGTATTTGTAGGAATAGTTAAAATCGGAGTAGAAGGATCGAGCAGAATTCAAACGATCCTTTAGCAGCTATAAACTCTCATCACACTCCGGAGTCCATGTGAAAGCTACAGACTTTTGAGTCAGCCTTGTTAAAGGAAAAAATATTTGAGAAAATCTTTGAACAAACTTTCGATAATATCCAACCAAGCTTAGGAAATTATGAACCTCTGAAACTGTAGTAGCTCTTAGCCAATCAAAAATAGCCTGAATCTTCTGGGGATCTACTAAAATGCTTGTACTGCTCACACGTGTCCCAGAAATGAAATGCTACTTAACCCAAACTCACATTTTGAGAACTTAGCATATAAGAGATGCTACCTCAGAATTTCTAGAGCAGTTCTCAAGTGTGCTGCAAGCTCCTCCTCAGATCTGAAATCAATCAGAATATTGTCTATAAAAGTATAACAAATTGATCTAGATACTTCCTGAAAATCCTGTTCATTAAATCTATGAAGACTACTAGGGCATTAGTTACTCTAAATGGCATTACTAAAAACTCATGATGCCCGTATCTCATGCTAAATGCAGTATTCGCCACATCCTCTCCTCTCACTTTCAGCTGATGGTAACTAGATTGCATATTGATCTTGAAAAATATTGAATATCCAGCTAGCTGATCAAATAAGTTGTCAATCTTAAGCTAATGATTCTTATTTTTTTTATAGTTATCTTATTTACATCTCTGTAGTCGATGCATATCCATAAGGTACCATTCTTCTTCTTGACAAATAATACAGGTGCTCCCATAGAGACACACTGGGATGGACAAAATCTTGATTTACCATCTGAAGTTCCACGTTCAACTCCTGAAGTTCCTTAGGCGATGTTTGATACAAAGCCTTAAAGATTGGAGCAGTTCCGAAAAAAAATCCATACAAAACTCTACCTCTCTATCCGGTGGTAAAGTTACTAACCCCTCAGGGAAGACATCTAGAAACTTCCGAACTATAGGTACACTATTCATAGATGCAGAAGAGAGCCTCATAACTTTGACAGATGCTAAAAATGTTGGGCTACCTTTCCTCTAAAACTTATCCACTTCTAGAGTAGAAATCAAATAAAAAAGAATATCTTTGATTCCTTGAAATACAAAGCTCTCACCATTCTAATTTAAAGTCACTTTTTTTTCAAACAATGGATCTAAGCATCATACTGACTCATCCAGTCCATCCCCCAAATAATATCAAATGAAAAAAATAAGCAATAGAATCAAACCAGATCTCCAAATCTTATCAGAAATGTCCAAATCAAAAAATAAACCATATTAGCTACCATTCCATCTCCAGTAGGCAAAACCAAAGACAAAGAAATAGGTAATAATATGGAAGGCAAATCGAGAGAATTAAAATACTGCTCTGACATGAAAGAATGGCTAGCATTAGAATCAAATAAAATATGATAAAGAGATGCAGAAATATAAGCCGTGCCTGTCACAACATTTGGGGACCCGTTGGCCTCTTATTACGTCAGACTGTAAAGTCGTGGTTGTACTGGGGTTAAAGAAATAAAACTAACTGCACCCTATGAACCCCTAGAAGGCTGACCTCGTGATACCGGACCAATATCTTAGCTACCAGAAGCCTTAGAATATGGTCGGGGTGATGCTGTCCTTGGCCTATCCATTGTCAACTGCTAGGAGCTATTAGCTCTCAAATAAGAACATCTATCAAATCCACCATTTGGACATTTAGTAACCTTGTGTCCAAACTGACCACAGTGAAAACACTTGCCCAATGCTTTGTAACACTGACCACTGTGTCTTCTGCCATATTGCTGGCATAATGTTGGGAACCTACTGACTGAACCCCTAGAACTAGCAACACTATCTCTATCTGATTCAGAAGTAACTATTACTGGCTATCCCCTCCTTCTAGACTCAACAGGTCCAAACCTGCTCTTCTTCCTAGAATGACTACTGTCAGCTATCTTACCACCAAATGCTTTCATGCTCGTTGTCCATCGCTGCTGAACTGCTACTAGATTAGTCTTTATCCTCTTGGCCCTCTCGACCAACTAAGCAAATTCTGTAATATCTTGCGCTAATAATAGCTACCTCTAAGTATCTTGGAGTTTCTCCAGAAATCAGTAATATTTCTCCTCAGAAGTACTAATCATCTGTGGAGCATACCCGGAGAGAACAGTAAACTCTGTCTCGTACTGCATCATTGACATGTTTCCCCGAATCAACTTTAGAAAAGAGCTCTGTAGCTGTCTCCTAGTAGATGGAGGTACAATCCAAGTCCTGAACGTCTCCATAAACTTCTCCCAAGTGATTAGGGTATTTGCACGATCCTGAATCTTTTATCTCTACTGGCCTAACCAGTAGCACTTTGCCTCACCATCCAACAGAAATGCAGCTAATGCAACTCTCCTCTCAGAAGAACAATACATCCCATCCAAAGTCTTCTCTATCCTCATAAGCCAAACCTCAACTACTCTTAAAATTCTAGAAATATTTGTCCATGTCATTAGGTACTAGAAACCCGTGTATGAGCCTTGCCTACTAGTTGTGCTACTATACTTGCAATCTGAGAAATCGCCTCAAAACTGATCACAAGAGCGATACCTTGAACATGAGCTGCCTGATTAGAGCTCTGACCATTGGTCATATCTGGATCTAGCTGAGGTGGATCAACCATATCAAAACACTAAACACAACTGAATGCAACACATGTCTTAAAAGAAAATAAAATGAGCACCCAAAACTACCTAGAAGCATTTCACTCTTTTACAGATTAAATCCTATGGCTTTGTCATAGATGTCAATGGCGCAAAATGGCGTGCGCCATGGCCACGGTGCAGCTCACTTACAATGCCATTTGTATGGTGAGATGCAAATATTCAAAATGGCGTGCGCTATTTGCGTCATGTGCGTGCAATGGCACATGGCACATGGCGCATGGCGCAGAATAACGCGTCATTTTATTTAAAAAAATTAATATAATTATAATTTTTTTATCTATTTTTATTTTAAAGATAATATATTTTTTAATTTTCAATAATGATTAAGTTATTAGATATATGTTATATTGTTAATGCCTTAATCCTCATGGCACTAATGTTCGACTGCTCTTGTTCGATGCACGAAGGCCGCGACCCGTTCGATGTGCGACGGAGTGTCTGAGCCCTTCCGCCCTCTCCTTCGAAAGATTTCGTAAGCGACGGAAGTGTCGCCCTCTCTATTATTTCCCCTCTATTTTCGACGGAGGCCACCGCCGAGCGGTGCAATTAGGTGATTTAAGAAAATATATAAGCATCTCATCACTTATAAGAATGGTTATAATAAAACTCAGATTGATTATTTTCTTATAAAAAATAGATCGTTTAGATTGCAAAGATTGTAAAATTATTCCGAGTGAAAGTTTATATACTCAATATCACTTATTAGTTTTTGACATTAAGATGGAGGGGAAAAAATAAAAAATAAAGTAAATCATTCATCTAGGATTAGATGGGGGCGTTTAAAGAAAATTAACAAAAAATTTTTTGAGAGTAAGATTTTAGATCTTAAAATTTTATCTGTGAATGAGGAAGCTAATATTATGTGGGAAAAAGTAGCTAGTGATATTAAGAATGTTGCAAAAGATGTGCTTTAAGTATTAAAGAAATAAACTACTAATAGTAAAAATAATTGGTGGTGGAATCTAAATGTGCAAAAAAAGATAACAATTAGAAGATTTGTTATAAAAAATGGTTTAGCTGTAAAATCTCTCATAATTGGGAAGGATATAAAGAGGCCCGTAAAGAGTCTAAGAAAGCAATTTGCAATACAAAGATTTAAGCTTTTAATGATTCATATAATAGATTAGATATTAAGGAGGGCGAAAGATATATGTATAACTTAGCTAAACAAAGAGATAAGAGTAGTAAGGATTTTGTTCAAGTGAAGTGTATTAAGGATGAAGATTAATAGTACTTTTATTAGAAAAGGATATTCGACAATGGTGAATGAGATTTTTTGCTAAACTTTTTAATGAAGATTATGAGAATGCAATTGACTTTAGTGACCTTATTACCCTAAATGAAAATAAAGATTTTTGTTTTTATTGGAGTATGAGTAAAACCAAAGTTAAAGAGGCTTTAAAGAAAATAAAGTGTGGAAAGCTGTTGGACCTGATGATATTCTAATAGAGGTGTGAAAATGCTTAGGAGATGAAGGAATTTTTTGGCTTGCTAAACTTTTTAATATTATTTGAAGTCTAAAATGATGCCAGATGAGTGGAGAATGAGTGTGTTGATTCCTATTTTTAAGAGTAAATGTGATGTACAAAATTGTTCGAATTATAGAGGAATTAAGTTAATGTGTCATACTTTAAAATTTTGGCAGAGAGTTATGGAGCATAGGTTGTGGCGTGACACTTATGTTTCTCAAAATCAATTTGGATTCATGCCATATATGTCTATTATGGAAGCTATACATTTATTGAAAAGTTTGATGGAGAAGTATAGAGAGAATAAGAAGGATCTATATATGATTTTTATTGATTTAGAGAAAGCATATGGTAATGTTCCAAGAGAAGTGCTATGGAGAGTTCTACAAAAGAAAGGGGTTAATAATGCTTATATTCAAATCATTAAGGATATGTATGCAGAAGCTGTTACTTGTGTTCAAACGCAAGGTGGTTTTACCAAGTATTTTCCTATTTTAGTTGGATTACATCAAGGATCAGCCTTAAGCCATATCTTTTTGCTTTAGTCATGGAAGTTCTCACTAGACATTTGCAAGAGGTTGTACCCTGGTGTATGATTTTTGCTGATGATATTCTTCTTGTTGATAAGACTAGAGAGGGAGTTGAAGGTAAACTTGAATTATGGAGGTCAACCTTAGAGTCTAAAGGCTTTCATTTGAGTAGATCTAAAACTGAATATATGGAGTGTAATTTTAGTAATAATAGATCTAGTGGGGGGATTGTGACTTTGGGCGGTTAAGTCATTAATAAGAGCACGCGTTAGAAATATGTTGGGTCTATTGTTTAGAGTGATGGTGAAATAGATGGGGATTTTATTAGTAGAACTCAAGTTGGATGAATGAAGTGGAGGAATGCATCGGGCTTATTGTGTGATAGAACAGTACCACTCAAACTTAAGGGAAAATTCTATAGGATGGCGGTTAGACCTGCAATGCTTTATGGCGTAGAATATTGGCCATTAAAAGAGAAGCATAATATTAAGTTAAGTGTTGTAGAGATGAGGATGCTCAGGTGGATGAGTGGCTTTACTCTTAGAGACAGAATACGAAATGAGCATATACGTGAAAAGGTTGGAGTAGTTTCAATGGCAGATAAGACTAGAGAGAGTTTCCTTAGATGGTTTGGTCACATAAAACGGCGGCCTTCCGATGACCCGATTAGGAAAGTAGATGTATTAGATTTGACTTATGTTAAGAAAGGTAGAGGTAGACCTAAAAAGACTTAGTTAGAAAATATTAGAAATGACCTTTCTTTATTAGATTTAGATGAGAATTTGACCCTTCACAGGACACAATGGAGAAAAAGGATTCATATAGCCGACCTCACATAATGGGATAAAGGCTTATTGTTGTTGTTGTTGTTTCTGTTTTCACAAATCTTCTCCAACATGTGTGCTTTCAATATCACATAGGAGATAATAAAAAGATGTTACTTCTCTCTCTCACATCATTTTGGAGCAAGGCAGGTGACTCTAAGCCCAGGTGACTTTTTCCACTATAATTAAACTTATATATACACCATGGCAACATTTTAATCATGTGAATTTTCTGGAAGATATGCCTCCCCAACTTTAGTTTTCAGTTTAGAAAACTCCTTATTGTTGGTTATTCAGGCGATTTGATTTTAATTTGTGTGCTTGTATCAATTTTGTGTAGCACTGGTGTAGAAATTTATTAGGTTGCTTATCCGTTTTGCATAAAAATTATGTTTATAATTTGGTGGCTTTCTCATCAGTCATCATGTTTTCCCTACTCATAAATTTATTACAATATATAAAATATGCGAGCAATTGTGAAGTCGTATCAGTATTCTATTTGATTTTGTACAAACCTATCTCCATTGTTGTGAGTCGTGATCATTATATAGTTTCATAATTAATTATTTGAATTTGTTTACTTATAGGTGATCATAAAATGTTAGATTTAATTCAATCCTTAAAAAAAGATTCAGTATGGAAATATGTAATACTGGCAAATGAATCTGATAAAAATACCGTGAGATGTGTTTTTTTGTGGCAAAATAATGAAAGGAGGAATTATACGCCACAAATAATAGCTTGTTGGGGGTTTTAGGAATGCTAGACCTTGCACTAATTGCCTTGAGCATGCTAAGTCTTAAATTAAGGCACCCATATTGAAAAAAAAAGATTTGGAAGAGCAGATGAATGACATATCAACTTTCAACCTTGATGGAGATGACTTTGATGTGATGGCAGATGATATTGTAGGTGCTGGACACTCCAAAATTTTTCTGACAAATAAGTCCAACACTTCTAATCAGAGTTAAACATCGGCATCTATCCTCAAAGCATCACAATCGAAAGGACCATTAGATACTTTTCTTACACCAAGTCCTGAAGATGTAGTGAAGCTGAGAAAAGGTCAATTTAGCAAAAAAATGATGCAGCTAAAAGGAGATGAGGGGAAGAGCTATTCAAAGTTTTGTTGATGGATGTATGATGCTGGAATTCCATTTAATGCTGTGAAATATGATAGTTTTCCTGCAATGGTGGAGGCACTTGGATAGTTTGGACCTAGAATGAAACCTTCTTGTTATCATGAGGTACGAGTTACTTGTTTGAAGAAAGAAGTTGAACATACACATGAGCTATTATGACGTCATCAAGAAGACTGTGTACGGTATGATTGATCTTTAATGGCGGATGGATAGACGTCAAGGAATGGGAAAAGCTTAATTAATTTTCTTATTAATTGTCTAAGAGATAGCGCATTTATAGAGTCAATTGATGCTAGCTCTTTTTCCAAGAATGCTGTAAAATGTTTGAATTATTTAGCAACTACATAGAGGTTATTGGACCGTACAATGTGATGCAAGTGGTTACATATAATGAATCTGAAAATGTTCTTGCAAGTTTATCATAACTCATAATCTAAACTTATGTTATTTCATACAAAAAAAATTTTGTCCTCAATAATAATGACATTGTAGGAAAATTATTTATGAACAAATATCCTCACATTTATTGGTCTCCATACGCTACTCAATATTTAGATTTAATAATGGAGGACTTTTTCAAAATTCAAAAATTAAGGCGATGCTTTAAAAAAGTGGTGGCAGTATACAGTTTTATATATTCTAGGCCGTGTTTGCTTGATTTAATGAGAAGGTGCACAAATCAAACAGCGTTGGTCAACCCGCCAATACTCGTTTCGCAACAGCTTTCTTGACTTTACAATGTTTTCATCAACAACAACTGAACTTGAAGAAAATGTTTACTTGTGAAGAGTTTTTCTTAGGTCCTTATGCGAAAGAGGCTAAATACAAAGAATCTCAACATATAATCTTGTAGCAATCATTTTGAAACACTAATGTGTATGCATTAAAAATAGCAGGTCCTTTATTAAAGGTTCTTAAATTGGTTGATAGAGAGAAGAAACCCCCAATGGCTTATATATATGAAGCAATGGATATAGCAAAAGAGGCAATTGCTGCAAGCTTCAGTACCAGTGAAAAATATTATCAAAAATTTAAAATTATTAATAGAAGATGGGAAGTAAAATTACACTGACCTCTACATGCAGCGGCACATTTTTTAAATCCTGAATATTTCTTCAGTAACCCTAATATTGCCAAAGATAAGGAAATAGCTTATGATCTTTATCAAGGTATTGGAAGATTGTCTAGAGATCTAGACGAAGAAGACAACATCAGTAATGAATTAAGTTTATACATTCGGGGTGAAAGACTATTCAGTATTCCTCCAGCTGTAACACAAAGGAGTACTCGATCTCCAGGTATCATTATTTACATAAAATGAAGATTGATTTGCAAGTTTATAAAAATAGAAAATAAATATTTCATTTTATCCAGTTGATTGGTTGTTGGCATATGGCCAAGGAACTCTCAATTTACAAAGCTTTGCTATCAAAGTCGTATTACTTTGACGAAGATACAATCATCTTGATGTGATTGATCCTATTACTTTGACTGAGATAGATGCTATTACTTTGACTAAGATAGACGATACAAATGAGTGGCTAACAGGTAAATTAGATGCCGAGTCTGATGAAGAAATTGACTTTATTGTTGGAGAGGAAGATTTAACTTGGACAAGTGTTCCTAAGGCTACTGGTGTTTATGATAAAAGCTACAATATTCGGGAGAGATCTATAGAAAAAGAGAAGGAATCTTCATCTAAGCATGATGTTGTTGCCATTGAGAATGAGGATGAGGAGGGTGATGAAGAGGACTATGAAATGGGAGACAATGATGATGAAGATAACGAAGCTTTTTTGACATTTATTGATGACGATGATTCCCAAGAAGAGTAAATTAAATTCTTATAAAATCATTAAACTTTAAAAAATGATTGTAATATTTTGAATTATGAGATATTTGAGTGTTGTTTACTTGAACTTATATATGACTATAATTGTTTTTCATCATTATGATAGTTTGTCTTTTAGTTTAATGATATTTCATATTTATGCTTATTATTTTATAATTCTTTTATAGTTTGTGCCATGTTCAAAATGGCATACGCCACGCCGTACGCTATGCGCCATAGCTCCAAATGGACCTTTGCACCGTGGTGTGCCATTCGTCGTTAACAAGTATGGGCTTTGTTATGATTTTCGTCTCCAACCTTATTTTGATACCAAAAATACTTTTATAATCTGACCCAAAATGATCGAATATCACACAGGTCATATCGTATCCAATTGTGATAAGACTGACTGCAAGATCTAGTCGAAGAAGCATTGAAACAAAAACTTCCAATGTATGTACTATACAGAGCAACTACTAAATGTAATATAAATCGTAATATTACTGGATTTCAAAAATGATTTTTTATATATATCATTCAAAAATATAAATAATCTGAAGTCTATCTACAACAATGCTGAGCAATAGAGAAATAACAATATAAAAGCCAAGCATGCAAAAATCAAAACTAACCAAAACATACTTACAACATAGATCCGAGCTTGTTATCCAAACTACTCAGCTCGCTCCTTATCTTTCCCCTGGCCTAAAAAATGGAATAAAAAATAGAAATGAGTTAACACTGCTCAATAGGCTATTGTAGCCTAAAATAGAAATCAATAACTGAAAAAATGAAAATAGTGTGCTGTAAAACTAAACCAAAATACTGTATGAAAAATTGAAATTAAAACTAAATCTGAAGTTGAAACTGAACTTCATATAAGCATTTAAATAATGTCGGAAGCTGTACTAAAATCAAATGAATTATAAGCAGATATTCATTTTATCAAAATGGCTCTCAGTTTGTTAATAGAATCCCACCTCAGTAGCTCACAGGCCCCAGCATAACAGATTCTCATCTCGATCGCCCACTGGCACCGACATAACAGAATTCCATCTTAGTCGCCCATTAGCGCCAACATAACAACATATCACATCATCTCACATTTTTTTCACCATTATATATATTTTTCGATACATTTCATTAATTAAAGCATAATTAGACTCAATTCAGAAATTATAAAATGCCTTAACGTTAGACAACATAAATACTACTGAGCAAAATTACATAATTTTCAAACATAACTAAATTATCAGAGATTGTGTAAAACATCATTATAAGACTTTAATTGTACTACGGTACTATTTTTTAGAGTACGGATTATTTTTTTTTCGATAAAAACCGCACAAAATTCAAACACATGGAGGAAAATTTTTAGAAAATACTCAAAATTTTTATAATCACAAGCTCTATAGCATATTAAAAGTTACGTGGCAAAAGTTCTACCAATATAAAGTTATCCTCATTTTCTGGTAACAAAAATATAAGTTATATCAAATAATTCACAAAAACATCGAATTATTGAAATTTGAGATAGGTAAAACGACTCCAAACCCTGATCTAGAGAACTTTTCCAATTAGCCTGACTGCTAAAAACTGGCTGAAGCTGCTCAAAATCTCCCTTCTTCCTCTCCAAAACTTTCTCTTTCTCTCTCCTGCTCTGTCGGCTGCACGAGACAAAAGAATGGAATAGTGGAAATGTTTTAACTTTAACGGGCTGTTAATGGGCTAGAGTTGCATCGCTAGTTCCAAACTCAAAAACCTGATACTATAGTGCTGTAATGTCACTTATTGGCGCTTGGTACTGTAGCAGCACTAAGGTGCTCAGATTCCCTATGCTGAGGTGCTCAAATAGTAACATTTCTTAGATTTTGTTAAAATTCACACAAAACACTTGAGACTCATTCTAAAACACATACAATCATTTTCATGTATTTAAACACTCTCAAAAACATGCAAATGAGTTTAAAACTAAAAAAAATCAAAGATATATCTTTTTCCAATCGGGTTAACTGGTCTGAATTGAATTTTGATCTTGCAATTCTCACATGATCTACTTATTATGCTGATATATATAAATGACATTATCTTTAGTTGCACCGATGATGATCCATGCAAAAAAATTTCTTCTATTATCAATAGTGAATTTGAACTGAGTATGATTGTTAGCTGAACTTATTTTCTTGGATTTAATGTAAAGCAAAGAGCAAGTGAATCCTTCTTGAGTCAAACAAAATACATAAAAGAAATTTGATATGGAATGATGCAAGAGTGTGAATATATCATGAGTCTAACCACCCAATTAGATAGGGATTATAGGTTACCTTACTTTATTTGACTGCTATAGGCCTAACATTATTTTCAACACTTGCCTATGTGCTATGTTTTAGATTGACCCTAAGGAGTCCCATATGATTGTAGTAAAAAGAATCTTAAGATATCTTATAGGCACTCATAACTTAGGTATATGATATTCTAGGAATAGCTTGACATTTGAATTAGTTGGATGGTTGGATACTCAGATTCAGATTTTATTGGATGTAAGGTGGATAGAAAAAAATACTTCAGGAACTTTTCAATTCATAGGATAATCTCTAGTTTCCTGTTATATTCGAAAGTAAAATTCAGTAGCTCTATTTACTGCAGAAAAGGAGAAAATCATTGCAGGAAGATGCATTGCCCAAGTCTGGCTGAAGCAACAACTTCTTGATTTTGGATTTCAGATAAATGCCATCCCTATCATGTGTGATAACACGAGTACGATTTGTATCACTAAGAATCTAATTCAGCACTCTCACACTACACATATTGATGTGAGACATCATTTTATTATGGACCAAGTTGCAAAGAGAGATTTAAGCACACAATTTGTAGTTGGTTGATATTTTCAGTGAACCCCTAAGTTAGGAAAGATTCAATGCACTTAGCACTAGATTATGAATCATAGATATAAGTGCATAGAAAATTGGGGAGTTGCATTTCTGTTATGTTATTATGTGTTTATGTTCTAGTTTGTGTGATTATGTTTTAATCTATATGTTTATGTGAAAGTGGTTGTTTTGGTTTTATTGCATCTACTTTTAATCTATATGTTTGTTTGATTTTCTTTTATGTTTTGTGTTTTTTGTTGCTTGTTTTCATTGTAGTATTATTCTCATTAAATTTTGCGTTATGTGTTGTGTGCTTGTCATTGTGAAAGTGTCCCTGATCATCACACAAATCCTAAAAATTTCTTCGTATCGTACTGTACGATATATACATCATATTGTACGATACACCTAGGATTAGACTCTTAGAAACCAATAATTGTCGTTTTAATTGTTTTGGTATGATCATTATTGTTGATCATACTATATGAATGACTCATCGTACAATACGATTATTTTGGTCAAATAGTCATATGATGACTCATCAGGATGATTGAAAATACATAGATCATATTGTCCGATCCTCGATTGTACTATACAATTTGACATTTGATTGTACATTCCTTGATGAGATGTTTTGGATGGACTTGATCGGATGGTATGATCTTCCAATCGTACTGTATGAATGACCCGAGGCTATATAAATGGGGTAGTTTACACTTCAACTCACTCCAAATTTTCTACTCTCTTCTCTCTAGTATAAACATTCCCTCTTTCTTTTATGGCTCACAAGCGTGGTAGTTTGGTTCAAAGGCTCAGGTTGGATGATTGCTTCCAAAGTGAAGAAGACCACACAGCTTATGAAAAATACAGAAGCGCCTCTATTACGGATTTAAAGTACTCTATTAAGAAAACTTGTCATATCATGTACTTGAGCTATTTGCTATCACCATCCTGCAATTTCTGATTTGCCTTGCCTTCCCTTACCATACTGAACTCCATCTCAATTTTTTTTCAAATCTTTGAATCACTGTTGACCCACGACTATCCAATTATACGTATGTCAGCTACAGGTCACCATCACAGTTGACGACTTGCACAAGTACCTGCACCTATCCAACACTGGACAAACCCCCCATGACATTGCAAAAACTTTAGATTACAACTGGACCATAGTCAACATGACCCTTTGGAACTCTCCCCTAAACCAACATCAACCTCTCTTAAGCACTATGGTACTGAATGCGTGTGTTATCCAATATGTCTTTTGGTACAATGTTATCCCTAAGGTTGGTGATCGAATGAACATTACTGCTTTGCTCTTGCTCTATATAGTTACCTATTTTTGTAGGATCAACATGCAGTTTAATGTTGTAAATATGATAATTAGGTATATAGAGAATATGACCTTTATTAGGAACCCTAGTGCTCGTTAAAAAAAAGCCCTAGGACACATCATTGACTATATCCTAGAATCAAAATACAACCTGAACTATACTGCACCCACTCTACAAGCCCACTTTCTTCACTGATAACTCCTTCCATATTATCTATAGTGACAAATGTAGGGCAGTATTAGGGGTGGTCGCATCTGATTTCAAGGAAGAAGCATTAGAAGGGGGAGCACACACACAGCCTTCTCCTCTTACTTACCATTATCCCCAGATGATTAGAGTGAGCATTTTGCACGCCTAGAATTAAAAGTTGACACCCACATTGAGCAATTCACGCAGCGGTGGCAGGAGCTGCAGCAACAACACGAGGCAGATTCTGCATAAATTCAAAATAAGTTTTCCTCCCTTCACCGTTACAGCCTCCACCAGGGGCCCTCTGACGAGTAGTGTTTATTTTTGTATTTTGACTATTAGTGTTGTACTTCTCCTTTTTATGTTTTATGTAGTTTGTTTGCCTTGTTGTATTTCTATTCTATTTTGCACCTTTTTTTATAATGTCAAAAGTTGGAGTAGTAGTATTAGTTGTTGCATTAGGAATCATATTATATATGTTTTTCTATCATCAAGTTTAAAATCAGTTGTCCGTGTTTTGATTTCATTCAAGTGTTTTGTGTTGTTATGCTTTTATATGTTTAAAAAATGAATAAAAAAATCAATCAAAACTTAAATTTTAAAATTCAAATGTTTTCCCAGTTATTTTTAAAGAGGACATTTAGTGAGGGGAATAACTAGGCAGGGAATTAAATACGAACTTGCAAATTCAAATTCCAACCAGTAATATTTGCCATCATAAAAAATGATGAGATTGTTGAAACTCATAAGCCTGACCCAAAGTTTTGATGATTATAAATTTTATTGATTTTGGGATGATTTAGAAGAATTAATTCAAAAGATACCTCTCGAAGAAAAAATTTTTATTGGAGGAGATTTAAATAGACATGTTGGTAGAGAGGTAAATGATTTTAAAAGCATTCATGGTGGATATGGGTTTGGAATGACTAATGAAGGTGGTAAGACCATATTAGATTTTTCTTTAGCTTATGATTTTTTAATTACTAATACCTTATTTAAGAAAAGAGATGAGCATCTCATCACTTATAAGAATGGTTATAGTTAAACTCAGATTGATTATTTTCTTATAAGAAAAGTAGATCGTTTAGATTGCAAAGATTGTAAAGTTATTCCGAGTGAAAGTTTATGTACCCAACATCGCTTATTAGTTTTAGACTTTAAGATGAAAGGACAGAAAATTAAAAATAAAGTAAAGCGATTTTCTAGGATTAGATGGGGGCATTTAAAGAATAGTAATAAAAATATTTTTGAGAGTAAGATTTTAGATTCTAAGATTTTATTTGTGCATGAGGATGCTAATGTTATGTGGGAAAAAGTGGCTAGTGATATTAAAAATATTGCAAAAGATGTGTTTGGAGTATCAAAGGGAAAAGCCCCTAATAGTAAAAATAGCTGGTGGTGGAATCCAATTGTGCAAGAAAAGATAAAAAATAAGAAGATTTGTTATAAAAATTGGTTTAGATGTAAAAATTCTGATAATTGGGAAAGATATAAAGAGGCATGTAAGAATTCTAAGAAAACAATATGTGATGCAAAGATCTTAGCTTTTAATGATTTATATAATAGATTAGATACTAAGGAGGGAGAAAGATATATGTATAAGCTAGCCAAACAAAGAGATAGGAGTAGTAAGGATTTAATTCAAGTGAAGTGTATTAAGGATGAAGATCAAAAAGTACTTTTCTTAGAAGATGATATTCAACAAAGGTGGATGAGATATTTTGATAAACTTTTTAATGAAGATTGTAGGAATACAATTGACTTTAGTGACCTTAGCATCCTAAATGAAAATAAAGATTTCTGTTTTTATCGGCGTATTAGTAAAACCGAAGTTAGAGAGGCTTTAAAGAAAATGAAGTGTGGAAAAGCTGTTGGACCTGATGATATCCCAATAGAGATGTGGAAATGCTTAGGAGATGAAGGAATTTCTTGGCTAACTAAACTTTTTAATAATATTTTGAAGACTAAAAAGATGCCAGATGCGTGGAGAATGAGTGTATTGATTCCTATTTATAAGAATAAAGGTGATGCACAAGATTGTGCGAATTATAGAGGAATTAAGTTAATGTGTCACACTTTAAAACTATGGGAGCGAGTTATGGAGCGTAGGCTGCGGCGTGATACTAATGTTTCTCAAAATCAATTTGGATTCATGCCTGGTAGGTCTACTATGGAAGCCATACATTTATTGAGAGGTTTGATGGAGAAATATAGGGAGAATAAGGAGGATCTACATATGATATTTATTGATTTAGAGAAAGCATATGATAAAGTTCCAAGAGAAGTGCTATGGAGAGTTCTTGAAAAGAAAGGAGTTAATAATGCTTATATTCAAATCATTAAAGATATGTATGAAGGAGCTACTACTTGTGTTCAAACACAAGGTGGTTTGACCAAGTATTTCCCTATTTCGGTTGGATTACATCAAGGATCAGCTTTAAGCCCATATCTTTTCGCGTTAGTCATGGATGTTCTCACTAGACATTTACAAGAGGATGTACCCTGGTGTATGCTTTTTGCTGATGATATTCTTCTTGTTGACAAGACTAAAGAGGGAGTTGAAGGTAAACTTGAAGTCTGGAGATCAACCTTAGAGTCTAAAGGTTTTCGCTTGAGTAGATCTAAAACTGAATATATGGAGTGTAATTTTAGCAGTAATAGACCTAGTGAGGGGATTGTGACTTTGGGCGATCGAGTCATTAATAAGAGTACACGTTTTAGATATCTTGGATCTATTGTTCAGAGTGATGGTGAAATAGATGGGGATGTTATCAGTAGAATTCAAGTTGGATGGTTGAAGTGGAGGAATGCATCGGGCTTGTTGTGTGATAGAAAAGTCCCCCTTAAACTTAAGGGAAAATTCTATAAGATGGTGGTGAGACCTGCAATGCTTTATGGTGCAGAATGTTAGCCATTAAAAGAGAAGCACAATACTAAGTTATGTGTTGCGGAGATGAGGATGCTTAGGTGGATGAGTGGATTTACTCTTAGAGACAGGATACGAAATGAGCATATACGTGAAAAGGTTGGAGTAGCTCCAGTGGAGGATAAGATTCGAGAGAGTCGCCTCAGATGGTTTGGTCACATAAAACGGCGGCCTTCCGATGACCCAGTTAGGAAAGTAGAGGTATTAGATTTGACTTATGTTAAGAAAGGTAGAGGTAGACCTAAAAAGACTTGGTTAGAAAATATTAGAAATGACCTTTCTCTATTAGATTTAAACGAGAATTTGACTTTGAACCGGACACAATGGAGAAAAAGGATTAATGTTGCCGACCCCACGTAGTGGGACAAAGGCTTGTTGTTGTTGTTGTTGTTGTTGATCATTTTTTGTTCTCCATTTTTTATATATTGCATATTTCTTTTGTGTGTCACTAATATTTCAATTACAACATACACAGAGATGAGTCAAAGAAACAAACTCAAAAAATTGCAGTGTTGAGTCTAGGTAAAATTATAAAAAGAGTTTGTATTTTCTTTTCTTGTGTCATTTATATAATTAGGTATATGTAGCAAGACAACTGAACATACTCATAAGGAGGGATGAAAACTAAATACTTTAATTCTCTTTTAAATCATACTGTACGATCTTAGTTATACTATACAATTTGTTAATCTTGAAGTTAAATCAAGTTCTTAATTAAATTAATTAAATTAATTTTCAACATAATGAATCATATTTTATGACTTTCGATCGTACATGATGATAAGGTATTTTGATAAAGCCACATTGTCGAATCGTGATTGCTAAAATTCGGCAAATTTAAATTTTGACATAATTATACTGTACGAAATATTTCGTACTAAACGATTATTAATAAATGTTGCTTAATTTTGCTTGTTAATTAATGAATCAAATCAGGATCAAATCTTGATTAAAGTCATATTGTACACTTTATCTCATACAATCCAATTTAATAGAACTTTCACTGGACAATCCCTGATTCAATATAGTTGATCGTACTATATGACTAAATATCATACAGCCCAATCTGAGATGGGAGTTGAACTAATCAGACAATATGATTCTCACTTCATACTATACAATCAGAACAACAGAATTGAAATTTAAGGTTTGATTTAATAGCCCGTTTTAATTATTTTCATATAATGAGATAGTGGAAGAGTTGAGTAGCTAGAGGCATTTTTCCTGTGTGAGAGAGTTTGGAGAGGGAGAGGTGTCTCCTTATGAGAGTGTCCAATCCACTTGGGAAATAGAGTGTGAGGCTGAGAGGTTGTCTTGAGAGAGTTAAGGGATGTGTGAGGGAGTAATATGGTTGCCCTCATCGGCCTGCACTTTTGGTCCTCCGGATTGTGGTTTTGGAGCTCTTAGAGAGGAGCCCTAGGGAAGAAGTATTTGGGTGAAAGACATTACTATCCGAGTAGGCTAGGGGAGTGGCATCCCCGCCGTTGTGAGGAGCAGAAAGAGGGAGAGACATCTCAACCAGATGCGGGATGCAAAAGGAGGGTTTATGCTTTTCTGCAGTAAGAGCTTTATGAAGGTCTTTTCCATATGGGAATGGAGAATGGTTTCTCCGCTTTGCTGGGTGTAGAAATAGCGCTTATTAGTGAAATTCTTAATGAGGAGGACCTTTGTAGAGTGGAAGTAGGTTGAGTTCGACCGAATCAATATAAAATTATAGTTTACTTTTTTTGTATTTTACTTCATGCAATTTTTATTTTCTGAAATATATAGTTTGATCATATGGTAATTGTGATCATTCATTAGTTTTAATTATTTGGAAGAACATTTTCTTTGAATTAATTGTTAGTAATTCTATTGCTTCAAAATTTAAAAAAAAAAAATTATAAACCAAAGAAATTAAAGGAGCAACGATACATTTTTTAAAGGCTAGGTATTAAATGTCGTGGATAGGAGGACAATATTAGAAGTCTAAATTAAATTGATTGAATACTATACAATGACAGCAATAACAAGCCTTTTATCCCACTACGTGGGGTTGGCTACATTAATTATTTTCCTCCATTGTGTCCTCTTAAGAGCCGAAGTGTCATTTAAATCTAATAAAAATGGTTATTTTTAATCCTTTCTATTCAAGTATTTATAGGTCTATCTCTATGTTTTTTAACATAGGCCAGATCTCATATATTTATTCTCCTAATATGATCATCGGAAGTCTAACATTTTATGTGACCGAACCATCTAATGCCACTCTCTCTAATTTTATCTACTAGTTGAGCTATTTCAACTTTTTCACATATATACTCATTTCACATTCTATTTGTATGTAAAGTCACTCATCCACCTGATCATCCTCATCTCTGCAACGCTTAATTTTATGCTTCTCTTTTAATGGCCAACATTCTACACCATAAAGCACTACAGGTCTCACCAACATCTTATAAATTTTCTCTTAAGTTTGCTGGGTACTTTTCTATCACACAACAGCCCGATGCATTTCTCCACTTCAGCCATCCAACATGAATTATACTAATAATATCCCTATCTATCTAACCATCACTTTGAACAATATATTAGAGATATCTACACTGTGCACTTTTTTTAATGGCTTGATCACCCAATGTCACAATCCCACCTCTAGATCTATTTCTACTAGAATTACTCCCCATGTATTTGGTTTTAGATCTACTCAAATAAAAACCTTTAAACTCTAATGTTGACCTCCATAATTCTTATTTTTTATTGACTTCCTTGCTATTCTTATCAACAAGAAAAATATCATCATCAAAAAGCATATGCCAAGGTACATCCTCTCACAATTGTCTAGTTTGAACATCCATGATTAACGCAAAAAGATATGGGCATAAAGTTGATCCTTAATATAATCCAACTGAAATAGGAAAATACTTGGTCAAACTACTTTGTATTTGAACACAAGTTATAACTCCTGTGCACATATCCTTAATGACTCAAATATAAGCATTATTAACTCCTTTTTTTTCTAAAACTCTCAAACACTAATGATCTTTTCGATTGGTGATTTGAGTATACCACATCATGGATTTTGACCCATGATCACATATGTAAAATATTTCAATGGCCGAATTAAAGAGAATAATTCTAAGAAATTTTGCATCTATAATTTGTAATAATTAGAAAATGATGAGAATTTTTTTCCATTTTGATGTGGTTATGCTTGCCTCTTCAAGAGATGCGCTCTTTAGAGTTCTAGAAAAGAAATGAGTTAATTATGCTTATATTCAAGTCATTAAGTATTGTATATAGAAGCTAGTACTTGTGCTCACACATAAGATGGCTTGACCAAGTATTTTCCTATTTTAATTCGATTACAACGAGGATCAGTTGTAAGCTCATATTGTTTTGCCGTAGTCATGGATGTTATTACTAGACATTTGCAAGAGGATGTACCTTGATGAATGCTTTTTGCTTATAATATTCTCTTGTTGATAAGACTAGAGAGAGAGTTGATGAAAAACTTGAACTATGGAGGTCAACCTAAGAGTCTAAAAATTTTCGTTTGAGTAGATCTAAAATCGAATACATATAGCGTAATTTTAGTAGTAATGGATTTAGTAGTTGGATTTTAACATTGGGTGATCAAGTCATTAGAAAGAGTGCATGTTTTAGATATTTCAGGCCTATTTTTCAAAGCGATAGTGAAATAGATGGGGATATTATTAATAGAATTCAAGTTGGATTGCTGAAGTAGGGCCCATTTTATGATAGAAAAAGTACCCCTCAAACTTAAAGGAAAATTTAATAAAATGGTGGTGAGACCTATAATGCTTTATGATGTAGAATGTTGGCCATTAAAAGAGAAGCATAAAATTAAGTGTTGCTAAGATGAGGATGCTCATGTGTTGAGTGGCTTTATACTTAGAGACGTAATGTTAAGTAAGTGTATACGTGAAAATGTTGATGTAGCTTTAGTGGCATGTAAGACTGGCGAGAGTCGCTCTACATAGTTTGGTCACATAAAATATTGTCTTTCCAATGACCCTGTTATGAGAGTAGATGTATAATATCCGGCCTATGCTAAGAAATGTATGGCTAGACCTAAAAAAAACTTGGTTAGAAAGTGTTGAAAATGACCATTTTTTATTAGGTTTTAATAAGAATATGACTGTTAATAGGGCACAATGAAGAAAAATTATTCATATAGCCGACACTGTGTAGTGGGATAAAGGATTTTTGTTGTTATTGTTGTTGTTGTATGCTTGTCTCTTTAAGAAGAGTAATTTGTTGTAAATTATTTACAAAATTGAGGCTTGTCGATGTCATAATAGCTTTAAGAAGTTCAACTTTCATAAATACTCGTGTAGGTGGATGTTATCATAATTAGATAGCTGATGCACAACTCTCACTTAGACGGACAAGGGGAGCAGTCTAATGGCCATTGAAAACCTGGTGGGAATGAAGGAAGCATGATTGTTGCTGCCATAATTTACATGCATGATGAGAAAGGTGGTCAGTGGCCAACCCGAGCGATCCCTATATCCAAACCAATTTGTTCAAGGCCTTTCATGCGTCTGAAGCATGTGAACTTGGTGCCAATAGATTCATGAAATGGTCCTTCAAGATCTGTGCATTGTGTCAAATTTGCGCTTAGTCATATTGGATTCTTACTATCCCAAAGATATAAAAAGATTGAATGTGTCAGAGTGGGATTAACCTCTATTTTACTACTGTAGTTCCTTTTTTTGTGAGATGTGACATGTTAAAGAATCTCATTTATATCACCAATGAAAGAAACCTAATTTATGCTAAATGTTTTTTCTTCAGGAAAGAGTACTACAACAGCAATGCTATCATATGTTCTACATGCTATGGGGGATGATCTTATTGCAGTTGTTGGAGCTCATGTTCCACAGGTATGTTCTTCATACCCACTTGTAATCTTGAACTTCCACTTTCATTTTCTTTTTAAACATTTTTTGAGATTATGATGATTTTTCATTTATGAATTCTAGATAGTCTTGTTTAGGTAAGATGATATCATATTGGAAAGATTTACCAATAATTATAGTATTATTGCCATATTTTAAGATACTGTACAGTAGCATTTATAATCTGGGATTATGTTAAATAAAAATTATTTAGCTTTCGTCAGCACTGAAGTTGATACATCATCTTTTCTGCAAACAGGTTTACATTAAAGTATATTAAGATATGAGACTATGTAAACATTATTTATCTATATTGTATTTATACAAATAAATTTTCTCTTGCATGGAAACTATTTTGACATTTTTTTCTTAGTTGATGCTAATTGGTACTTACTTTTGGTGTTTGTCTTGCACCATTAGATAATTTGTTTTCTTAGTTTCTTATATAATTACCCTTTGTAAAAATTCAGAACAGACAACTTCCCATAGGTCATGTTAATTTTAAATAGGCTTTTGGCAAATAAAGTTTTGCCACCCACAAGCATAATATCTGCCTAATAGTTTAGGGTTTAGGGTGGCGAGGTAGCAAATCAACTACTTTTTCTGGGATAGTTGATAACTATCATAAGTGTAACTTAATGCAGTAGAATTACTTAGAATATGCTGCTATTGCTTTCTATGAATGTACATCGACTGTAGACATGTACACGACACAAAACAACCACAACTATACAACCAAAAAGGACATGACAGGCCTTGTACATAATGTTCTGTTTTATAGATTATTAATAGAAAATATGTAACCAAAACACGTATTATTATTATTATTTTCTATTAATAGCATCACATAATAAAGCATAATATCATATACTTCCTATAAGACAAAAATAATTAAAAAAACAAACATTATTAGTTACACTTAAATTTTAATATTTAATCAAGTTCATTAATTCTCATTAACATTAGTATTGATTACCATCATAACATATTTTGCCAATATCAACATTATATAGGAAATATGAAAATGCCAAAAAAAAAAGAATAGCATTAATGTTCTCTTCAAAATAATCAAGCAAAATATAAGCATACTGATAATGGATCATTAATTGCAGTCAACATGCTCGGTAATATGCATCACATTGAGTAGTAATATCAATTCTCTTGAGTGAATTGATAATAAAAATATACTCAAATTCTTTCACACCAACCTGAGGAACATGATTCTGCTGCTAATTTAGAAGCCAAATTTTGTGGTTGTGATGAACTAGCACAATAAATCATCTATAATAAGAATTATCATTTATAATGCCTCTAGAAGGTAGAGTCATGATTGACAAAAGATTCATTATGTCAAAAGAAGTTCATAAATAAAAATTTCACCAATTCTCTAACTTTAATATTTTGGAAAAAATCATTTCAAATATTTGTTCCTCTTATTTGTTATCTCCATATCTTTATGTGGAAGAATACGAGTGTGGGAAAATAAAATAACCACGTAGATTCGGGATGCTTCTATTTTTTTGATCGATCACGGTATTGCGAATATTATACCTTCTCGAAAGGACACGATATTCTATAATGGGTTTGAAAACAGAAATAGGGTATTGTAAATTTTTTTATTTTCATAATTAAATACAACAAAATGAATAACATACTGCCTCGAAAAACAAACTTGTTATTCTAATATAGTATTTAAAAAAGAAAATGAGTTTTTAGAAAATTATTATTTCTGCAAACAAATATAACAGGGAGAATATCATATTACCTTGAAAGGCAAATGTGATATTCTACTAAGGTATTCAGATGCAAAAATATATTTCTGAAAAATAATCATTTCTGTAGATAAATACAACAAAGAAAATATCATATCACCTAGAAGGACGATTATGACATTTTACAAAGATATATTGAATACATAAATAGTTTTTGAAAAATATGTCCACTTTTCCAGAGATTTTTCTCCTACCTTATGAAAATAAGATAGGGTTTATTTTAATCTAGAGTTACATGTTTCCCATAATGATAAGCCTTTATGGTTAATTACATCTTTAGGAGAGATGAACCTCTTGAGAATACTCTTGATTAAAGTTTTGGCAAGTATTTTTTTAGATTTCAAAGATTGAGACAAGAATGAGAGATTTTGGAATTTTCAAAGGGAATTGGATTAATTTGGAGCAGTTCTTTCTAGAAGCCAGAGGATAAAAGGTAGGGAGTACTTTAAGATTTCGGGCCTCCTAGAACCACTCCAGTCTATCTTATATTGAGCTTTAATATTTTAGAGAGAATGTTTATGTTTGAATTTACATTTTATTATATATTTTAGATTATATTCCTGGAGGGTGAGGATTTATGATTCGAGGTCTACCTCAGAACATAAATCTAAGCTGAGCACTACGGAGTAGTAGCTTGAACTTAACTAATGAAGTGCAATCTTGACTTACATCTTATTTGGAATAGAAAGCCAGCTAAATCACCTAATCGTCTCAAAACCATACTGTCTGGTTTTATGAAAGATGGGTAAGCTATTGTTATTTAAAGTTCTTGGAATTAGGGCCGCCATCTAAAGAAGATCCTAAGTGGCCTTATGCTCCTAAAGCTAAATACAATTAAATTTTATTTTTAATTTTTTTCTAATACAATGCATGCTAGTTGAATGTATATGAAATTAGAATGCTTTGAAATTTTTGAGAAAGGCATAAAAATATATTTTTCCCTAAAGAGCAGGTCTCCCCTGAAATTGAACATTGATCTTATAGGTTGGGTGGTTTGAATCCAACCCGTTGGCAAGGAGGTGCTTAAACAAGAAATAGAAGCAAAATGTGCATGCGACCCTGGACGATCTCCGATTTACTTTCTTAGAACGTTTATCTTTCTATATTATTTATTCTTAAAATTTTTTATCTGGTTATAGTAGAAGAATTTTTATTTCTAAGAGTCTAGCGAAATACCCAAGCACAAACACATGCAAGAAAGAAACCTATAAAAGCAGATAATTTCTATTGCACAATCAATGTAAACAAATCAATCAAATTAAATCATCAATCGGAGTGTAATGTCCAAAGTCCATGTGACAAGTGCCACTTAATATACAACAAGTATTTGCTAAAAGTAAAGGTGGTCAGGCTCCACTAACACAAAATAAAAATACTTCACAAATATAAAAAAGGAGTTTTATTAGCCTAACAACTATTTAAAGTAATCTCTGTAGATTAGCAAGTCAAGTATATCATTCATGAGGATGATATTAAGGGACAAATATTAGGAGTCTGAAGCATTTTGTGATCAGATTTTCCTTTTCTTGAGATATTGTGTGATATCTATACTGTAATAAACTCCTTTCTCAAATAAAAAATGGATATTGAACAAATTTTAGACAAGAAAAAAATTACAAGAAATTGCAATGTAAAATTTTTGTTGAGAATTCCGGAAGAGCAACAAAACCTAAATCTCATCTGCTTGCCAAGTCGGAGAAGATTGGATATCAGGTAAGGAAGAGGAGGTCGTCGGCATGCTACGAATGAGCTGGAGACGTCGTGATACAGGCAAAGGTGAAGAGAAACGAAGAGGATGTCGTGCGTGGCTCAAAGATGAATGATCGAGAGAGGCGAATGTGACAAATTAGCGGAGGCTAAGGTGAGGAGTTTGAGCTACGAACCGGTAGGGCGAAGTTGAAGAGCAATGAATAGCAAGGAAATGGCAGCGAAGTCGAAGAGGAGAAAAGGGACGGAGAGGGAACTTGAAGAATAGAGAAAACAAATGAAAGCGATGGAGAATGAATCAGTAAATCCCCCAAATATATTAGTAACTAATTCATAAGTCATTCTTTTAATAAAAGGATCTTAATATTATTAGATTATTGTGAATAAAATCTTATTATTTAAAATCAACAACACAATTATTTTATTGTAAAAACTTAATATATTAAGAAAAATATCTTGGATAAAATCTTAATGATAAAATAATTTTTACATTTAGAAAAAAAAAGGAGAAGAAAAAGCATTCAATAGTAAATCATAAATAAGTTGAGGGAAACAAATAACTAGAAGCTCATTCGAGAACCAAGAAGGCTTCATGTTATTGCTTTCGACAGGAAGAGTAACTTGTGAAAGTTTATCACTTGAGTGGGAAGTGAGCGGTGAGTGCCCAAGTGATGCAAACAGGAACTGATAGAGATGCTAGTGTAGGAATTGAATGACTGGGAGAAGGAACGGATCGGTGAGCACGCTAGGGTTGTGTAAGCTTAATTCCTGAGCGGCAAGTGAGATGTTATATAGTGGTTTCTTATAAGAGTGATTGTGGTTTATGAATGGGGAATGAGAGAGGGGATTTGACAGGAATTAAGTGGAATGTGGAATGAGCTGGAAGAACTAAGTGTCGAGCGCACTAGAATTGTGAAGCCACACTCTTGGCTTAAGGGAGCGATTGCTGAGAACTTACAGGCAGGGGGAACCTATTCATTGAATCTTAAAAATCCAAAATGTCTCTATTTCTCCAACAAATGCTGCCCCTATGTTGTTATGTTCAGCCATATATTACCCTATTTCACATGGTTTTAAACATTTCAAGCAACACTTGGCCGACACAAGGAAAATTAAATTTGGGGGATTTACTGCAAAATTTTTATGTATTTACATTTTTAATACCTCAATCTTTTGTATTTACTTATATATACATAAGAAGAATTCTGTGATTTACAGGTAAATCCCCATAATTGGGAGATTTTCATACATATATTTGAATTCTTATGTATTTATATATCTAATAGCTAAATCTTTAAAATATCAGTACTGCATGGGTTGCTATCATCTATCCCTCACGTTGCATACTTGACACCCACTTTACATAATACAATAGAGCTCCATGTTGGATTAGAGTTTACTCTTTATCGGAAGATATTCTATCTTCACCTGCAATTGATGCCCTATTTAGCAGAAAAGTAGGTTATTATTAGTTTGTTATTTAACCTAATGAGATACGCTTGAGACTTTTTATATTTCTCATCATTTTGATATTGTTTCTCCTCTCAGCTTTCAGAAGGAAATATAATTCCTGGGAATGGTCCTAACTTTGTCTTGGAGGTATGATGCTCTTGATGCTGCATATTTGAATTGGCAACTATCTTTGGTACTCCTGTCTCTAAAATCCTCAAGTTTAATAGTATTTATGTAATGATGCGCAGTTCAAAATTTCAATTTTTCTTTTGTATTAGATATTCCTTTATCCTTTTATTTTTTTTATGTATTTCTCATGCTCGTATTTAATTTGCCACACTAGCAAGCTGATTTCGGTACTAACTAGCGACATAATTTTTGTTACATCAAATGACACAACATTCCTAACGGTCCTATTGTAGATCAAAGTCGTTATTGATGTTTACAATTGTTATCATGCAGGCTGATGAATATGATTGCTGTTTTCTGGGTTTGTCACCATCTATTGCCGTTGTAACCAATGTGGAGTGGGACCATGTTGATTTATTTGATGACGAGGTTTGTATCGATGATTGATGACAAGCATGGCCATTAAGAACTATCTCTTTTTTCATTTAAATTTAGAGCTATCCTAATAACTAAATTCTTCTCATTTTGCGAATTTACTTCAATCAAACTTGAGTGGAGTGGCTCTCCTTATTGTGATATCTCCTCTCGTCTTATTGAGCTTGCAGGCTTCCTGCTGTATTTTCAATTTTCATAGTTCATACCGCTCAAAACTTCATGCATACTCTGTATCTCTGTTTGTTGACGGAAAAATGAAGAAAAATGAATAAAATTACCGGGTCGATGATGTATCTGCAACCATTAATTTGAACTTTTAGAACATTTTTCTCATTTCTTCCCATCCAATTTCCCAGCATCCAACTCAACCCTCTGTCAATTCTCTTCTTATTTCATTTGTTTTAATATTATGCATATGAGTTTTTAGTTTCATTTTTTCCACATTCATTTAATTTATTGTGGTTTCCTTCATTGAAAGAAATATTGAATCACTTAAATAAAACTCTCAGCCCAATTATGAAATTGTTATATTAAACTAATTTGTTATCATCTGATCATATCTGCTTCCACACACACTCTAATCTGAAGTTCATCCACTCTTAGGAGCATGTACAGCGCGTATTTAGGATGTTTGTGCAACAAATCAAGAGTGGCGGGCATCTTATCATGTGCGGGGATGGGTAAGGTCCTTTGACATATCTGATGTTATTTTTCTGTTTTTTAACTATACTTGGATGCATACCATTAACATGTTTAGCCTGCAAATATCTCTGTTATGTTAATCTTTATGGTATGTCAATTATGATTTTTTAATGCAGCTAACTTAATTATTTACTCATTATTGATTTTCTTTTCAAATGATTTTTTTATTTCTTTTGAGAAAGATTGTTATGGATGTCATCATCATCATTGCCTGACATTCCAACTACTTGGGTTGGCTTTTTGCCCTCCAAAATATATAATTGTTTTCTGCTGCATTAATTGAAGCAGCTAATATATTCAGAGAAAGAGACAGACAGAGAGAGATTGGGGGGTGGGGGGTGTGTAGGGCTTATCCATAGTTGTTAGAGAGACTTTTCTATCTTGTGTTTCCATGTCTTGCTCGACTGTGGCCTTGCTTGATTTCATAGCATTATTTTGATACAACCTGGATTTGCTCACTTGATTTACCTTTTGCATTATCTACTTTTTGAAAGGTGATGCATGTTTTTTGCTTCTCAGATAATCTCAATTAATGTTTCATATAACTAATTTATCTTCAATTGCAATTATTTAACATCTTTTCTGCAGTTGAATATATTCTTTGAAAGTTTGATAAGGATGTTAAGCCTAAGTGAACTTGTTCCTAGGCATACCAAGAGGGGGGTGAATTTGTGAATTTAAAAAACTAATTACTTCAAAAATAAAAGATGATATTTTTGGATTTTTCAGTATTTGAAAAAACAAATAACAATTATCACTTAATACAGAAGCAAACAAATTTACTAGATATCAAAACAACGATAATGATATTCTAATAAGTAGAACGAAGCATTGATCACGATTTTCACCAAACAATTATTACGGAATTAAAATGCAAAAGAGTAAAAATGCGAGAATAAAAAAATCAGAACAAACACACTAGAGATTTATAGTGGTTCGGTCAAACAATGACCTATGTCCACTCCCCGGAGTCCTCTACACTGAGTATTGCACTATCATTATAATGTCTCTCCTTTTGCCCCCACAGCAAGGCGGAGAGGCCCTTACACAAATCACTTCCACCAATCTCAGTGCGACAGAGAGCCGGAAGCTTTGTCACCCTCCTGGTGACGGCAGCGGACCTTCAATTGTTTTTCTTCCTCTTGGAGAAGGAAGAGAACCTCGAACTCCTTTCTCATCCTCTTAATGATGGCAGAGAACCACTAACTCCTTTCTCACCCTCCTGGTGATGGTAGAGAACCTAGAAAGACACTTGGAGGAACAAGGCAAGACACATCCTTGGAGAAACCATGTGAACCCCTCACACTACCTCTCCCTCACACACAAGCACTCCCTCTTCTTCCCAAAGCTCTCCAAGATCTTCTTAAAGCTCCCTCTCAAGAAAACTCAGCAGCCAAAGACTTGAAAGTGTGAAACAAGTCCAATGAGAGAGATTAAATACAAGGCCTCACAAGAAGCCCTAAAATTCAATTCTGCAACTCTGATCATACTGGACGATCAGTACGATCATTGATCGTCCAGTACGATTAGTTCAAAGTACTCCTGTTAGTACTGTACGAAGAGCTAGATGTTGTACGATCAATTCAAAGAATTGAGCTGATCGTTCATGACGATTTAGATCATCATCCAGTAAGATTAGTTCAAACAACTTGGATTATCGACCTGTATGATTGGCGATGATAAATTATCGTCACATGCAGGAATCGGGTCGTGCAGTACGATTGGTTCAATCGTCCTATATGATCTGTTTGGATTAATTAATTCAAAATCGTCCAATAATCACATGATTAATTTATGCAAGATTTAATTACATCGTACTGTACGATAGCTATCATACAGTATGATTAGTACAAAATTTAAATTTTAAAATATTGCCTAAATTATGATTGGTGGCTGGGATCATGATTTCAACTGATCATCCTGTATAATCTTCATCGTATAATACGATTAGTTCAACTTGCATTAATTATCATAATTGGCCATTTTAATGATTTTCTGATTAGCTGATCATATAATACGATATGGATCGTACAATACGATTAGCTCAGAAAATTCAACTTTTGATATTGGCACTAACTCACTCCCTTGAGTGTGTGTGTGCATGGTCACCCAACTTAGTGTCCACCAAATATATGATTTGACTCAAGAAAAATAAAAATACATAAGAATTAAAAAAAAGATATTTCACGACATACTTAACCTTAGTCTACTCAATCTTGAGCTGATCAAACTTGCAAGTGTACAATGGACCTAAAATATTAGTGCACAGAAAAAAACAAATATGCAATAATAGCAATTAATAGGAGATAACATAGTAAGAAATCCAATAATATTTGTTATCATCAAAATCACAGGATTTGGGTCTAGATTTGCAACAATCTCCTCTTTTTTATGATAACGAACATTGTTTGTAAATAACTCAAATATATTTTTGCTCTTTTCTAAACTCCCCCTTGCTAAGTGAATCTTTCAAAAATAAGGAGGTTTTTTTGTGTTTTTATAAAGAGAACAATGCATAAAGAAAGAACACACAAACAATAGGAAATGAAAAGAAAAAATAGTGAATTAGTCATTCCAACACGGAGTACACGCTACCAACAATAAACTCTCCCCCTTTTGACATCACAAAAAAGAGGGAAAAAAACAGACATCACAAAGTAGAAACATAAAAACAATACAGACACAAGGACTAAATCATAGAACATACTAGAGTATGAAGAGTCCTGATTTGGTGGAGGTGGTGGTTGGAAGAATCAGTGGATTGAAGCAAATTGCTCTCCAAATCAAGCCATGTCATTTTCATGCTGTTGGTGCTGTTGTGCTACGTAGTTATCAAAATGAGCCATATCATTTTCATGTTGTTATTGCTGCTTTTGCTACGTAGTGTCAAAATGAGTCTCCCATTGGTCAAACCTCTGAGCCAGCATATTGTACTGAGATTGTTGGTGGACAGGTGCTGGTGCTGGAACTTGTGTTGGTGCTTGTCCTCCCCCTGCCTCCTCTTGTTCGGGGTCACAGTACTGAACATTGCGGCGATGGGCACTGTGAAGGACTTGGAAGGAGCTATTGAAATAAAAAGTTGGGAGATGATCTAGTTGTGCAGGGAATTGAAAGTTGTATTTGGATTCAAGGATGAAGGTAATTATGTGACCTAAGGCAAGATTTGACTTTCTTTTATGTCTAGGATTTTTAATGCAGGTTAGATTCTTAAGATATCGAATAATAAGTTAGCTGCATTGAAATCAATTTCAGCCATTATGATGTAGGTGGTTAGGGATAAAAGAGGTGTGATATTGATTCGATCCCCAACCTTTGGAATTACAGAGTTACGAAGGATATACTAAATAATTCTAGCATCTTGCACTAAGGTATTGACGTGAGCAATGTGTTTTCTAACATTTGATTCCCTAAGGGTAGTGTTAGCAAGGGTCCAGTCATAATCAATGTTAGATGCTACAAGGTGGACTTTTTCACCAGTAGTTGAAAGGTGGAGGAATTCATGTCTTCATGAAAGTCTTGATAGATAATTTCAACAGGCCTCCTATTGACGTAAGATTGGAGGGTAGTACCCTCACTTCTTGAACCCTGCATGGGACAAAGTGTTACGTGGCGGGAGTCACCATTGGAACTTGTAGGGACCAATTCTAGAATCCTATCTTCCTGGTAGATGATTCTAGGATAAATATACTGACTAGGACATCAGTTACTTAAGTGGGGGAGATTGTGAAACTTCTTAAGTAAAAGAAGCTAAACTCTTAAACATCAAGATGCCTTTTGGTGTAATAATTGAAATTTTATTAAAAAACTTTGCAGTTAAGCATGTTCATTTAAGAGAAATCCTGAGATGGTTGACCCCCTAGGAAGTTACACTAACAAGATAAAAGCATGAGGCCATTAGGCCACAGTGCATAATATCTCAATAGTTAAAAGTTTAGGTTGTTATAATACCTCTCAAAAAATGCACCAAAATTCTGTTAACGACCTTAATTTGGTTGCTAGTACAAGGATTGAAGATTATGCTTCTCTTTAGAGGGGTATCCATCATGGATCTCAATGATTTCTGACTGTTAATACGGAGACTAGCGAAGAATTCAAAAAGAATTTTAGAATTGAATGGGTAGGCAAGAATGAGAATAAACGGGAGAGTGGTGCGGGCGAAAAGATTGAGTACCTGGAAGTTTAGAACTTTCTTATTTATGATTTTGGATGGTGTGATCCCATTAGTTTTGTAGCGATTATAAGCTTCTTCGTCTACTGCTTCAGCGAAGCGAGGATCCACGGGTCGTCGGGAGGAACTTCCGACAAGAGCTCGTGAATGCTTTCCACTGGCCATTTTAATGATTGAGATCTTAGAGGGAAGGGAATAACAGTGGAATAAGAATTGAGTGATGGAAAAGAGTGGATTTCCCTCTCCTTAAATAGATTGGCCATATCGTGCAGTACGATAGATACGTTGTACAATACGATCGAGTGCAATCAATTTCGTCCAGTCCTATCAGTAAAAAAGGTGGTCTTATTATACAGTACGATTAGAGAAGAAGTTTGTCCCGAGGCGTCAGCCTAGATGATCGTTGACTGGTCAGATCGTCCTGTATGAACAGGTGCTCGTACAGTACGATACGATATTAAATATTGTACCGGCCGAATTCAATTTATCCAACATCTACTGCTACGTGCATCGTACAATACGAAGCAGGTGTTCGTACAGTACGATCAGTAATGATTGATCAATCAGAGCCATTGGATATGCTATGAGCAGTGATTTGGTGTTTTTTTTAACATACAATATGATGTGCTGTGAGCAGCTTGGAGATAGTGATTACGAGATGCATGAGGATGATGTGTTATTTGAAAATAATATGGATGCTTCTGTTGAATTTGTAGGCACCACAATGAAGGGAAAAGAAAAGATTGGGGTTCAAAATATTAATTTTAATAAAAATTTGGCAAAAGGTAATTGTGAAGTTTACTTTATGAATTCCAATGATGATGCTAGTGTGCAAAGTGGTGACGAAAATGATCACACAAGATGGCCAATTTACAATCCAATATATGACTGTGTGAAATGGAAGTTTGTAGTGGGAATGTTATTCAGTAACAAGGAAGAATTTAAAGAGGTTGTTCAAAATTAGTCCATTGCTTGTGGAAAAGCAATAAAATTTTGAAAAAATGACAAAAGAAGGTGCAGAGTTATTTGCAGAAGGCCTAATTGTCTTTTTCTCTTATACATCTCAAAGCATGAGGGAAGTAATTCATGGCAGGTTAGGTCATTGGAAGAGCATACATGTTTATGGACCTATTATAATAAGACTTTGACATCAGCAATTATACCAAAAAAATTTGTGAACAAAATTATAATTAATCCACATTGCAAGAAAAATTCTTCCGAAGAGAAGTTATTGATGAGTTGAAGTTGTATGTGACAAAGTCACAGGCAAGGAAGGTTGTTTGTAAGGCTTGAAATTTGGTGTACATGAAGAGGAAGATCAGTTCAAGAAGATTTGGGATTACTGTTTGGAAGGAACAAATCTAGGTACAACAATTTCACTATTAACTACGAAAGATGTCGATTTATAAGGTCAAAAACATTTTTGAAAATATATATTTGTTTTGATGCTTGCAAAAGGGGTTTTCTCAGAGGTGTATCATTCGTATTAATTCTTTTAAGTCGTTTCAAAATTAAATTTTGAACACATATATAAACCAACTTAAGCAGTATACACTTATAGTATAAATAATCTTAATATCAACAGAAAATTTGAAAGCTATAGTTCTTGTAATGGTTTAAACTATCATAGGGTATTTGTTAATGACTCAAGCAGAAAGGTTATGTGTTTGCTATCTTTAAAAGGTTGAAAGCTTTTATCGATAACGATAGAGATTTGAAGGTAAAATGCTTATAATTAGACAATCAAGAGGTATTGTTAGGCTAATGATAGTAAAATTAAGAATATTCTAGCAAAACCTCAATAAAGGTGTGTGGCTGAAAGGATGAAAAGAAAATTGAATTATTGGCCTCTATAATTGCTTTGAATTTCAACCTAATCATACATGACAAAAATATTGGATAATACATGCAACATTGTGCTTGATTAGTTCAAAATGCATCGCACATTAAAATCATTCATTCGTCACTCATTTCATGAAATGGACTACATTGATGCATCTGGAGTTCCAACAAAGGACTTTTACAATCGACTAGATCAAATGCTATGGAAACAGTGGATGATAGACACATTTTCATGCAATCTTTATTTGAAACTCCTTGGACACAAATAAAATCACTCAATGTTGCCATTTTTGGAAAACAGACATTTGTTCGAAAAGCTAAAAATTTCTATGGAGTATATCCATATTGCCCAATTCACCACATGAAAGTAAAACATTAAATCTACTTACAAGTGAGATGATTATGAAATTTCTGATAAAAATTTTGTGCAAAGGAGTCAATCCATATCAATTTAATTTAATTTTATTTAAACAAGTCAAATTTGCTATCAAATGTAGGTAGTTGCCCATAGTTCGCAAATCTGGTTGATCACTTGTGGTACTCTCAACTCTCGTCCTTAAAAAATGACCCACGTTCACACAAATCCCTCTCATTCTCCTTCGTGAGCTCTTTAGTTCCTGCTCGCACGCTTCTACTTCCTCCTTCGCCACTAGCATATCCCTTCTCATCTCTATAGCACACAAGCCACAGGTTTCCCTAGCTGCTCTGGCCGAATCCCTCATCTCTCCCGGCTGTCTTCCACCTTTAGTGATCCTTCCGTCAACCTGAACATATTGATCTCCAAAGTTCCCTGTAGCTGCTTGTAACCCAATAACCTTTCCTCGCATAGAGCTGATCCAGCTGCTCGATCACCCGCTCACCAATAATGTACAGCCCAGTCATTTTAACGTTGGCCATTTCTATAGTATCGAAGGCCCTAGTCGTCATCTCTAATGTATACTCACATATGCCTTTTTAGTTACTTAGCAGGTGGTTAGCGGGTCATGATAAAGAAACTCGTCCTTCAAGGAGGCCGACTAGAGGAACTTGCCTGAGCTATCTAAGAGGAGCGATATTTCTCCCAAAGTCAGAGGGAGACTTGCTCTAACCAGATCAATAGGCATCACTCACTTAGGCTTACTAGAAAACTCATCCTGTACGAGACGACCTGAAGATTCCTCGTCAAATTAACAGCTCAACATCCACAACATTCTTGGACTCTATTATCAATCACTCGCTCTATCCCAAAATAACCATCCGTCTATCCAAACACAGCTATAGGAAAGAGTCTACTTAGGGCCCCAAGTTCGCCATATCAATATAACACTCCACAATATCCCTTATCAGGATTGTAGAGTGTCACACATATAAACATTCATTTTCATGACTTAACATATGATATTTTTCAACATTTGAATAATTATATAAAATATTTAACAACATTTTATTTACAAATAGAGCTAAACACTAGCATATAAAATGAAATAATATTGCAACTTATTCTGCACTTACTTTTTTTTTCTTTTCCTATAAAAACGACAGTTATGAAAAGAACTAGTGAGCTATGAGGCTCAATAAATTTTGCAAATTAAATAATAGTTAAATTACATGATTAAATTCACAATATTGAAATCATAAATAAAACATTCTTGACATTATTTATAAAATATCATAAAATCACATTTGATATTAACTTTTATTTTCTTTGAAGTCTATACTGAATATCAATTTTAGTCTTTAAAAGATTTGACTAAACTTTCATAAGAATATTCAATGGAGCCTAGGTAAACATGACATTATCGCCATTGAATTACATAGAGATCCCTTTTGTCTCTTTAGGTGTCCCTTTTGGCTCACCTGCTATGTAGGTATCATATTCTCTAGGGTCCCTGTTGCCCTACTTATAATGCAGTTTTATACATGGAGACCCTTTTGCCCCACCTGCAATTGTAGGTTATATATTATTTTATAGCCAAACTTTACTTTACTTTATATTAATATTCAATACACCTTTTTGTTATACTATTTGTATAAAAAAATTGTGTATGCCATATGTTTAGAATTGAACTTTTTTTCAAGATATTTTTAACTAGTAAAATTTTTAAATAAATCTAATAACTCTTTTTTGAAACTCTCATATTTCAAATATATAAGAAGTCATTAATATCTGGAAACATGGCTATGAACATCCTTTAGCAAATTAATTAACTTTAATGTATATTTTCTTTTAATTCAGTCTTTTTTTTTGAAGAAATGCAAAGAGCAATTTTATTGACAATCAAAAAGCAAGAACTAAGTGATAGATCCCCTATCACTTTCCTCCTTTAACAAAGTAAAAAAATAAGGAGGAATATTATTACAACCAATGCTATCCCAAAAAAAATTAGAAGAAGAAGAAAAGTTAGCACAACAATCAGTTAACTTATTACATTTCCTATTCACAACTTGAATGACTACTTGACTAAAGTCTTTGAGGAAGGATAGATCTTGCCGCTTGAAGAAAGGAACCTTTACATCTGCATTGTACAGCATACGGTGGACGATCTTCATCACATTGACACAATCTCCTTCAATTATAATACCCTTCTTCTCAAACATCCACTCTTGCATAACATTCTTTAAAGCAAGAATAGATCTGAATTCAAGCTCAGTAGGATCCCAATGTAAACAAGAGAAGCCAAAAGCCCATAAAAACCTTCCTTTAGAATCCCTTGTCACTCCACCAATCCCACCCTCGTAAGAGCTTTTTAAAGAGGCATCTATATTGAGCTTGATCCACTCGGGTGGAGGAGGATGCCAAAACTCATTAGACAGCTTAAACAGCTGGTTAACATCCCAGAATTCCGAGCGAAAAGAAGCAGCAGCATAACAAACTGAACAAGCTGCTGTTACAATGATGTTAACTTCCTTATCACCATGTTTAAGCTTATTCCTACTTTTCCATGACAGATACACAACCGAACAATACAAATTTCCTTTAAAAGGATTAGATTCAGATAATAGTAGCAATATCCGAATTTACAACAATTGTTTTTAAAATTTAATTTGCATTACTTACCTCCTTGAAGATTTGACTTCTCAATCCTTTTACCTCTTATCCTTTTCTTTGTGTAAGCAACCTATACAAATCACTTCAAAATCTCTTCAGTTTCTATAATTTATCATTTAACTAAATTTACATAATCTCAATTTATACTAACATAATTATTTATCTCGAAACCTCCCTTCTGCATATACTTAATGATACCTATGACATAATTAGATACAATATCTTTAAAGACTTTCACTATTATTTGGAAATCCATATGACAATTATGCATATACCAAAATTTCTTACCTTGATTTTCTCTTCGTTAGATTTTCTTCTTCCTTTCTGTGTTATTTCCTTTATCAAATAAAGATTCTACACTTAAGACAACAACTTCAATATTAACCAAATTCTATTAGTAAGTAAAATAAAAACTTCTATAATTTACTCAGTCGTAAACCTTCTTTCTCTTCCATTGTCGTTGCTCCACTTCACCCAAACCCCATTGCGGAACTCTTAGAGCATTGTCGAATTGCTCTATAGGACTTCCAGGCACTGTGACGAAATCAATAGCCAAACTCTGCTACAGGAATCTACTCTATCCTTCTTCATAGCACTAAATCGTGCTTACAACACTTCCTCACTCTCCCATTTCCCTCACATCGCTACAGAATTTCACAAGGCAAAGCTATAGATCTTTACAACAATGCCAAGCCCTCTCTTCACCACAGCATTACCCGATTCTCTCTTCAATACCAATTCCGTAATTGCCCTCCTCCCATTCCAGTTTGCTACTTGCGTGAATTCCAAGCTGAAGGAAAAATTGGATGAGAAGCCCAACACATATAACTGCCTTTCTTTCACTTTGCTTCCCACAGCCAACCATGCCCATTTGCATGCAGGAATTTCAATTGAATTAAAGGGCCCACAAAAGATAACTGCTACATTACCATTCAGTGCAAGCATCTGTTCAGTGATTAGAATATTAGGAAATACTTAATTTTATTTAAACTAGTACTTAAAATAATTGCTAATTCTAATTTAACGGTAATTAATTATTAGAATAAGATAATAATTTTCTTAAATAAAAATTTTATTATATTTACATGCATTTTGGGTGTTACAATTCATCTCTCCTTATTAGAATTTCGTCTCCAAAATTCAACTTTTATACTTCTTCCAATAGGTGAGGAAACCTCTGTCTTATGTTTGCCTCTTTTCCCATGTAGTCTATTTTGCTGTCCTGTACTATCATTTTGTCTTTAGAAAAGGAATTATTTTGCTTCTCAGTTTACGAACATCCCTTTCCAATATTATTTCAGGTTCTTCTACATATGTCAAATCCTTCTGAAGCTCAATTTCATTCTAAGGAGCTCTCTCAATTTCTTCTATAACCCATTTTCTAAGCATTGATATATGAAAAACATTATGTACATCAGACATATCTATAGGTAGTGTTAATTTGTACGCAACTTGTCCCATTCTTTTAATAATCTCAAATGGTCCATTGTATCAAGAATTGAGTTTTTCACCTTGACCAAATCTTGAAACACCCTTCATTGTTCTCACTTTCAAGAATGCAAAGTCTCCCACTTCAAATTCTATCATTTTATGCTTGGGATCATAGTATTTCTATTGGCAGTCTTAAATTACTTTTAATCTTTCTCTAATTAATCTTACCTTTTTAGTAGTTTAATCCACTAACTATGAACCTAATAATTGTCTTTCACCAACTTCAAACAAACTCAACAGAGTTTTGCAATTTCTGCCATATAAAACTTCATATAGAGCAATTTTGATAATAAATTGGTAGCTAGTATTATAAGTGAATTCTATCAATGGAATATGATCTTCCCAGCTATCTCCAAAATCTTGAATGCACAATCTTAACAAATCTTCCAATACTTGAATCAGTCTTTTCGATTGACCATCTATCTGTGGATGAAAGGCAATACTAAACTTCAATTTTGTGCCCAAACTTTCATGTGTACTCTTCCATAATTTAGATGTAAAACTTCCATCTCTATTTGATATAATAGCCTTAGGAATTCCATACAATCTGATGATTTTCTTTACAAATAACTTAGCCAATTTCCCCACTGAATCAGTCTGAAGAATAGTTAGAAAATGTGCTCACTTTATTAGTCTATCAATCACAACCCATATACTATCATGCCCTCACCTTGACCTGGGAAATCTTGTAACAAAATTTATGGCTATTTCTTCCCACTTTCATTCTGGAATTGGTAAAGGTTGTAACATGTCACTGGGTTTCTGATGCTCAGCTTTAACAACTCGACACTTTTCACATTTGGCCACATATTCAGCCACATCTTTTTTCATTTTCGGCCACCAAAATAAAGTCTTTAAATTTTTATACATCTTTGTGCTTCTTGAATGGATTGAATAACCTGAATTATGAGCTTCATATAAAATTTCCTGTATCAAATTTGATTCCTTTGATATCCATAAATGCTCATTGCTCATGACTTCCCTATTCATGAACATTAAGATCCTTTCTTTTTCCTGATTATCCTTGCTCCATAAGCTTCTGATATTCAGTACTAGTCTTCTGAGCTTCAGTGATTCTTTCTTCTAAAGAATGATAAACTGTCATCTGATTAAGACTAGTTGAATCTTAATCTCTCTGCATTCTGACTTCCAATTGTAAGGCTTCCATCTCTTTAATTAACCATTCCTCTAGAGTCAGCATACAATTCACCTGTTCTCTAGACTTTCTGCTAAAAGCATCAACTACTACATTAGCTTTTTTCAGACAGTACTGGATGTCAAGATCATAATCCTTTATTAATTCTATCCATCTTCTCTATCTCAAATTTAATTCCTTTTGAGTGAAAATATATTTCAAATTTTTGTGATCTGTAAAAAATTCATATCACACCATACACAAGTAGTGTCTTCAAATTTTTAATGCAAATACTGCTGCAGTAATTCTAAATCATGAGTTGGATAATTTTTTTTTATGAGGCTTCAAATGTCTGTAAGCATAAACAATTACCTTTTTATTTTGCATTAATACACAACCCAATCCTTTTAGAGAAGCATCGCTGAACAATTAGAATCCATCAGTCCTAGAAGGAATTGTCAACACTGGTGCAGTTATTAAACATTATTTTAACTCTTGATTTGCTCACAATCTCTATTCTATTCAAATTTTATATCTTTCTTGGTCAATTTAGATAAAGGCAAAGCAATTTGGGAAAAGCCTTTTACAAGTCTTCTGTAATACCATGCTAATACTAAAAAACTTCTGACCTTTATCACATTAGTTGGCTTTGGTCATTCTATTACTGATTTTATCTTTTCTGGATCCATTGATATACCTTCTCCACTAACAATGTGACCCAATCATGAGCAATGGGCATTCACTGATATGCCTTCTCTACTTATATACTTTTTTTGGATCCACTGATATACCTTCTCCACTTCACTTCAACCATCCAACTTCAATTCTTCTAATAATATCCCCATCTATTTCACCATCACTCTAAACAATAGACCCAATTATCTAAAATGTATACTCTTATTAATGGCTTGATCGCCTAAAATCACAACCCCCCTACTAGATTAATTACTACTAAATTACACTCCATATATTCGATTTTGGATATACTCAAATAAAAACCTTTAGACTCTAAGGTTGACCTCTATAATTCAAGTTTACCTTTAACACCCTCTCTAGTGTTATCAACATAAAGAATATCATCAGCAAAAAGCATACACAAGGGTACAACCTCTTGCAAATGTCTAGTGAGAACATTCATGACTAAATTCATTTTTCTTAATGCAGTATGAGAATCAAATGCTATAAGTTTTTGTGTAGCACGAAGGCCCATACATATCTTTCTTAACATGGTGGGTAAAAGATCCAGACATGGTGTTTTACATCACCGATGCACACATTTCTTGACGTGATCAACAGGCCTCCTCAAATGCTCTCTTTGTGGGGGAGACATTAAAATAATGCTGACTTTGTTTTTGTGAAGGACAAAAAAAGAATGCAATTAAAATGATGTTACTGACTAAGATAAAAAAATAAAAATGTAGATAAAAAATAAAAAAGTACAAGTGCGCATTTAATTTTTATATATGATCCTCTATATATAAAGGAAGAGTCGACTAGGTCTATAATGCAAAGAATATTTAAATGAACTTAAATGATATGCAAATCATGAATCGGATCATTTGCAAGCAAGTAGTGTCAACATGGTTCAATGGAATTGAAGTACAATCATTTAAATACTTTAATGATGGGTGTAGTCGTCTACATCATAATTGAAGGAGTGTGTTTTAAAATTGAATGCTTAATTTTTAATGAAAAATACTTTAATTATTTTACTTAAATGATGGCGGTGTTGATAAAAAAAAAATTCTACTAGAAGTAATTACTAATCAAATTCCTTCAAATTCCAAAGCAAATTATTTAGCACTTAAAGTACCAAATTCTCAATAAAACATATACAATAACAACATCAAGCCTTTATCCCATTACGTGGGGTCAGCTACATGAATCCTTTTTCTCCATTGTGTCCTCTTATGAGTCAAATTCTAATTTAAATCTAATAAAGAAAGATCATTTCTAATATCTTCTAACCAAGTCCTTTTAGGTCTTCATCTACTTTTCTTAACATAAGTCAAATCTAATACATCTACTCTCCTAATTAGTCATTGAAGGCCATTGTTTTATGTGACCAAACCATCTAAGATAACTCTCTCTAATCTTATCTTCCACTGGAGCTACTCCAACCTTTTTACGTATATGCTCGTTTTGTATCCTTTCTCTAAGAGTAAAGCCACTCATCCACTTGAGCATCCTCATCTCTGCAACACTTAACTTAATATTACTCTTCTCTTTTAATGGCCAACATTTTGCACCATAAAGCATTGCAGGTCTCACCACCATCTTATAGAATTTTCTCTTAAGTTTGAGGGGGACTTTTCTATCACACAACAAGCCCGATGCATTCCTCCACATCAACCATCCAACTTGAATTCTACTAATAATATCCCTATCTATATCACTATCACTCTGAACAATAGACCCAAGATATGTAAAACGTGTACTCTTATTAATGACTTGATCACCCAAAGTCACAATCTCCCCACTAGATCTATTACTACTAAAATTATACTTCATATCTTCAGTTTTAGATCTACTCAATAAAACATATAAATCCAAAAAATATATATAATATATAAAAAACTCCTTAAGAAGTGAAATCTACTAATAAAAGCTTAAAGCAAAAATTCATTCATCTCCACAGTAATTTATCGAGGGTAACAAATTTGAGATAATCTCCACTCATACAAAGCTAATGTTATATTAATCATATCTCTATGATCACTCTCAAATATCTCATGCCTATAAAACTGTACATGTCTTTTAATCAAGTGATTTTGCCACCAAATAGCACCATAAAGAGAAAGCTGAGATGTAGGCCCTCTAACATGATGGTGTATTGAAAAATAACATCATTAAATTATGGTTGCAGTCAAAGCATGCAAGTCGCCCAATGGCACCCAAATCCTCTAAGTATTGAATTATGTAGTAAGTACACTTAACTGGGCACAAAGCATTCTATTAACTAAGATCAACTTAAATTTATCCTTTTAAATAAATATTCACCCTATGTTTATAAGGTCCCTCAAATGTTGCGACTTATGGTTACCGACAGTGATTTTTTAGTCAGGTTGAGTTGGCTACCTCCGCTAATTAAGTGGAATGGCATCATGATAATTTAGGATAATGGGATCATAAGATCTTGATTGGGGTTGTCATTATTCTCCCCACTATTTGAATAAAGCTAAATGTGATAAATTTTCTCAATCTATAACTTTTACTACTATAAGCAAAACATTTTGTACATAACGACTACTCTTAATCAAAAATATCTCTTGTGACTGGGAGAGATAATTTATTATAAGGGCTTTGAGCCTATCAAAAACATGGAATGAATTCATAAAGCTCTCACACAATGAAGGAGATATCTAGTCATGTCTACATTTTAATGTGTCTTTTAAAAGTTTGACCTGGAACACAACTCTCTTAGAAAGATCAAGGCATTAATTTTTGGAGCCCACATGAATGACTATGCTAGGAGCATGAGATTGTATGTTGGATTGCTAATTGTTTAGGCTATTAGCACTAAAACATATTTGATCAACATAGGTCCTTGAGCACTAAGAAATTTTAGAATAACAAAGTTTGTTTTGAGTTGTAATGAAGTGAATCTTTCTTTTTTGGAAGTTGAAAATTTTCTTAATTCATTATTCTTCTTGAAGAAAATGTTACTACATCCACATATATATACAAAAAAATCTAATTAAGGAAATAACTAGCTTAATTCTTTCCTAAAATTTTAGAAACAGAATCATAGGAGATTAATTCTATCCTAAAAATTAAGAAACATAATCATAGGAGAAGATCATAATCAATTTTTTCTTTTATTCCTAAAAATACTTTCCTAAAATAAATTTCCTACTTTTGACTTTCAAATATTCAAAACTCTCCCTTAAGTTGGAGAATACATATCATATAATTTAAGCTTGCAATTAAGTCTTCAAAGTTAAGTGTAGGTAGAGCTTTGGTGAGGATGTCTGTAGTTTATTCTTTGGTAGGGATGCATTCTATTCTTGTGTTCAGCCAACTCATTTTGTTGAGGGGTGTCAACACAAGAACTTATATGGATAATTTTATGGTTTTGAAGGTAGGTATTGAGACTACTAGTGAAATATTTCATAGCATTGTTTGACTTGAGTGCCTAAATTCTAGATTTGAATTGATTTTGAACTATAAAATTGGAGGTTTGAAAATTTTGTCTGACCTCAGACTTGTCTTTTATAAGAAAAACTCAAGTTACCCTTGCATGATCATCAACAAATATCACTAACCATCGAGTTCAGAAATATTTTGTATCCTTGAGGGACCCCACACATCATTATGGATCAAAGAAAAGGCAGTTAAAGGTTTGTATGAAATTTGAGGATATATTGTTAGTGTATGTTTTGCAATCTGACAAGTTTCACAATGAGAAGATGCTGGACTTTTATTATAAAATAATTTGGGAAATAATTTTGCAAGATACATAAAACTAGGATGACTAAGATGATAATGTAACAATATGATTTTACTATCTTTATGAATATTAGAGTTGGGCATAGAATTGAAAGATTCTAACAGACTTTGAGAGTGGACACAACTTGCTTGAGAAACTTGGTTTGAAGATCTGTCACATTGGAGGAGATAGAGCCCAGAGCACAATTCAGCACTACAATTCATCTTCCCAGATTTCAAGTCCTAAAAAACACATAAGTTTGGATAAAATTTAATAACACATTGAAGGTCATAAGCCAGTTTGTTAATGGACAAATGATTACAATCCAAGTTTGGAACATGGAGGACGGAGTTGATATACAACTCTTTGGTAAGTTGGATGGAATTGTGTTCCAATAATTTTAGAATTTGAACCATCAGCAATATGGACGGATGAGTGACAACTAATTGGCTTGTAATTTTGGAGAAGAGTGGCATCTCCTGTCATGTGATCAAAAGCATCAATGTCAACTATCCATGGCCTTTTTTCTCCTATGTTAGTAGTGAAGGCAATATGTGAATTTGTTTGAGCAACCAAACCTATCCCAGTAATGCTACTACTGCTAACTTGATTAAACAATTTCTACAGCAAATCCATCTGGTTTTTGCTAAATGGGCTAGACTCAGGAACATGAACACTCTTAGAGTTGGAAGCTACATGTTCTTTGCTATACCTTTCAAAACGTGGCTTTGGTTTTCAATCAATTGGTTTTCCATGGAGCTTCCAGAAAGTCTCCTTGTAATGATATGGTTTCTTATAGTAATCACACTAAGGCCTTTTCTATTTTTGATGATCTCCACCATTACTATTAGTTGATCAGACAACAAAGGCTGATGCATCCAATGTTGATTCTGGTTGTTCCTTAGATCCCATCATTACTTTTTTCCTACTTTCTTCATGCCTAACCTTTGAAAAAGCCTCCCTAAGATTGGGTAGTAGTTTAGTGCCCATGATTCAACCTCGAACATCATCCAACTCCCTATTAAGTCCTAAGAAAAACTTGAATAGCCTTTTTGTTCTACAATCTGCTAATACATTATTGGATCTTCTGGACATGACTATGAGTGAGTTTTGAATAAGTCAAGTTGTTGCCAATACCATATGAGTGTGTTGTAATACTGAGTAACAGACTGCTCTCCTTGGCGAAAGTCATGAAGTACTAATTCAATTTGAAACAGCTATGAAGTATTTTCAAAGCTAGAGTAAGTCTCTTTGGTTGTATCCCATATTTCTTTTGTAGTCCCAAATAGTAAAAAATTTTCACCTATGTCATTGTTCATGGAATTGATAAGCCATGATACAGTCATATTATTTTTAATCTTCCACTTTTTGAAACCCGAATTTGTAATCTCTAGCATGGATACTACTTCGATGAGATACTCATCATTTCCCTTACCACAAATGAACAACAATGCAGATTGTGACTATTTCAAATAATTATAGTCATTTAATTTGTGTCTTGTAATGAGAATAAGAGAAGAATCACTGACATCAAGGTTTGGAATTTCTGAACTGCTTCCTGATTCTAGTATTGTGATGCCGGATGTTTGTGATGAGGCCATTCCATATTGCAAAGAAGAAGATAAGAGAGAAGAACAAATAGGTTTGCTAAAAATATAGAAGAAGAAGAAGGCCGGGACAAACACTAACCAAATAGAATCACCTTGAGAAATAGAGAAGAGACCGCCACAAAGAATCGGCTAAAGAGAGATGGCCTGAAGGGATTTGGGTTTAGAGAACTAGCTCTGATACCATAAAGAATTTCTTAATTCGTTATTCTTCTTGATGAAAACAGTACTACATCCACATATTTATACAAAAAAATGAATAAAAGAAATAACTAACTAGCTTAATTGTTTCCTAAAGTTTAGGGAATAGAATCATAGGAGAATATTCCTTTTCTAAAAATTAGATAATAGAATCATAGGAGAAGATCACAATTAATCTCTCATTTTATTCCAAAAAATACTTTCCTCAAATAAATTCCCTAACTTTGACTTTCAAATATTCAACGGAAGTGTTTGTTTGTCTTTCCTATGTTCATATTGATTATGATGCTATAAATAAACTTGATGTTAAATTTAAGAGATTTTAATTTATTGGTTATGTTGATACTAAAATTGATTATGTTTTTTAGGATAACTAAAATCAGAAGGTTATTAGGAGCATGGATGTGATCCTCAATGAAGATGTCTATAAAAGATAGGTTGCAAGCAGACTCCAAAAGCAATGAAGCTCAAAAGCCAAATGCAATCCCATTTCAAGATATTTTGTAGTTGTGGTTGAAAATATATGTAATATAGACCATGATGATATAGTCTCTAAAGAAGATCATAGAGCTCCTTTTGCTCTAGTTAGGAGGTCTACCGAAATTTTCAAACCACAATAAAGATACTCTTCTACACTACACCATTATGTTGGCTGATAGAAGTGAACCAAAGTTATGATGAAGATATGAAAAATAAAGAATAAGTTGTCGGAGTTTGCCATGGGAGATGAGATGGATTGTGGCTTAGTGATGGAATTACCAAAAGAAAAGAAGGCCTTGCAGACTAAGTCGGCATACTAGATTAAAAATGAGATTGATGATAATAATCTATTCAAGTTGAGGTTTGTCAATTGTTTTTAACAAAGCAAAGAAATTGAGTATGCTTAAGTTTTCTCCTTTAAAATTAACTACAGATAGGAAGGTAGTTGCACTGGTGGCAAAAGAAGACTTGCACTTGGAGTAGTTGAATGTGAAGACAATATTTCTCCATGGTGACTTGAAGGAAGAATTTTTATAATGTAGCTAGAAGGATTCATAGTATATAAGAATGAGATAACAGTATGAAAATCTTAGAAAATCTTTTATGTTTTCAAAAAGGCTCTGAGCAGGATAGAAGAAGTTTGACAATTTCCTGGAAATCAATGATTTCTTGAGGTGTTTGGCAGATCACTATTGTTAGGTGAAGACCTTTGGTATGTTGGAGAATTTTGTGTTCCTCTAAACGGATTGCATTTTTTTTATTATTGAGTACGGCATAAGAATGATGATATATTACCCCAAAGGGAAAAGATATCATTTCCTTATGGACTCAATGACAAAATTTGTAATTTAACAGAGATTCCCCCGTTCAATGTTTGGTTGAACGGGGTTTATTTATTCTAGGGTACAGATGCCCCATAGGGGCTTGCCTATCTTACAAAGTTTATTTATTCTGGTGATCTTTTAGGTGTTTTGGAGTTCGCTTAATGTTTGGAAAAGAGAAGTATCTATCTAACATGGTAAGATAGGTATGCCTAAGAGGTTTCACTTAGGGCTTGGTGAAATTCATCCAATAGAGTAGGATGAACTTCAACAGATTGGATAATTCCTAAGGGACATCTATGTGTTTAACATTTTAAATGTCATAAGAGAAATCACTCAATTTGGGTTGAATGAAAGTGATAGCTTAGATTTTGGGTCTAAGAAAGGTGTTCAACATGTAGCTTTTTAAGCTACATATGAAAGAATCCCCCTTAGCTTTTGGAGCTACGAGGAGAAAGATAGGAATCCAACATTTAGCTTTTAGGATAAATGTAGGAGAACTCCCTCTAGCTTTTGGAGCTAAAGAGAGGGAAAAATCTCCTACAACTTTGGAGTTGGAGGAGAGTTGGGGGAATATGCAACTTATGGGTTGCAAATTCATGAATGTCTTTGAACATTTTGATGTTCAAAGAGAGGGTTACACCCTTCCAACTTGGGTTGGAAGGATGAGTGGAGATAGGACTTTTGAATCCTATGCTAGGATGAAACTACTTATTGATTCTGGTTCAACAAATAGATTGGTTTGGAACAAGATAAATTCACCCAACATAGGTTGAATGAATAAGAATTCCATACAACTTTTGGGTTGTATAGAGAGGAAAATTTCTCTACAAAATTTGGTTTGTAGAAAAGGGAGTAGAAAATGCAACTTAGAGGTAGCAAATTCATGGATGCTCCTTTGAGTATTGGATGTTCAAAGGAAGAAGATAATGTACCAAACTTGTGTTGGGTAAATATGAGAAGGTGGTATGTAGATTTGGACTACAAACCACCATGGATTCTCTTTGAACTTTCAAGTGTTCAATGAGAGGAACTCACTCTTCCGTAGAGGATTGAAGGGTGAAAAGAAGATAGGACTTTTGTATCCTATGCTCGAGATGAAGTTATTTGTTGATTTTGGTTCAACAGTTTTCCATAAGTTTAATCCATTCAATAAAGATTGAATGAAAGAAAACTTTATACAACTTTTGGGTTGTATAAAGGAAAGGATCTCTCTACAATCTTGGTTTGTAGAAATGAATCAAACCCTTAACTTTTAGGCTAAGGTTAGAAGGATTCCTTAGACTTTTTTTTTGGAGCCCAAAGAAAAGATGAATGACTTATAATTTTGGAATTATAAGTCAAGAGGCATACGTTGGATTTTATATCCAATGAGGTATGATCATTCACTTAATTTTGAATTAAGTAAAAGGAGAAGAGCGAGATGTAAATGTGGATTACAAATCACAAAGAATTTTCTTTAAACTTTTGAAAATTCAAAAAAAAGATTTTTTTTTTTTTGCTCACTTAAGTCAAATGAACGAAAAGATCTCCTACAACTTTTGAGTTGTAAGGGAGAGATGTATGGCATGCAACTTGAAGGTGTGCAAACTAAGAATGAACCATTGAATTTTCTCTTCAATGGGAGATGATTTTTTACCTAGTTTGGTTAAGTAAATAAGGGGAACATGCACAACTTGGATGTTGCCATTTGGAGAAATCTCTCGAACATTTGGAGTTCAAAAGAAGTGGTTCACCTACCTAATATATATCTAAGCAAATGAAAGGGAAGAGCTCAAGGTTTGGTCTCAAGCTTGAGTGTTTTTAATAGCAAGATGTATTTAGGATTTTTTTGAAGAAATCCGTAATACAAGACATGAAGAGGATTAGAAGTTCTCCTACCATTTTGAGTTGTAGGAGAAGTGAGAGAAAGTGCAACTTATAGGTTGCAAATTCTTGAATATTTCTTGAACATTTGCCTAATTCGAGGCTAGGCAAATGAAGAGGAATTTAGAGGTTTCCTACAATTTAGGCTTGTAGGAAAATAAGTGGTCCAAAGTGCAACTTAGAGATTGCAAATTAGACGAGTTTCTTTGAACATTTGGCATTCAAAGAAGAGGACATACACTCATTTAATTTAGGCTAAGTGAATGGAGGGAAGAGATGTGCAATATGGGGGTTGCAATCTTATGAATACTCTTTGAAGGCATGATGTTCAAAGAGAGGGACAAGCATTCACTTAATTTGGGTTGAGTGAATGGGGGAAGATTAGGATTTGGTTCTTCAGGCTTTGCTTGGGTCCTTTTGAGCCCCTTTAGAGGTCATTGGAGAACCCCTATATGGGCTTTAATTGAAGGCCACCAACAAAGACATGACTATGGATTTTAAGTCTCATCAAAGAGAATGAAGAGAAAGCTTAGAATTTGGTTTTTTAAGTCTTTTCAAAGTTTACAATATGATGTATTAGGATTTTGGAGAAATCCCCTAATACAAAACATGAACATTTGCTTAATTTAGACTAAGCAAATAGAGAAGGCTAGGATTTGGCTCCCAAGTCCAAAAGAAATCTTCATTTGTTAACTTTGTGTTCGAACAAATGAAAAGAACTTAAGATGTGGTTCTAAGTTCAAGAGTATCCTTTGAACATATGACCTTCAAAGAAGGGTAGTCATTTACTTCGTCTAGACTAAGTAAATGGAGAAGACTAGGACTTGGGTCCTATGTCTAAGAGAAGATTTCACGTGTTGGCTTTGTGTCCCAACAAATGGAAGTAAAAGAACCTAAAATTGAGTTATAGGTTCAATATCCTTATGCAATGATGTTTGTTGGAGTGTTGGAACTTCAAATCATCATGCAAGGGGGTAAAAAAAATGTTTGTCTGTCGATTTTGAGTTTCCAACAAACAAGAGTAGGAAGAACTTGAAATTTGTCCCAAGCTCACAAGATCTCATAGCATGTATCTAGGATTTTTAGGGAAATCCAAGATAACATGCACTAGTAGGGAAGATGCTTGGTTGTTGATTTTGGGTCTCAACAAAAGGGATGGGTAACTTAGAGTTTGGTTCCAAGCTCCAATGATTCACATATAAGACATTTAAAACCTTGAGGAGGCTTCAAATATTATATATGAAGGAAATATTTGTTGGTTTGGAGCTCCAACAAACAAGGTAGAAGAGCTTGAGATTTGGCCTCAAGCTCAAATGGCTTATGCAATGACATACTTTGGAGTCTTGAGAAGTTCCAAATAATCATGCATGACGGAGAAAGATAATTGTCTGTGGATTTTGCCTCAACGAACAAGTGATGAAAGAACTTGAAAGTTGGTTTCAAGTCCAAAAGTTCATAGTGTGTACTTAGGATTTTAGGGAAATCCAAGAGTACAAAACATAGGGGAGATAGGTAATTGTTTATTGATTTTATGTCAACAAACAAAGGATCGGTCACTTAGAATTTGGTTCTAAGGTCTTAAAATTTCATGCAATAGAACATTTGGAGGCAGTATTTATTGGCTAGATGCTTCAACAAACAAAGGAGTAGAGCTTGAAAGTTTTGGTTTCAAGCTTCACATGATTCATGCATCACAATAATTGGAGCCTTGAGGATGCTTCAAATATCGTGCATGAAGGACATGGAGATGAGTTGTTTGTTGATTTTGTATCAACAACACAATAGTATAAACTTAGGATTTTGATCCTATGTTAAAATGATTCATACACTATAATAGTTTGAAACCTTGATGATGCTCCAACTACCATGCATGAGAGAAGGGAAGACTCCACAAGAGAAATCCCGATGTGTTGGAGGGATTCCCTAATCACTTTTGGCATGATTAGGAGATTTGAAAGAATGCTTGTGGATTTGGTGTTCACAAGCAAAAATGTATGGACCTAGAATTTTTGAAATCCTAAGTCAAGATTATTCGTACAATGAAAGATTTGGAGCTTTGAGATGCTCCAAACTATCATGTATGGGAGAGGGGAGACTTTACTAGAGAGCTTCCAACACATTGAAATGATTTCCAAATCAACTTTGGTATGACTTGGGTAGGAGGATTTGCACCTACAACTTGAATTTGAAAGGATAACATGTGATGTTATCTAAGGAGCCTAAAGGCATAGGATCGTCATTGAAATTCTTATGGATAGGTCCTAAGGATTGATTGCTATGCTCTATAGAGAAACCTTGAGATGAATACGTAAAAGAGGTTTTCCCTAAATCAAACCTAATATGGTTTAGAAGTTTGAGAGCTTGTATTTAGTCATATTATTTTGCAAATTAGAGAAAAATGAGCTTAAATTATCCCTTAGTGTAGTGGGGTAATGATCATGGACTTTTGGGGTCCATGCAATACTCCAAACTAATTTTTTTTTTTTTTTAACACTTAGGATTAAATGAGCACATTTAAGAAAAATTTACAAACTAATAGACTTTACTAACCTAAGCAAGAAAAACATAGTATATGGCTTGAATCATTGCATGATAGGAAATTTGCATTCAAGGCTTTTAAGGGGTCAAATCACTTTTGACATGATTTGAATCATTAAAGGCATTGAAATAATTTTGCAAACTTTGAAAGATTTGCATAAACAAAATAATGAGCCATAAACATTTTCATCATAAGTTATGCAATATACCCAAAAGTGAGTTTAATCAAACACACTTGCTTTAGGATTTTTGAAATGAACCTTTAGAATTCATATTAAATCCTACAACAAGTCATCAAAAGCATTTTAGACATATTGCAAGGCTTATGACAAACTCTACAAGCTTCAACAAACTCCTAAGCCACATCTCCATTTGTCATGACACTAATGTTGAATACGTGCATGTATATAACGTGGAATTTGAAAGGATATGCAAGCGATACACTCAATTTTCCTATGAATGACAACATACCCGAGGGTTTACAAATAGGTGAAATTGTTGAGCTCAATATGATGCAAAATCATGCATTTGAGAGGTGTTGGATAACAACCCAACACCCCTACACGTATTAAAATCCTCTCCAAACCCTCATATGAGGATCAACAAATGAAAACCGCCAAATTTTCATTGTCTTGCGGAGTGGACAGCCAACAAAGGGTTTCGGGAGAGCACAAAAATGAAGTTTTCTATGGACCTAAGGCTCGGGAACGTCAACAACACAACCATTGGCCTTGGGGGACCCTAGGTTTCACTAAGTTTTAGTGTTTTACTTCCCCCGGGTTGTCTTAGCACTCCAAATTGCTGTCAAGCTCCAAGTGCTGTCCAAGCTCTTATCCAAGCTCCAAAGTTGCTGTCCAAGTCGTTCCGGAGGAAGAGAGCTGCTGTCCAAGCCTCTCCGGATGTCGTCGCCGCTGTCCAAGGCGTTTCGAAGGCCCCAAACCGCTGTTTGGGAGGTTTCGATGCCTTCCTTTGCTATTTGGAAGCTTCCAACAGCTTCCTTGTCGCCTCAAGGTCACCGGCGTTGGAGAAGATGATTGAAGAAATCTTCGCCTTCACCGGGAAATAAGAAAATGAGGCTATGGCAGCACCCTTTCCCTTCCAGATCGCAGGTGGACAGCAACAACCACTGAGAAAGCGAAGCCAAGGGAAAAGATAGCAAGGAGAAACAGTCAAGCCAAGGGAAGAGGCTGAACGGGCGAGCTTCCTCCACCCTTTTCCTCCTTCCGAGCCTGGAGACGCACGCAAGAGGGGCGAAATCCCCTTTCTCTCACTCCCGCACCTTCTCCTCTCTCGCTCGGGACGGACGGAACGAACAAGGAGAGCCGAATGGCTCCCCCACCCCTCTTGTTCGCTCTTGGAGACGGACGCCAGCTTCAGGCCGCCGCTCAATTGAGCCAATCGGGCCTCCTTAATACGCGAAACGAGAGGAATATCCACTTGAGTGGATTTTCTGCGAGATTTGACATAAAATTGGGTGAGATTTGAGAGAAAATCTCAGCCCTAGATTTTGATTTCTGATTTGGGAAGCAAATTCAGCCCAAATTGACTAATTAGGGCTGAAATTGAACCTAAATTGGACTTGACCCGAACCAATTTGAGTCGGTTTGGGTTCGAGTGGGTCCTATCGAGTTAATTTTTGCAAAATTGAACTCGAATCGACGCCGATTTGAGTCGAATTGGGCTCGACGCGGCTCAATTGGGTTTGAATTGTTTTGATTTGATTTAAATTAAATTAAATTTGATTTAATTTAATTAAATCGAGTTTAACTTAACGAAATTAAAATTTAATTTCATCAAATTCGGTCCGGATTTCGCCTCGACGACATTTAAATAAGTTGATCGAGCATGGTCGAGCCTAGTCGGGCTCGATCGGGGTCAGGTCGGTGCGAAAATGTTCGTCAACATGGTAATTTATATATTATTTTACTATTGTATATTGATGATATGATGATAGAAGGTTGGAGCAAACATGATTTTGACAAGTTAAAAAGGCATTCTCAACTAGTTTGTTTCGAAGGATTTAGATGTTTCTAAATAAATCCTTGGTATGAAATTACAAGAAATAATGATATTTTGAAGCGTCACATGAAGAATGTGTGAAAAAGGTGCTGTGTATGTTCAACATGCAAACTGCCAAAACTTTTAAGTATTCCTTTGGGTAGTCACTTTAAGCTATCAAAGGAACAAACACCTTCAATGGAGAAGGAACAAATCCAAACGGGAAATGCACCCTACGCTTTAGCTATTTATTCTTCTATCTGGTACTAGACCTAACATTGCCTAAATATTCACAGTTGCATAGAATATTGGGAGATAGTGAAGTGGATTTTATGATATCTAAGAGGTATTATAGATTAAGCTATATATTTCAAGAAGTTTGACTTGTGACTGCGTTGTAATGTTGATGTATTGGATATATTTACACCTTAGATGGTACATGAATGAATTTATCCAGCAAAGAGATGTTTTAGTTGCAATCATTTTTTGAAGAATTGGGTCAAAATATGGAATGATTGTGTTGTTTGAAATGCTGGGAACCAAGAAGTACTTTTTTTCAAAGGTCTATACAAACCTTATTTGAGGATTCCAAATGAATGGAGGACTTTTAAATTTATTTCAAGTTTCTATGAGAAAGTTAACTATATTGTCAACTTCAAATTTCCAAAGACAATGCTTTCATTTTGACTTGAGTTGTCGATATCAAAGCTTTGTTGCTTCTCTGCATTTATGATTCCCTTTATTCCATATTATGGTATAATTTCACTGTGATTTGTCATAAGCATAGCATTTTAGTGTAAACAAAATTAATTTGGTTAATTTTCTGCTTTGTTTTACAACCAAAAACCTGCTAAAGTTCAGCCACTAAACTGGCTCTTGAAACAGAATATATCTTCATATGAAACCGTCTTCTCTCATTGTTTCTTTTTTTTTCCTGGTTGCTTTTTGATGAAACTCCTTGTTTAGGTCCGCATCTCCACAAACCCAAATAATTTGGATAAGGCTAGTGATGATGATGATTTTTTCACTGTACCATTTAGTTGAATTAATCAATAGTATTGTGGCACAATGAATAGTTTTTAATGGATTTTTCAGTTCCTCTGTAAGATTTTGACTCAAATTGTAATCCAGCGCAGGTGCACATTCCTTGCTGAGGGACTGCAAGCCAAAAACTCTTTCGAGCAAATACGTATGTTCAGGTTCACTTGTTTCAGATGCTGGCTTTGCTGTAACAACCTATGGAATGTCTAGTAAAATGGACTGGCATGCTTCTTCTATCACAATAAATTCAGAAGGTGGTCAGGATTACATATTGGTAAATACCACCAACTCAGGGCTTCACTCTTTACTGTAGCACTCTATTTGAGTTTGTTTGAAACTCAATACGATAAAGCTGGCTTTGAAAATGCCTTACTGAGCATTATTCTTGCAGTCCTATAATCTCTTGCCCATCTTTTCTTTCCCATGTTTGTTTTTTGAAAAAAAAAGGTATAATCCTCGTAACACTCAATTGCATTGAAAGCTCCTTTTCTAACCTGCCATTATGTCAATTTTGTAGGCTCACTCTTTACTATAGCACTTTATTTGAGTTTTTTTGAAACTCAATGCGATAAGACTGGCTTTGAAAATGCCTTATTGAGCATTATTCTTGCAGTCTTGTAATCTCTTGCCCGTCTTTTCTTTGCCATGTTTTTTTTATGAAAAAAAAAAATAATCCTCGTAACACTCAATTCTTCAATCTGTGAAGTTATAGTTTGATTGCTTAATTACTGTGAGAGCACATGCATATCGATTAATGAATAGGTACATGGATGCACAAAAAGGTAAAGCGGTTATCCTTTAATTAAGTGTGGGCTTCGAAAATTCGGCCCCGGCCTCAGCCCGTGTTGCTTTCTTAGGGAGGAGTTTTAACGGATTAAGTTCCTGGGTAAATTTTGGAAGGAAGATGGGTTTGGAGATAAGACACTACCCGGAGATTTCGCCCTCATTTCGCGAGGACTTTATGATCTGAGTTCTAGTTTCCTATAGGCGCAAGCCCCTATAGTTAATTACCTCTCCCGATCACGAGAGAGAACTTTCGATTAAGGCTAGTCGTCAATCAGATACGTAGAGATACGTGTTATCTGGCATATAGTAGCAGCATGGGTACTTGGTTGGAAATGGTTTGAAAGTTTTAATATTTAAAATTTGAAACTTCACCACCTTACACTTAAAGCGGATGGCGGGGTAATGGATTATAGACCCGATCATGATCCCATGGTTCTGTTGTCCTGGGCCATCGTGGTCCCTGGTCTACTTAGTCAGAGGAAGTAGTCGACCCAACCTAACAGAAGGATCCTTGTAGGCAGCCATGGGTTGCTTCGTCCAAGGGTACCTTATAGACCTGGGGTGAATGTTTGTCTAAGGGACAAATTTGAATCCACCTTAGCTAACAGAGGGCTTTGTGCCCTATCGATCTTATCCTATTGATTCATATCTCAAAGATTTGATGTCAATAAGGAACGTATTAGCTCTGGCCATAACCGGTATCACATGGTGCCATTTGGCAGCAAAACCACTCAGTTTATAGGGCCCCAGGTCATAACCGTTTACCTGCAGAGCCATTTGGCGGTGAAACTGTCGGTTAGAGGACACGTACCACGTCCTTACTAACATGAGATTGTTTGAGAATGGATCCTAGTGATATTCTCAACTGGACATTAGTTCTTTGTGAGTTAAAGTTACCTTCAATTTTATCCACCTAGGCAAACTTTTGCGGAGGGTGGATGAGTTTTGATTTAAGCCTTTAATGGATTTATTTCAATTTTTAAATATTTGAATTCTGATGATTTTGGGAATTTTCTAGAGTTTTGGATATTTTGGGAAAATTTGAGTGATTTTGAAGATGTAGAGTATTTGAAATCAACCCCTCCGGTGAACATATACAATCAACACGGCCATCATCGGGGTGACTTTGGGGTCATTTGTATTTATGGGTTGAACCTTGTCGATTATATCGGGCTGTCGATAGAGGATCGGGTTTCGTAGGCTTTATGCTTTTGTAAGTGAATTCTCTTGATTATAGGCCTTGGAGGCCTAATATGAACGTATAAAACAAATATCTCAATCGACCCCGCGGCTGTATATTCATTTAATAGTTCGAGCCTTGTCGACTCCTATCTACCTGAATAGAATGATCAGGCTCGAACTTGAATTCGCTTATTGACCCGCACATCATTCCTAAACATCACGTGTATTCCTACAACACGCTCGCCGGGGCCCATGCGGGTTGTGATTACTCTTACCCCTTTTGTATACCTATGTGTATACATATTACAGTGTATGTGTGGGGATATCTTGGATATTTGACGGGTCTTCTATGATAGCTCATAGAAGTTTGTATCTGTCGTAGCTCTCTTGTATTTTGCTTGTGGACCGCATATTGGATACATAGTCTAGTTTCCTACAGTAGCTCATAGGAGCTCACATCTACAGCATATCATCTGCTCCTGCTTGTAAATGATTGATGTATTTTGTTACCATTGGATTATAGAGGTACTACAATGTTCCTGTCACAACAACTTGTAGGTGCTTTACATTTGCTAAAGGTGTTTCGCCTCTGCTTGCAATGGGTGTGGTTATATACTGTAAAGAAGCTGCAGCCTCTACTATTTGTCACTGATCATCGCCCGCAGGAACAATATTGTATATGTGATGAATGCTTCGTCATTGCTAACAATCATTTGTATCTGTCATAATCTTCTCTCTCACATGTAGAAGCTCCATCACGTCGTCGGTACATTTGTTATTATTGATTGTAGATAGGGCTGATATATACACTACAAGCAATCCATCGCCATATATGGGCAAGTTGTGATGAACATAGTTTTATGATGTTGCTAGTTGGTGGATCGTAACATTGCGCTATGAGCCACTTGTTACTTCTTATAAGCGAGCTATTGTGCATTAGTGAATCTCTTGCGATTGCTCGTAGTCACTTGCATTTTCTACAGTTCTTTCATGCTTGCTCTCAAACCACCGCTTGTTAATTGTATGATGGGTCCTATTCAGTCACCTATAGGAGCTTGTGTGTTTTGCAATCATATCACTTTTACTTGTGAACGAAGTGTATTTTTACTTACTGCATGCCTTTCATTCTTCTTTCCTAAGTATCCCCTTCAGTTTCGTTGCTTGTAGGAGTTTAGTACATCAGCTCATGTATATAAAACTTGCATATTTCTTCTCTCCTTTATTTATCACATTCATACTGATTGTTACTTGTGAGTAAAACAACAAATCATGCAAGCCAAAGCTTCAGCATAAGTTCTCCAAAAACTTTCATTACTCGTCACTTACAAGTAAGTCATATGCAAAAATTACTTATCACCGCTCCTTTGATTGCTGTATGTGAATGAGCCATATTGAATACTGCAAGTCCCTCACTGTCATAGGAAGATGACTTTAATCATGTATGAAGAGTTTACTTAATGACATTTACACTCCAATTGAAGTGACAATTCCTTAATGTTCATTTTGCATCGTAACTCATAGGGAGATTGCCACATTCCTTACAATATCTCTCAATTGTTACCTAGAGATGTATTATGTCCACCATTGCAAGTGGACTATCATGATCCAAAAGATCCTCTCATACCATAGCTTTATGATTAAGCCATATTCCCTACAATCTTTGTTATTTAGAAGTTGAATTATACTTGCAAAATGGATTGCAACATATATGGTGATCCTGACACTATCGGTCATTAGTATTTGTCACCTAATTGAAGTGACGATCTCTAAATTTTTGTTATAAACATTTCATTGCACTCTTTTTCTACTTGACCTTCGCTTGCATGATTAATGTTGTTGCTTTGACAAATTAAATTATACTCCATGTCATTGGATCCCAAATTCATGTTTCAAATAACTTAAATTTAGTTTGAGTTTAATGTCATTTGATTCAAGCTTATGTCCACCTTATTTGAGTTGGGTTCGAGTCCACATTTTGTTCAAATTGCAAGTTCACTTGAGTCGAATGAGTTTAAATCCTTACAAGTTCCTTTAATTTCATTTGTCTTGAGTTCAAATTTGTTTCAAGTTTGAGTTCACTTAGGTCATTTCTTGTTCAATCAAGTTCAAGCCATCCAAAATTTGGCTAAGTCCCATGTGGTCCAAGTTCTTGTTCAACTCTGAGTTCAGTTCGCCTTTCAGGTCTACTGTTGTCCCAAAATTGATTCAAGTCTTTGCTTCTGTTCAAAATGTTCAAGTCCTTGTTCATTTCATTTAAGGTTCAAGTCCTTTATATTTGCTCTGAATTTCGGCAGCCTCCCGGTGTCTCCCCTGTTTAGGGGAAACTACGAGAGACTAGCCTTCCCCTCGACGCGACGTGCGCGCTTTAGGTAGCTGTTCAATCCCCGCCCGCTACTTGAGCATTTAAGGGTCTTTGGATACATGTTCAAAAGACAACACAGTTTTCTTTCCCCCCTCTGCACTACGTGAACGTTTGGAGGTACTTATTTTTTTTGTTCCCGTTACGCTACTTGAGCACTCCGAGGCTTACCCGCCTCGTCGCTAGTATCGCACCGGTTTCCCTCCCTACTATGCTACGTGAGCGCATAGGGGGTTTGCCTGCTCGTCGCTAACGTCGAGAACGGGGATTTTTGAGTTAGAGATTATACCTTTGCAACTAGACCGGTGACGACAAGGTGGAGGGCACAAAAATTGAAGTAAAATACTTATTTTCTTTTTTTTTGAATTTTTTTTCTCTTTCTTTCTTTCTTTGATCTTTTTTGTTGAATTTTCTCTTTTCTTTTTTCTATTTCTTTTTTTTGACATATATATATATATAATATAATATATATATTATATTATATATATATATATATATACATATATATAACTTAATAATATTAATAATAATAAAATAACTGTATAATAATAATTAATAACAGTAATTAATATTAATCAAATAATAAAATAAAATAAAAAAATCTATACCTAAGGGCCGGGTAAGGAGATCGGCAATGGAGCTGGGGTTTCAGGTTTTGGCGGAAGAGGAGATTAGACTTGGTGGATCCGGTTTCAGCAAAGAAGGATTCGGTCAGGGGAGTCGGGTTGCAGGTCGGATGAAGGGCGTCGGGCAAGGCTTCAGCTACAGGTATGAGAGGGAAATCTACTAGAGAGGAGGATTGGGAATGTCAGCTTCAACAGAGAAGGATTCGAAAGCTTTCTTGAGGTGGAAGGGGTTCGGTTAGGTTAGAGAGAAATCTCTCTCTCTCTCTCTCCCCCTCTATGGACCAAAAGATTGGGGAAGGTGGAGTTGCGTTTGGATGACAGTTGAGAGCAGGAGATTAGGGAAATCAGGAAGAGTAGGGTCAGACAGGTGAAGCCATGGTCGTGGGTTCCGTTTGATGTGGAGCTCGGCTTGGGTAGGGAAGCAGTAGGTGAGCTCTTGCGAACCAGGTGGAGTGAGGTTTTGTCAGAGAGAGGAGATGGGGCTTGATTCGTGAATGGCCTTCGGCTACAGGTATGTGAGGAATGAAATGGGTTTCGGCTGGAGGAGTTTGCGAGCTGTTTGCGGCAGAGGAAAGCAGGGGAGCTCTCGTGTGTTGGAGTCGAGCATGGAAGAAGAAGCGAGAGTTTCGTTTAGCTTCGTATTTAATGACCTGAATGGAAGCATAGTCGAGGCAAACTTGACCCGACCACAACGGTGCCGAATGCAGGAGATGGGCGACTGTAACGGGATTTCTGGCGGAGATACAGGATGGGCAGCATCAATTCGAGCAGGATTTGCATATGGGATTTGATAGGTATGACAAAAAATGAATTTTTTAATTTGAATTTTCTTGTTTTGATATGTCGTGGAGGTTAATGGTAGCAGACCAGTCTAAGATTGAGGCTATGTTGGATTGGCCTTTATCTAAGAACCTGAAAGAGTTGAGAGGGTTTTTAGGACCCATCGGGTACTATGAAAAGTTTGTGCAAGGGTATGGCACTATAGCATGGCCACTGACTGAGCAACTAAAGAATGATAGTTTCAATTGGGGGGAAAGCAGCAACTTGGGCCTTTGTGTAGTTGAAGAAAGCCATAACGAGCATGCCAATATTAGCTCTTTTTAACATCAGTAGACCATTTGTGGTGGAGATCGATGTATCAGGATAAAGATTAAGGGCAGTACTCATGCAGGATCATCGGCCCATTACTTATCTTAGCAAGGTTCTCATGACTAGGGTGAGGCTGAAGTTCGTATATGAGCGGGAGTTGATGATGATTATTTTAACCATTCAAAAGTGGCGACCCTATTTTTGGGGCGATACTTTATCGTCAGGATAAACTAGAAGTGTCTGAAGTTTCTATAGGAGCAAAGGATTGTGACTGAGCAGCATCAGAGATGGTATCTAAATTATTTGGATATGATTTTGAGATCCAATATTGCCTAGGACTGGAGAATAAGACTGCGGATGCACTATCAAGGAAGAAGGATAGGCCATATCTGACAGCTCTATTAGTACCTATGGTCTTAAACTGGGAAGCCTCGAGACAGGCGAGCAAATAGGATGAGGGTCTGAGAAAGATCAGAACCGAGTTATTATAGGACCAAAATAGTCATCCCAGTTACACGCTAAAGGAGGCCCAACTACTAAATCAGGAGCGATTCGTCTTACCAATGATATTGGGGTACATTCCCAAGCTGTTGCAGGAGTTTTATGGTAGCTCGGTTGGAGGATATTCACGATTTCAGAAAACCTACAGCCGGTTGTCCGCGAAGAATTATACTGGGTTGGGATGTGCCGATATATTATGTGTGCCAGCGGCACAAGTACTTGGTTATGATACCAAGGGGATTACTACAGCCTCTAGCTTTACCGTAGAGGGTGTGGGAGGAGGTGATGATGGACTTCATCAAGGGGTTACCTCATTCGGAGGGATTTTTGTAATCGTCTGAGCAAGTATGCACACTTCATCCCTTTAAAACCACCTTACACTATAGTCTCTATGGCTACTACTTTCATATGGGAGGTGGTGCACTTACATAGATTTTCAAAATCTATTATGTCAGATAGCGAAAAGGTGTTCCTCAGTCATTTCTGGAAGGAGATGACCAGAAGTAGATAATCAACCGAAGCGTGGAGACCTATTTGCGATGCTTTGTATATGATACGCCAAAGTGTTGGGCAAAGTTGATTGCTTGGGCCGCGTATTGGTACAATACGTCGTACCATTTAATAGCACAGATTACCTCTTTCAGGATTCTCTATGGGAGAGATCCACCTCATTTGATATAATATGGGCATAACACTGCACATATTTCCTATGAAGATTAGTATTTAGAGGAGATGGATAAGATATTAGCAGAGCTCAAGGGACATCTGTTGAGGGCCCTACAAATCATGAAGAGGAAAGCTAATGAACTTAGGAGAGAAGTCTCAAAACACTTTGAGCTAGGAGACATGGTTTACTTGAAGATGAGATCCTATTGGTAGAAGAGGCTAGCCAGAAGGAGGAAAGAGAAATTGTCCCCACGATACTTTGGGCCTTATGAGGTTTTGGAGCGCATTAGAGTAGTGGCCTATCGACCGATATTACTGTAAAATCGCAAAAAAACCATTTTAAGTGTCGCACGCATTTCAATGTAAATAATTTTAAATAATAGTACGCAAAATTCTCAGCGAAATGATATAAGGAACCCATATCAAATTTCGTGTAATTTGGAAGTAAAAATTTATTGAAGTTTCATAATGACAAGATTTCCCTTGATGTCAAGTGAATATAAATTTTAGTAAGTGAGGGTAATTTGGACATTTGGCATTAATGAGAACATTCCACTCTAAATAGCGGACCGAAATATTTCGGTCCCCCATTTCTCTCGTGCGGCCGAACTGAGCGGAGAGGGAGAGGGAGGCGACGGAGGCGGAACGGAGCTCAAAGGGAAGGTTTCCGGCGGCGGTTTGCGAGGAGGATTGAAGGGAAATCTTAAGGGAGACTAAGGTAAGACTTTGCTAAGAGTTTTTCTTTTTATTTCATGGAGTTTTCTCTAAAGGAAAAAATTAGGGTTTTGTGGAAACTCAAACTTTGTTTAAGATAAATATAAGGAAGGGTAGGGGGGTGTTTTTAAACTCAAATATGAGTTAATTTCATGAAAAATGCAAAATTTTGAAATCTAAGGTTTTCTCAAATTTTTATTTCTTTCAAAATTGCTTTGTAGGAAAGTTTCTAAATGACAATAGAAAACCTATAATAGAAAAATAATGTAAATTTGTGAAGAATTTTTAGGTTTTAGAAATAGGGTTTTCCCCTAATCACTAAATTTTTGAGCCTTAGGGTTTCATAAGGGTTTAGGAAGGTTTTTAGAGACAAAATTAGGGCTTCCATACAAACTACTAATTTTTGTGATTTTTAATTTAATTAAATCCGAAAATTTATTTATAATTTATGTAATATTTGAGTATAAGGGAGATTGCTATATGAAGATATATGGAGATTAATTAGAATCAATTAGAAAAATTTAGGGAATCGTATGCGTAGAGTTTTATTCGCAGAGTTTAAAATTTTGAGATGTGATGGAAGCATACAATTAAGTGTTATGATAAATTTTCTTTTTAGATATTGGACAGGTTAAAGAGAAGGACTCGATAGGAAATTTGGCCAATTGTACACAATGTGGAGGTTGGTAAATGTGGCTCTTTTAAATTTAGAGAAAATTCTTTTCTTTTCACATTAGCATGCTCTTGTATTGGTATGAAATTCTTAGCATTATTGCAACTTTAATTTTCTTTTATATTCTAACATACTCCTAAATGCCATGCAACATGCCTTTATGATTTGTCTAATTATATGTACTTATGTGGAATGGTTTAGAGACACTTGACCCTATGCTTATGATCATGCTTATGCTTTTACTTATGTGATGTCTTACATTGCAAGTGCAGCTCTCATATAGTTTATAATGCAACTGTATCTTTCTAAAGTGATGATTAATGAAGGCACTTAGCTCACTTCTTTCCTCATAACATCATGTAACCATGTAGGACATTAAGGAACAATTGACCATATGCATGAAAGATATGATAAAGTTCTTTTTATGAATAAATAGAGAATGTATGTGCATGTTGATGCGGAAGTATCAATGGTAAAGGGGCTCTTTGAGCCAATGAAAAAGGGGCTCTTTGAGCCAATGGAAAAGGGGTTCTTTTGAGCCAAATGATAAAGTGGTTCTTTTGAACCAAATGGTAAAGGGTTTGGCCAAACAAAATGTACCTGATCAGTACAAAAGATACTTCCGAGACAGGTGCTTATAAGATATCTATATATTACATTATATGTATTTAAAGCATCTTATGACTCATGAAAATAATTCATGTATTGTATAAGTGATTGGTTGCAAACTTGATCAAAGAAAAAGGCTTAATGGATAACCTAGAGACATGCTATTTAAATGTTGTGATTTGTTTAATGTTCCTATACACAAAATCATTGACATACATATTATTTCCTCACCTTGCTTTGTAAATTTAATTGAAAAGCATTTGCCTATTAAGTTGTGACTCACCCATGTTGTGGAAATTTTTCAGGAGATCCTGCGAATAGATAATGGCGGACCAACCACCGCGTATTTACCATCGTAGGGAGACGACGGGCGACAAGTTCTTTTGAGTTTTGTTATTTTGTTATAGGTGGATGTATAGGTAGATTTTTTTGAGATAGTTTTGTTGGAATACCTTCTTTTGGAATGAATTTTTATGTACATATTCCTTTTAAAAGATGAATGAAAAAATGAATGTTTTATTGGGATTTATTTTAGTGGCTCTTTCATTACATAGCTGTGGATGTTTACTTTATGTTGGATGATATGATGTTATGTATTATGAATGTTTTAATTCCTCCTGTCTGACCTCTGTTCCCGCCTCGCCTATGCGAGCTTACCGGGCCGGGTCGTGACAAAGAGTGGTATCAGAGCAAAGTTTTAACATGCGGATCAATATGAAAGAGCCAATAGGATGATTCTATAGGTTAGAATAGGTATATGATGCATGTTCTATAGATTGCTTAATTTGTTTCGTTGCTTTATGTCTCAGAGCTGTGGATCCTGAAACTGATGCCACTGATGGCAATACTGGAGATGTTAGAAGGGAGCTACCAGCAGTAGCAGAGCCTCAGAATAGTAGCATTAATGCTACTATGGAATCCTTTACCCAAATGATGGATGCGATGACCCAGATGATTAAGAATACTTAGACCCAGTTTCTGATAGACAAGAATTTGAAGTTATTCCAAGATATGAAACCTCCATCTTTTACGGGAGGTGGGCCCATAGAAGCGGAGGATTGGTTACTAAGTGTATAGAAGATCTTTAATGGTATGTCATGTCCAGAGGAGAGGAGGGTTCCTTTAGCTACCTATGCTTTGAACGGTGAAGCGGAAAGGTGGTGGAGAAGCCAATTGGAAGAGATTTTTGGAGGAAGACCTAGCAGTCAAATTTCTTGGGAAGAGTTTGTAAAAGTATTTAGAGACTGGTATGTACCTATGTCAGCTAGAAGATTGATGCAGGACAAATTCATGAGGCTAGTACAGGGTGATAGAACAGTTACACAGTATGAGGCTGAGTTTATAAAGCTTTCTAGATATGCCTCTCATATGATTCCCAATGTAGAGGAAAAATGCCATCGCTTCTTATGTGGCTTAAAAGATATCATTAGACAGCCATTAATCCCTTTTGTCATTGAGGATTATTCCACCTTGGTAGAGAGGGCCCGATGGATTGAGTCAGATTTGCAATCTACTCAAAGGAGAAGAGACTTTTAAAAGAGGAAGAATGAAGATAGATCAAAGGCTACTCAATCTTTTCAGTCTGGAAGACCCATTTGGAAGAAGCCTAAACCTAACACTTCAGAGAGTAGTGCTCCTTCTGTGTTATGTAGTAAGTGTGGAAGGGCACATAAAGGTGAGTGCCTCTCTGGAACAAATACCTGTTATTGGTGCCATGAACCAGGACACATGGCAAAGTCCTGCCCTAATTTGGGACGAAAGTCTATCATAGAGACCAAGACAGGTGGTACTCTTCAGAGGACAGTGGGCAGGCCAAGATTGGTGAAGTCTGCTGCATCAACTCCTTCCCTGGGCCAAACTCATCAACCTGTTCAGCCAAGGGTTATGGTCTATCCCACCAAGAAGCCAAGAACTCTCCTGATGTTATTACAGGTATGGATTTTATTTAAATGTTAATAATTTCCCTTATGATATATGAGTAAGGCAAGCTTTATGCTATGTTGCTATGTTATGTTGCATGGTATTAGGAACAATTTTTGTGTGTAACAAGCCTATTAAGGTGTTGTTTGATACGGGAGCGTCGCACTCTTTCCTTTCAGAAGATTTTGCTAAGACTGTAGATTTGTCTCCTTCAGTTATGCTTAAACCCTTGTCAGTTTTGATGCCCAATGGGAGTCAACTGGAAACCAATAGGAAGTGTCTTGTGGATTTGACTATAGGTGATAGAAACTTGAGAGCAGAGCTTATATTGTTGCCATTGTCATAATTTGATACAATCCTAGGTATGGATTGGTTGTCTTGCCACTTTGTGACAATAGATTGTAGTAAGAATGAGCTTAAATTTTGTATGCCAGGAGAGGAAGAATTCAAGTTTCTAGGGGAAAGAAACATAGCTTCCATGTTGGTCTCATCTTTAGTGACTTACAAACTATTGAGGAAAGGGTATGAAGGCTTTTTAGCCTATGTTAAGGAGGAGAAGAAAAAAGAGAAGAGATTAGAGGATATACCAGTTGTGCAAGAGTATCCAGAAGTGTTTACAGATGATTTACCTGGCTTACCCCTGAGCAAGGAAATCGATTTTTCTATTGAGCTGATTAGTGGAGCGGAACCTGTGGCTAAAGCCCCTTATAGGTTGGCAATAAAGGAGTTGAAAGAATTGAAAGATCAATTACAAGAACTGCTTAATAAAGGATTTATCAGGCCTAACACTTCTCCTTGGGGTGCTCCTGTGCTGTTTGTGAAGAAGGATGGGAGCTTCAGACTCTGTATAGATTATAGAGAATTGAACAAGCTGACTGTGAAGACCAAATTCCTTTTCCAAGGATTGATGACCTGTTTGATCAATTGGAAGGTGCCTCCGTGTTTTCCAAGATTGACTTGAGATCAAGATACTATCAACTTAAGATTAGAGAAGAGGATATACCAAAGATAGCATTCAATACCAGATATGGGCATTATGAATTTGTAGTGATGCCATTCGAACTTACAAATGCGCCTGCGGTGTTTATGGACCTCATAAATAGGATCTTTAAGCCATTTTTAGATCTATTTGTGATTGTGTTCATAGACGACATTTTAGTATACTCCTCTAATGAAGCATTTCATGCAAATCACTTAAGGGCTGTGTTGCAAGCTTTAAAAGGGAATGAGTTGTATGCTAAGTTCTCTAAATGTGACTTTTGGCTGAAAAGTGTGAATTTTTGGGGCATGTGATTAGTAATGGAGAGAATTCTATGGATCAGCACAAGGTACAAGCTATAGCAGATTGGCCACGACCCACTACTGTGACGGAGATCAGGAGCTTTTTGGGTTTAGCTGGTTACTACAGAAGATTTGTTGAGGGATTTTTATGAATAGCGATGCCATTATCTAGATTGACTCAAAAGGCAGTGAAATTTGAATGGTCAGATCAATATGAAGAGACTTTTCAGAGACTGAAACAATATTTGATGACTGCTCCAGTGCTTACCATTCCTTCGGGGACAGATGAATTTCAACTTTATAGTGATGCCTCACACAAAGGATTGGGTTGTGTACTGATGCAAAATGGAAGGGTCGTTGCCTATGCTTCTAGGCAACTGAAGAACCATGAAAGAAACTATCCAACTCATGATCTGGAGTTAGCTGTAGTGGTTTTTGCCCTAAAGATTTGGAGGTATTACTTATATGGGGTGAAGTGTGAAGTTTTTACTGACCACTAAAGTTTAAAATATATCTTCACACAGAAAGAATTGAATTTGAGGCAGAGAAGATGGTTGGAGCTTATTAAAGACTATGATTTGGATATCCAATATCATCCAGGTAAAGCCAATGTGGTTGCAGATGCCTTAAGCAGGAAAACTTCTGTTAGTGCCAGTTGGATGATTACTCAACAACAGGAGTTGATAAGAGATTTGGAGAAGCTAGAGATTTCAATAGTCCAACCTAATGATGCAGAGTTTGTGACCTTAAATCAGATGATTATTCAATCTACATTGAAGGACATGATAAGGGAAGCTTTGCCACAAGATGCAGAATTTGAGAAAATCTTGAATATGGTGAAGGCAGGCCATGTGGAAGAGTATGAGCTTGATGAGGATAATCTACTACGATATAGAGGCAGAATTTGTATCCCTAATGTTGGAGACTTAAGAAAAGACATTCTTCAAGAAGCTCACTATTCAAGTTATACCATTCACTCAGGTAGTAACAAGATGTATCAAGATTTGAAAGAATATTTTTGGTGGCCAGGAATGAAGAGAAGTATAGCAGAGATGGTGGCTAAGTGTACTGTTTGTCAAATGGTTAAGATAGAACATCAAAAGCCAGGAGGTTTATTGCAGCCCTTACCTATACCGGAATGGAAATGGGAAGACATAGCCATGGATTTTGTAGTTGGTTTACCCAGGTCCAGAAGTGGTCATGATGTTATATGGGTAATAATAGATAGGTTGACCAAATTGACACGCTTTCTACCTATCAAAATATTTGATGCTGTTGAGAAGTTGGCAAGTGTGTATGTTAATGAGATTGTTAGACTTCACGGTGTACCAAGATCCATTGTTTCAGATAGGGATGGGAGATTCACCTCTAAACTGTGGAGGAAGGTTCAAGAGGCAATGGGCACCAAACTTACTTTCAGTACAGCCTTCCACCCTCAAACAGATGGTCAATCAGAAAGGACTATTCAGACCTTAGAGGATTTACTCATATTATGTGTACTAGATTTTGGTGGCAAATGGGAGACACACATACCATTGATTGAATTTGCTTATAACAATAGTTTTCATGCAAGTATAGGAATGGCACCTTATGAAGCTTTTGTATGGAAGAAAGTGTCGAACTCCTTTATGTTGGGCTAAAACAGGAGAAAGAAAGATCATTGGTGCTGACTTAGTAGATGATGCTACTGAAAAGATTAGGCTGATCCGTGACTGATTGAAAGTTGTGTAAGACAGACAGAAAAAGTATTATGATGCTAAACATAGATCAGTTGAGTTTGATATTGGAGAGTTTGTATTTCTTAAGGTTAGCCCAATGAAAGGTGTGAAGAGATTTGGCAAGGTTGGAAAGCTAAGTCTAAGGTATGTTGGTCCATTTGAAATAGCAGAAAGAGTTGGAAGTGTAGCTTACAGATTGATTTGCCGTCTCACATGAGTGGAGTACATAATGTATTTCACATCTCTTCTTTGAGGAAATACATTGCAGATGAAGCTCAGAAGATAAATGCCGAATCAGTAGATATTCAACCAGATCTGACTTTTGTAAATGAGCCAGAGAAAATCATAGATTTTGATGTTAAGTAGCTCCGGAATAGAGAGATCCCGTATGTTAAGATCCTTTGGAGGTATGGATCAGAAAAAGATGCAACTTGGGAGAAAGAATCAGATATGAGAGGAAGCTACCCACACCTATTTAACTAAGGTATAATTCGTTATTGCTTGCTTCTAAATTTCGAGGACGAAATTTTCATAAGGGAGGGAGAATTGTAAAACCCGCAAAAAAACTATTTTAAGCGTCGCACGCATTTCGATGCGCCGTGACGAGTTTAAGTGAAAATTTCGAAGTCGTTGGAATTCGACGTAAATAATTTTATAAAATAGTACGCAAAATTCTGAGCGAAATGATATAAGGAATTCATATCAAATTTCATGTAATTTGGAAGTAAAAATTTATTGAAGTTTCATAATGACAAGATTGCCCTTGATGCATGTGAATATAAATGTTAGTAAGTGAGGGTAATTTGGACATTTGGCATTAATGAGAACATTCCACTCTAAATAGGGGACCGAAATATTTCGGTCCCCCATTTCTCTTGTGCGGCCGAACCGAGCGGAGAGGGAGAGGGAGGCGACGGAGGCGGAATGGAGCTCGTAGGGAAGGTTTCCGGCGGCGGTTTGCGAGGCGGATTGAAGGGAAATCTTAAGGGAGACTAAGGTAACACTTTGCAAGAGTTTTTCTTCTTATTTCATGGAGTTTTCTCTAAAGGGAAAAATTAGGATTTTGTGGAAACTCAAACTTTCTTTAAGATAAATATAAGGAAGGGTAGGGGGGATGTTTTTAAACTCAAATATGAGTTGATTTCATGAAAAATGCAAAATTTTGAAATCTAAGGTTTTCTCAAATTTTCATTTCTTTCAAAATTGCTTTGTAGGAAAGTTTCTAAATGACAATAGAAAACCTATAATAGAAAAATAATGCAAATTTGTGAAGAATTTTTAGGTTTTAGAAATTAGGGTTTTCCCCTAATCACTAAATTTTTAAGCCTTAGGGTTTCATAAGGGTTTGGGAAAGTTTTTAGAGACAAAATTAGGGCTTCCAAACAAACTACTAATTTTTGTGATTTTTAATTTAATTAAATCCAAAAATTTATTTATAATTTATGTAATATTTGAGTATAGGAGAGATTGCTATATGAAGATATATGGAGATTAATTGGAATCAATTAGGAAAACTTAGGGAATCATATGCGTATAGTTTTGTTCGCATAGTTTAAAATTTTGAGATGTGATGGAAGCATACAATTAAGTGTTATGTTAAATTTTCTTTTTAGATATTGGACGGGTTATAGAGGACTCGATAGGACATTTGGCCAATTGTACACAACGTGGAGGTAGGTAAATGTGGCTCTTTTAAATTTAGAGAAAATTCTTTTCTTTCCACATTAGCATGCTCTTGTATTGATATGAAATTCTTAGCATTATTACAACTTTAATTTTCTTTTATATTCTAACATACTCCTAAATGCCATGCAACATGCCTTTATGATTTGCCTAATTATATGTACTTATGTTGAATGGTTTAGAGACACTTGACCCTATGCTTATGATCATGCTTATGTTTTTACTTATTTAATGTCTTACATTGCAAGTGCAGCTCTCATGTAGTGGTATATAATGCAACTGTATCTTTCTAAAGTGATGATTAATGAAAGCACTTAGCTCACTTCTTTCCTCATGACATCATGTAACCATGTAGGACATTAAGGGAGAATTGACCATATGCATGAAAGATATGATAATGTTCTTTTTATGAATAAATAGAGAATGATTGTATGTGCATGTTGATGCGGAAGTATCAATGGAAAAGGGGCTCTTTGAGCCAATAGAAAAGGGGCTCTTTGAGCCAATGGAAAAGGGGCTTTTTTGAGCCAAATGGTAAATGGGTTCTTTTGAACCAAATGGTAAAGGGTTTGGCCAAACAAAATGTACCTGATCAGTACAAAAGATACTTCCGAGATGGGTGCTTATAAGATATATATATTACATTATATGCATTTAAAGCATCTTATGACTCATGAAAATAATTCATGTATTGTATAAGTGATTGGTTGCTAACTTGATCAAAGAAAGAGGCTTAATGGATAATCTAGAGACATGCTATTTAAATGTTGTGATTTGTTTAATGTTCCTACACACAAAAGCATTGACATACATGTTATTTTCTCACCTTGCTTTCTAAATTTAATTGAAAAGCATTTGCCTATTCAGTTGTGACTCACCCATGTTGTTAGAAATTTTCAGGAGATCCTGCGAATAGATAATGGCGGACCAACCACCGCGTATTTACCGTCGTAGGGAGACGACGGGCGGTAGGTTCTTTTGAGTTTTTTTATTTTGTTATAGGTGGATGTATAGGTAGATTTTTTTGAGACAGTTAGTTTTGTTGGATTGCCTTCTTTTGGAATGAATTTTTATGTATATATTTCTTTTAAAAGATGAATGAAAAAATGAAAGTTTTATTGGGATTTATTTTAGTGGCTCTTTCATTACATAATTGTGGATGTTTACTTTATGTTGGATGATATGATGTTATGTATTATGAATGTTTTAATTCCTCCTGTCTGACCTCCGTTCCCATCTCGCCTATGCGAGCTTACAGGGCCGGGTCGTGACAATTACCACCTTAGTTAGCATTGACACAGTATTTCATGTCTCACAGCTGAGGCGTATGATTGGAGATCACACACTATCTTCACTAACCCCAACTTTGACAGAAGACATGGAGGTTATTTTGGAACCTCTAGAAGTAGAAGGGGTGCGCCTAGGGGAAACATAAGCACAAGAGGTACTAAACAAGTGGATGGATTTCCCGAAGAATGAAGCCACATGAGAGCCATACGAGATGATCAGGAGATAGCTCCCGTCCTTTCACCTTGAGGACAATGTGCGTCTTGGGTGGGGTTGGGTTGGGGAGTAATGATACGCCTGGCCCAGTCCAACCCAACCCAGGTCAAACTAGACATGTGGTTGGGCGGAACCAGGGGTGGCAGGAGGGGGAAGTTCGAGGCCCAGGGGAGCTATTATAAGAAGGACAAATCGAGGGGGGGGGGGGGGTGTTTAGGAAGATTTTAATTTGGGAAAAGAGGGCTGATTTGAATTAGGAAAGGTTTTATTTAAGGAAAGAGGACTGATTTGAATTGCTGATTTGAATTCAGATTTGAGATGAAAGTACGAGGGATTATATTATGGTTAATTGAGTTGTTTTATTTTCATTATGAGATCTGTGTTTATTATAATTCTCTTTAGAGTTGTTCCTAGTGGCGGCTAGGGTTTGCAGGAGAACCAATTTACCTCTCGAATAGTAGATCAATTGTATCTTTCGTTATTGTTGGAGTAATAAAAAATCATCCCCCGTACTTCTATTCTTGTAATTATTTTTTATCTAATTTGTTGTTTTTGCTTCCAAGTCGCATCAATATTATTAGTAGAATTCGAATTGGATGGCTAGAGTGTGATAGAAAAGTACCCTTCAAATTTAGGAGAAAACTTTAAAGATGATGGTGAGACCTGCAATGCTTTATGGTGCAAAATGTTGGCCATTAAAAGAGAAGCATAAAATTAAGTGTTGTAGTGATGAGGATGCTTAGGAAAATGAGCAGCTTTATACTTGGAGACAAAATGTGAAACGAGCACATACATGAAAAGGTTGGAGTAGCTTTAGTGGTAGATAAGGTTAGAGAGAGTCATCTTAGATGATTTGGTCACATAAAACGTCAGCTTTTTTATGACCCAATTAGGAGAGTGGATGTATTAGATCTGACCTATGTTAAGAAAGGTTGATGTAAACCTAAAAAGATTTGCTTAGAAAGTATTAAAAAAGATTTTTTTTATTAGATTTTAAAGAGAATTTAACTCTTAATAGGACACAATGGAGAAAAAATGATCCATGTAGCTAACCCCAGATAGTGGGATAAACACTTGTTGTTGTTATTGTTGTCCTCCGAATTAAATAAATAAGAAAAATTTTGAAATCTTTTACTGGCTTGACCTTAAATCTTTAAAAAATATTTTGGTTTACTTTCAGGCATTCTTATTTTTAATTAATTTCTCAGATATTATATGCAACTGCTTGTGCCATGATTAAAATTAAACCTCTAAAATCTATTTTTCAGCATCACAAGGAATGCCCCCTAGCAGAAGTTAGCCTGAAGCTTCCTGGGGATCACAACGTTCTCAATTCTTTAGCCGTAAGTGCAATACATGGCCATTTACTCGCCTTTAGAAGCCATGACAATTTTAAGTTTACCATAACATTTTCAATTTTTTTGTTTGCTTTAACAGGATTTGTTTATAGTGAAAGGACATAGAAAACCTTTTTTCTTTTGTTAAATAATAGATGATATGAAACTTTTCTATGCTCGATTATGTTTATCTTTTTGTTGCATAGTATGGAGCTTGCAGTTTTATAACGTAGTCATTACCTCGTGAGAAAATTAAAAAAAAATGTTAAATATCCTACTCATAGAGGAAGATCAACATACTGAGTTTGCATTAGAACTACCGTCTCACGCAGGGATAAAATAAATTATCTTATAGCCATTTGCGCAGGGAAATAGTTGGGATAAGGTTGATATGATGATTCTTTCCAACACTATCGTAAAGCTGAAAAAACATTTCCTTAGTTTCTTTTTAGCAGTATAAGTAAAAAGAAAAAGAACTGTAAAATAAATTAAACATTTCTAGCTTCAGGTTTCCATTATCTAATTTACCTGTATCTTGTTTACACAGACAACATTCTCCAGATTTGAACTTGTTTTTAAGATAATTAAAAATTAAAGTGCCAAACAAATTGTAGCACAAGAGCCGAACAAAAGTCCGTAGTTCTTGTCGAAAAGCTATTTTTCTTGCGGGTAAAATTTGTCCTGCTAAATGTATTCCAAAAACCTGATCATTCCAGTTTTCATTTGAATTTGTAATCATTAGTGTTAGATGATCAATTACAATAAAAAGGAATAATACTGATTAGTCATACTAATATTTCTTCAAAATCTATGATACCTTAGAAGGTCGCAATCGCTCAAAAGATGACTGCAAGCATATTAAATGTGCTGATAGCAATTTTTACAGAAATACTTGCAGTGGAATTTTTAGAAATTCTTCACGGTGAAAAAGATGTCAACGGTTTCAATAGTCATGTTTTGAAAGGAAGAAAGGAATTCGGATACACTAAAGCATTAGATGTAAGAAGATTTATACGTTAAGCGATCCTGATAAAATTATTTGTGATAATTATTCCACATTATATTTCAATTAAAAGATGAACTGAAATGCCAGATATAAAATGACCTAGCATGATTTTCTGGGTATTAACTGCGTCTAAATTGATTGTTTCCAGCTTTTCAAAGCTTGTTCCCCGTCCAGTGTCTACCCTAAAGGTTGTGACTTGTGACTAGCATCATTGTCTTCATTCACTTGCTCTGTTGTTAAACGTTAAAATGTTCCAATGTTATCTGCTTGGATTACCACATAGTAGAATTCCAGCAGTTCCATTTTAGAGAGATGACTTCTCTCCCTAAGCTTTTTTGTGGCCATGCCATTGTCAAGCCAAACTTTTTCTCTAAGCCACACGAGAGAATCCGCAATGTGCATGTCGATATGCTCAATGGGCATCATGCATTCATATCTCATTTTCATAATAAATTAATGAAGGATTATAATAGAAAAAAAGGTTGGAGTGACATTTGTTGAAGAATATACTTACCTGGCTTGGACCTATGCAATAAATAGTAGAAACTGCGTCTGTTAAATGAGTTGATAAAATTAATGTTAAAAGATTAAGAAGAAAAATGAGTAGATCTCAAGTTGTATGGGCAGAATTGTTCAAAATGACAACTCTTAATGAGATCAAAAGAAATATAAGGATTTATAATTGGGATAAAGTTAATGATGATAACGATTATGGTGATAATTCTTAATTGAGTAGATTGCCTACTATATTTGTCTCCTAAACAATCAAGTTCCCAAGATTTTTCTGCAACATGATATTTGATAATTCAGTCATTCAGACTAGATAGATAGAAGAATCACATTCATTATTTAGGAGAGTTCTTTTTGTTTCTTGAGGTTTTCGTATTTTATAATTAAGCATGTTACGAAATAGATATCAACGTTTTAAGGCTATTCCACTAATTCTAACTTGACATGTAAATGGTCAAGTATTTATAAGTCTCTAGCACATTAATTTTACATCAAAGATAATTTCTTGTATTTTCAAGGTTATCGCCACAATTGCTAACTTGATAAAAGATAAAGATGTTCATGATACTGTCAACTCGGTCAAGTACCACTTGAGCAAATTTGAAGGCATTTCCAGAAGATTTGAGTTCATTGGTAAGGTGAATGGATGCTGCGTCTATGATGACTATGCCCATCATCCAACAGAAATCCGTGCCACACTTCAAGCTGCAAGGCGACTGTTTCCTTTTCAGCCTTTGTGGGTTGTATTTCAAGCACATTCCTTCAGGTTGCATTTTTCAAACTGAGTTCACCATTACCAATCTCTGATATCATGATATGGTTTAGCATTCTGATTATGAATAACTTATATGAATGTGTTTTAGTCGAATTGCTGCGTTCATGAAAGATTTTAGTACTTCCTTCCTTGATGCAGATTATGTAATTATAACTGAGGTAACTCAAGGATGGATTGAATTTTGTATAAATTTTTTTGCTCGAAACTTGCTGACAAGCAAGCATGGTTCCTAGGTTTATTCACCTAGAGAGAAACATACAGAGAACTCTTATGGGAAGGACCTAGCAACTTTGATCAGTGATCCAGCATCTGAATATATTCCTAAAATGGTAGAGATAAAAGCTATCATTTCTCTAATATTAATTACTTTCCTCCTTTCATACGCAAAAAAATATGGTCCTGTCTTTCTTATTCAGTTGCTCTTTTGGTTTCTTCATCTGTGTAATTAGGTGGACGTGCTTGAGAAATTAGTGCTTGACATATCAGCACAGAGAAGTCAAGAAACAATTGTTTTCACCATTGGAACTGACAGTTAGTATTATATATAATTTCAATAGTATTGTGCAACACGAGATAGTTCATTCGCTTACCCACAATTTTTCCATGACTAAACAGCTGTAAGCCTTATCTCTTGTAGATGAAATTACAGCCCTGGGGCCGAAACTATTGAGAAGATTGCAGGAAATATCATGAAATATTCAACAAGAACAAATAAAAAAAAGGTAAAAAAGATGGTAGCTAGCTCCATTCATTGCTATGTTTATATATATATATATATGACAATTATTGAAAACCTATGATAGTTTTCTTGTTCCCTTTTTTAAAGAATCTGGTATGTTTTGTTTTTTATTTGTCAGGTATGGATTTCTGAAATTGAAGAAGGAATGTGAACCCTAAACACGGATTCTAGCTTCAGTGCTTGTTTAATCCTCTGTCATCTAAAGCCAAAACATTGTCTAACATTCAAATAGTGCCTAATAGTTCACAGCCATTAGTTGCTGTGACATGGGTCTGCTAAGCGGAAATTGGTGAAGGCAAAGTGGATCTAAAATCTCATGTTGTCCAAATGTAAAACAAAAGATTGCCTGCTTCTAATAATATGAAATTTTGCGATTTGTCTTTTTAAGTAATTAGTTCTTACATCCCAATATAGCGTCATCATCTTTACTGAAAGAAAGGTTTTTAGTGAGAGAGTCTCCCGGTTTTTAGTGAGAGAAAATCCCTTTTTTTTCAAATTTCCCCATCCTCATTTCCCGGTTTGTTTTGTTATGGTGGCGGAGGGTCGCCGGCCATCTTCTTTGGATGGCCGGAATACCTCCTTTCCCATCTCTACCGTGATTCCTAACCTTCGTTGGGGATCGAAAGGTAGATGCGACGGTAATCGGGATGATTTCGTAATCGCTAGCTGTAAGCAACGCCCTTTGGTGATCACTGAAGGTCGTATTCCTCCTGCTCGTGATCGAGCTCCGATGGAAGGGAAAGGTAAAGGAATTATTGCTGCTCAATTTTTACGTGAGAAAAAGAAGTTTGTCTCTCCTAAGGTTCTTCGTTCTTCACCTTTGGCGGAGAATGTGTGTGTTGTTCAAACAAATGAATTTGAAGCATCAACATCTTCTGGTTTTAATTTGAAGGTTAATCGGTTCTTGATCCCTTCTTCTATTCCGCAAATTCCTGATAAGCTTCCGGTTTTTAAGGAAGATTCGAATTCAAAAATAGTGGATGAGGGTTCTTGTGCAATAGTTGTAGAGGGTCCTGAATTGGTGTTAGAAAAAGCTGCCGTCCAGAAGGTGAAACCGATTAATGCGTGGGTTAAGAATCATCACATTAGGATTAACTATGTGGAGAAGGATATGGATGATTTAGGAGATGATGGTGTTATTAAGCTGAATGCTGAGAGGGAGTGTGAGAATTTTCAGCTTCTACAAAAATCTCTTGTTGTTAAGGTCTTTGGGAAAAAAATTCCTTTTTCTCTTTGTAGTATTGAATTGAGGCGGCAATGGAGTAGATTTGGCAGCTTTCATATTACTTCATTGGGTCTTCATTGGATGTTGTGCTCTTTTCATTCATCCCTATCGATGGATGAAGTTTTTAGTGGAGGACCGTGGTATGTGGGAGATCATGTTGTCGGGATGGACAAATGGTCGCCTCAATTTTCTCCCTTGTCTTTGAAAGGTCTTTCCTCTCCAATTTGGATTTGGTTGCCTCATTTACCTTTACATTGTTGGGATGAGACTAACATTGTTAAGATTGTGTCCAAGGTAGGGACTCCTATGTTTCTTGATGGAAACATGTTTAAGTGGGGAAAGCGGGAATTTGCTAGAACTTGTGTTCGTATAGATCTAAACTCTACGTTATCTCATGGAGTTTGGATAGAAGGTTTATATGAAAATTTTTTTCAGAAAATAGAATATGAAAAGATCTCTTCATTTTGTTTCAAATGTGGCAAGATAGATCATGTTGTTGGAATGTGCCCTGATTTTAGAGGCCAAGGGAATGATTTTAAAGAAGTCAAAAGTTTGGATTGCCTAGGGAAGGTGGAGGCTTCTTGTAAGGCTGCGACGGTTGGAGAGGTTAATTCTGTTGCCTCGGAGACTGAAGGTAAGTATGGTCCTTGGATGCATGTGAAATTTAAAAAGCATAATAGGAATTTTGGGAAAGGTTTCAAGAAAGTTGATTCTTTGAAACAGTTCAATGCCGAGAAACCTCTAGATCAAGCAGCAGGTGTGATATTGGATTCTTCTAACAGTTTTAATGTTTTATCTCAAGACAAGTCCAATGATTCGGCTAGTGCAGATGAAGTTATCCTTGATCCGGCTGCAGGAGATAAGTGTGCTTGTGATTCCAAGATTAATTCACGAAGTGGTTCAGATTTTTCTGAACCTGCAGGTGGTGCCATTCTATCGGTTTTGGAAGATTGCAGCATGCTGAAAGATACTAGTGGTGTAGGTGACTTGGTTTGTTCTGCTGAAGTGGGTGGCATTCAATCGGTTTTGGAAGATAGCAGCAGGCTGGAAGAGACAAATGGTGTAGGAAACCGGGTTAGTTCTGTTTGTATAGACAAGGATGTTAATAAGCTTGGGTCCGAAAACATTGTTTTGGAAGCTCAGCTGGATCTTTTGATGCCTTCGCCGGAATGTGATATTTCTAACTTCAGTTCAACTCCTGCTTCTGTTAGTGGTATTATTAAGAATCCAACCTTGTATAGTGTTAAACAAAAAAACACTAAGCAACTTAAATTCTTAGGTCCTATTGAGAGCTGCCCTAGGAAGAGGAAAACTGAGTTGAAGCTTGTTGGGGCAGATTTATTTTCTGTTTCAGCTGGATGACTGGTTCTTCAGATTGGTGTGGGGGAGGAGCTTCTAAGAGGGAAGCATCGGATTGTGCCAGTTCAATGGATAGCTGTTTTAGTATTCTTGGAAATACTAAATCATTCTCGGTAGATTGCAGGGATTGTATTGTTGGAAGAGTTCGGTTTATTTGCTGCATTGTTCTTCTTCCAGATGTTTGGAAACTTTTTGGCTTTGGCGTGGCTTCGTTGGTTGTTGGAGATAGCTCTTTAAGAGACTATCTGGTTGTATTTTTTTTTATTGTAGTTGTTTTTTTTTTTAATTTTATTTTGTTGTTTCTTTTTTAGGTTTTTGGTGCCTTTGGGAATTTATAGTAATGGCTTATGGGGTTCTTACTACTTTGCATTTTCTTCCTTTTGGGAACTCTGGGACACTAACCAACTTTTTAGGTTGTTTAAATATTTGGTGTCCCCATCACCCCAATGGGTTTAAAATGGGAATTAGTAGTCCACATACCCATTATGATAGATTTAAAGGCTTAGTTTGTGTTTTGGTTTCTAGTTTGTAATAGTTTTTTTTTATCAATTGCTATATGCATCTCTTCAAAAAAAAAAAAGTAATTAGTTCTTAAGGGATATTTAAAGACAACGTGGAAACTACTGTTTGGAAATTGTAAAGCCCTTGATGGCATGGACCTTGTTTAATGTAAAAGCTTTTAAAGGGGCATTATTAACACAGCTCGTCTTAGCTTGTTGGTTGAGAGCTTAGGCTTCCAACTTAGAGGTATGCGATGTGTACATGAGTTTACTTTAATTGACCTAAATGTCCTAAAAAAAAAGAGGCATTATTAAACTTCGGCATAGTTAGATATTCGTAAGTTTAGTCAGTTTTATATAGTGTGTATTGCTTTGCAAATTAACCTGCACTTAAGCCAGCGCCACGTCATTTTGGAATGATATGTTTTCATATTTACATTTGAAGCAAGGCATTTTAAATTAACATTTAAATAACATGTTCCAAATATTATAAGGTTTACTTATAAAATGCCATGTGAGCTATTGCATGGTAGTGATGTTGCTGTTGAGCTCTTATTGATTTGTGAGGCCAATTGACTTGACCTCTTTTAGTTGGAGGGATTATTGACTTCCTCTAAAATATATTTAATGACAAATTAAAGGAAAAAAGCCTCTTGAAATTTCTTCAAAAATAATCCTAATTAATTACAACTAAGGGCTTAAGTAAACTATAATTAAATTAAATCATATTGACCTCAATTAATTGCAATACCCTGAGGGAATTCAATAAATCAATTAAACTTGTAAATTTTTTAATTAAAGAATTGTAAATCATAAAAATATAATCTAAATTACATCTAATTTTAAATAAATAGTATAATGCATAGAAAATAAAGTGGAAATCTAAATCACATTAAATTCTAAAGTCAAATTTTGGTCAAACCTATCATTAAGGGTTTATAATTTTAATAATTCAATAAATGAACTAAATAAATTAGATAAAATTAAAAGAGATCTAAACAAATTAAAATTAAATAAATAAAATAAAATTTTGAAAGATTTAAATAAAAATAAATTAAAATTAAATTAAAATTAAATAATTCAATTTAAATTATTAAAGAGAATTAATTAAAACTTAATTAAAAATTCAAATAAATTTTAAAACTAAAAAATATATATCAAAGAATATTCAATAAAAATTAAATGATTTAAATTATATGAAATTAAATACTAAATCAAATAAAATAAAATCAAACTAAATTAAATAAACTTATTAATTTAACTTAAATAATTAAATAAATCATAAATACAAATTCATGGCTTCATGCTTTTTTTTTTTTTTTTTTGATGAACTTCATTTTACATGTATTCAAGAAAAAAATACATCAATAAGTAATAGTTCTCCTATCACATTCCTTCAACAAAGTGAATAGTAAGGTTAATGTCTTTGTCCCTTAAGGGAGAAATAAATGCATAAAATCAACAAGCTTATGACTTGTTTCTTAAGAATTTAAGAGTTATTTGAACTCTTTAATTATCATGTTCTTTAAAATTAAATTAGATAAATCATTAATAAAATCCAAGACTTTATGCATTTGTTTTATACTTTTTTTTTTCTTTTTTTGAAAACTGCAACTTGCATTAAAAGGAAATACTTATTACAAGCTACTAAAAGGAAGACAAACAATTGCATTCCTTCTTCTAACAAAGAGAATAAAGAAGAAGGAATGATAAAAGGATTAAAGCTATCCCAAAGACCCACACAAAGCATAAGTAACACATAAATGAGCCACTTTATTACAAGCTCCAGAAGAATAATAAAAAATTACATTATTGAAATTATGTAAGAATAAAAGATCTTTCTTCCAGAAGCCATCTTGCTGCCATTTCGAAGTCTTCATTGAGTCTTGAATCATCTTAATGATATTAATATTATCTCCCTTAATAATGACACCTTTATATTGAAACATTCAATTTTGAAGATATTCTCTAATCATCAAAACAGCCTCCAATTCTAATTGGGAAATATCCCAAAGCTTTATTTGTTTGCCAAAAGCAAGAATAAATCTTCCTTAATGATCTCTTATGACTCCAACCAATTCCTGCAAGGTTAGACTTCAATATAGATACATCAGTATTAATTTTAATCCAATCTAGTGGTGGGGGATGCCAAGTATTTGAAGACTCCAAATAGATATGAACATCCCAGTCTTCTAGAAGAGGATTAAGTCTAGGTTGCAAAGCTATAATTAAAACATTTACAACAATAATAGAAACAAGAACAACCGGACCACCATGCCTAACAACATTTCTATTTTTCCAAGAGAAGAATACAGTTGTACAGTAAAGACAGACCTAATTAGGATTAATCTTCATCAACCTTCGAAGTCCAGAAATACAGTCAATCATAGTTTAAAGTAACGGAACATTGTAACCCCATTCTCTCAGCTTCATAATGATTTTCATAAGAAATTTACATTTGACTGAAATATATAGAACATCTTCAATTTCTAAACAACCTCTAACACATGAAGTAAGTTGAGTAAGATTTCTATAATTCAAAATTTCATTTGTAGGAAGAGCATTCTTGCTCAATCTCCACCAAAACATTTGCACCTTCGGCTTGAGTTTAAGTTTTGAAATCCATTTCATGAAAGTAGCAACTTCTTCTTTATATTCATGATCCAGCCTGACTTTATAAGTTAAAGCAGTAATGGATTTTCTAGAATATTGATACATAAGTTCCATTTGATCTTCAGTAATATCAAGATAAATTGGAAGCTTCATTATTATATCAACAAGATTATCATGAAAAAACTTCTGAAGCTCCCGAGAATTCCAACTGTCGTCGAGTAATAAGAACTGCTTAACTTTTTTATCGTGTAATCCCACATGATCAAAATAGGATGGCCATTTATTTAGACATCTTTCAAATATCCAAACATCATTAAGAATGCTAACTTTATTACCATTAGATAGTTTCCATGTAGTGATAGGTTTAAGAAATTAAGCACGTTCAACCAATATATGCCAAGTAGAAGAAGCTTCCCTTTTTATTTCAACATTCAAAACATCATCTCCATGTTTTACAATAAGATTACTATTGAGTAAGGAAGAAGGGTTTTGAATAAACCTCCAAGACAATCTAGATCTTAAGGGGCCTAACTTATTTATAGCTGAATGAACTCCCAACCCTCCAAAAGATTTTGGTTTGTAAATTTCCTCTCATAACACATAATGCAACCCATTTCTACCTTTGTCTTTATGCCAAATAAAATTTCTACATAATTTGTCTAGATCACATAACAAGCCCTTTGGCACTAAAGAATGAGAGGATAGAAAAATTGGAAGTGATAACAGAGAAGAATTAATAAGAAAAATTCTTCCAGCTAAAGAAAGACATTTGTGTCCCCAAGCATTTAACTTTCCAATGCATGACCAATAATGATTTGAAAATCCATCACCTTCAACCTTTTAAGAACAATATTCACTCCAAGATACTTCATTTCATTAACAATTTAAACCCAAACATTTTGGCAATCTTTCTTTTCCTTGACATTTTCACAGATTTACCAAAAAGAATAAGAGATTTATTGTTATTTACCTTTTGTCCTATCCAACTGCAGTAATCAAATATAATTCCTTTCATAACTTTGGCAACTCTTGGAGATGTAATTGAAAATAATAGCACATCATCAGCATATATTAAATGGGATATTTTTTCATCTTGTGGAGCCCCTTTGATACCAAACTTAGCACCTCTTTGAAAAATAGAATTGGATAAAACTTGAGAGCACATAATAAAAAGATACGGAGACAACGAGCAACTTTGTCTGAATCCAATATTAGCTTTAATCCATTTAGAATTCCTTCCATTAATAAGAATAGAGAACCTAGCATTTTGTACACATTCCCCAATAAGATTAGAAAACTTGGTCGGAAAACCAAACCAATTTAGTGTCTTGGATAAAGCCAGCCATCCCATGCTATTATAGGCTTGTTCCATATCATTTTTGATTGCCATTAGACCCTTATTTGAATTAGAAAATATAAATTTGTTAAAGATTTCTTGAGCCAAAAGATAATGATCTAACAAAGATCTTCCCGGAATAAATGCACCCTAATCTTCAGTAATGATTTTTGAAAGACACCACTTCAATCTATTCATTAATATTTTACCTGCCACCTTGTAAATAGTTTGACACAAACTTATGGGTCTAAAATGAGAAGGCTCAATAGGATTTTTGATCTTAGGGATTAGCACAATTAAGGTGTCCTTCTACAAAGAACTCATAATACCAGTTTTCAAAAAAATGTCAATAGCTTTCCAAATGTCAACCTTAACAATATTCTGAAAGAATTTAATAAAGGAGGCAGTTATCCCATCCGATCCAGGTGATTTTTTATTACCTAGTTGGTTCACTGATTCAGCAAATTCTTCAAAAGAAAATTCTGCATTCAGATTTATACTATCAACTTCTTCAATTTTCTAACAACTCATAGCTTCAGGCCAACCTGTCAGGTTGCAACTTCTGTTTCTCCATTTAGTTTTGAAGAATTCTAAGAAAGTTACTTTAATATCTTCTTGATCTTCCACTAATAAACCATTAACATCTTTGATTTGCTTAATCCAGTTACCATTCTTTTTTTTTGAAGCATAGTTGTGAAAAAGTTTAGAGTTTGCATCTCCTTCCTCCATCCAATTTACTTTAGCTCTTTGATTCCACCATGTTGCTAAACAAGCTAAAGTAACATTAAATTCATGGACTTTCCTTCTAAGTAAATTTAAATTAAATATATCAAGTCCACCACCATTAGTTTCTTTCAACTGAAGTTCAACTATTTCATTCTTTAACTCTTCTTTGGGAACATTTAATCTTTCAACTTATTTTTGTACCAAAAAAAGTGCTTTTAAAGACCGCCTCATATTTCTGTGAAGTATTTCAGCATCATTACAAAAATCTGATTTCTTCCCATCATTAAGAATAATGTTCCATGCTGTAGGATAAGACTTCCATGTATCTTCAAATCTGATGAACTTCTTATGTTGATGAGAGCTATCACTAATCTTGAAGAGTGAAGGAATATAATAAGAAGCAATTCTTGTAAGATGCCTAATCATAGCAAAAGTAACACATTGAATTGCAACTTAGCTGAGTAAGCATTTATCCAATATTTCCCAAATTCTTGAGTTTCCTTCCTTATTATTACACCAGGTGAATCTAGGTCCAATGACACCTACATCATTAAAATCATTATTAGCCATAAAGATCTTCATCTCTTGAGGGCCTTGAGAAAATATAAATCTCTTACCCCCTCTCTTGTCTTCTTTAGAAAGAATACAATTAAAATCCCCACCCATAATGGAAGGTATACTAGAAGAAGAAAGCATTTCAAGACTATCCCATAAACCTCTCCTAACATGCAAATCCTTATTCCCATAAACTGTAGCAACATTTCAACTACCCTTGTTCATAATTTGAATATTACCAAAAACTAATTGAGAAGAATTCTCAACTACTTTAAAAAAGCCCTCATCCCTCTTTCCTAAAATAAGAGTACCTTCTGAAGTACCTTCAGTAGGATGATGAAAAAAAATCCCACTCAACCACAATGATCCTATTGACCTCCCTCCTATCTATAATAGATAATTTTGTTTCAACTAATCCAATTAAAAAACATTATTATCTCTAATAATTTCTTTAAGATAAAGATAAGCCTCTCTTTTTTTTTTGCTCCTCTACAATTCCAAAACACAAAAGATAACATTAAGAACCAGAAGGGGAATAGTCTCTGCCACCATGATTCAAACTCAAATCAACTTTCCTTTTTCTAGGAACATCATCAAGAGGTCCGAAGGATTTAAGTACTTTAAAGCGTTTTTGTTTAACACTTAAAGAACTTATAACCTCCTGACCATTAACAAAACTAGAAGGCTTTGAACTTATCTTGTGTTCAGTGGAAATCAATTCTTCCAGGTTATGAGGAACCATTCCTTCAAAAATCTTCTCATTAGGCTTCAAGTTCACATCATCTTCAGAAACATCCATAGCTCTAGCAACAGATTCCATAATAGATTTATGTCTATTTTCAGCAGCAACAGCATCAGTAAATTCTTCAGCTCCAGCAACAACCTCTCCAATAACATCTTCAGTTCTAGGTTCATTAATATCTTCAGCTCCAACAACAACCTCTCCAAAACCATCTTCCACTCCATGTTCAGGTTTTAAAAATACATATTCATTGACAACATAACAATGTTCCATTGCACTTATAGATTTAGATGCAACCATAGGAAATGGATCCCCCACTTTAAGATCTTTGTCTGCATAAGCTTCAGCATCTTCCATAGGAAAATTCTCATGAGATAATAAAATGAATTTGTTAGCTTTTAACAAATCTAATGAAGATAAATATTTATCAGAATAAGAATTTGTAATAATATTTCTATTGTAATCTACGATTTTTGAAATAGACGTTGTTTTCTGATTTTGTAATACAATAATATCTCTTTTGGCATCAAAATTTTTAAGTTTTCCTTAATTTTTGAGTAGGGACTTCCTCTATTTTTCCTGAATTTAACATGCTTCCAAGCACCATATGAAATTTCATTATCTGGTTTAGAAATCCCATAATCAATTACTTTATCAAGAATTGTCTTGACTAAATCAGACCCAGTCTTATGATCACCTCCAGATTGAACTTCCTTTTTCCCATCAGGACATATATCCTTTTATTGCCCTATCTTACCACAATTAAAACACAAGGAAGAAATTTTTTCATACCCAATTTTCTGAAAAAAATTTACCACTTACCCCTTCTATCTAGACTACATGTTGCAACTTAGAATCCATGTTAATTCGAACACAAGCTCTAGCAAATTCCCTTCTTTCCCATTTGAACATGTTGCCATCTAATAACATCAGGTCCCTATTCTTGAAACAATCTTAGTAACATTAACTTCATCCCAACATTGTAATGGTAAATGTGGTAAACAAATCCAAATTGGTGAAGATAATCCTTTCATAGGTAGAGGAGAAAATTTGGGTGTCCATTTATCTATTCCAATTATGAATCCTCCCACATACCAATGTCCTTCACTTAAAACTTCTTCCATAGCTTTAGATGATTTAAAAGAACACAAAATCCAATCTAAACCAAGAGAAGTTAGATGGAATCCACCAAATTTACCCCATTGATGCCTCAATTCAATACTACAAAGGGGAAAATGAATATTTTTTCATAGAACCTCAACAATAAGAGAATTTTTTAAAACTTGGACATTTGCACATTCCTTCTCATCATTGAGTTTAACAACATTACCATCCTCAATTATTTCAGAATCTAATTCAATATGATTAACTTTAATATGTTGAGTTTTTAGCCAAGCATTCATAAAACCATTCCTCTGAAATAAATTTCCAGTTTTATCATAAATGGGTAAATTTTTCAAACCATTATTAGAAATGGAGGAATTCATAACCTTATTATTCAACAACTTCTTTGGAGATGATTTACCAATCTCATATTGAACATGAGAACTGATCACACCATGATTTTCCTCAGCAATAGAATGATTAAAAAATCTATGAACTTTCAAATTAAAACCTGATGAAGATGAGGCTTCCAAATCATTTGATTTTGGTGCATATACAGAAATGCTATTCTTCATAGACGTTGAAAGATGATTTTCAGGAGGTATAGAACCGCTCTTGTGATTCAATTCATGACTAGGCCAGACTTCTTTTTATTTTTCCATCAACAAGAACAAACTCACGAACACCTGAGATGCGACATTCCTTTAATTTAAATTATGACCCTTAGGATTTGATGATTCTTAAATTCAAACCCACTTGAAGTTATTAATCACCAAGATTCTATGTAATTTAAAATTAAATAACTCTAATCATTAAAATAAAATTTGTTAATGAAAGTCTAAAACATTAAAACTTAAAATCAAATTAAATTAAAAATCCTCTTTATCTTGTAATAAACAAATAAATTTAAATATAGATAACTTCAACATAAAATCCCTTAAGGCATAACTAAGCCACACATACTAAGCACATAATTTATAATTTGTTTGCTAGGATAACTAACTCTAGTTTAGGCTAGGCCGTTGTTTCTTTTATTATGCATTAGCATGATTTGATACCTTTTTTGGAGAATGTCTAATGAATTATTTGTTTATTTTCATGTAATTTAGATGTCATATATGTATTTTCATACTTTTACTTTCCTATATTGCATTTTACTTTTCTTTTATTTTTTTTTAATTGTTAGCACTTTACTTTATTTAGCTTGCATACACCTGCACTAGTCTGGTCTGAGTCAGCTTTTTATTTTTGTAAAGTATAAATGCAAGTTGTAAATTGTAAATACAAGGTTTGTAGAGAGTCAATGTAAAGTTTGTAAAGAGTCTCTCTAAATGTAAAGTATAGATTCAATTATATAAATTGATCGAGTTGTAAAAGTATTAGTGTTGTGAAAATCTTAAAATGTGCTTGCTTATATACACTTGTAGGAGTCCAAAAAGGCAATGATATCTCTTATTTCGAGGGACATTATGTTTTGGAATTCTATAGAAGACCTGGAGCCAAAAGACTTGAAGACTAAATAAGCAAGCACATTTATATAGATTTGCGTCATTGTATAGGTGTAGAAATCTTATCATGTCATCAGTGGAGCTTTGTGTCATAACTTATATTTTGACTCAGTGAAATAAGTCCAAATTATAAACCATCTTCACTATAGCATAGATATTGTAGTGCTTTAATTACACTAATTTTTTTCATAATTTTTTAGCATTGGTATAAATCCTTAAGAAATTGACACATATCGAAGTAAGTGGGGGTTTTGGGGTCGTTAGATGTTCGCTTTAAAAATAGATTTCACTAAAGTTATCTAAATATGATGTACTATTTTATGAATATTTTTCTATAATTTTAGAGCTTTGAATTTAAAAATATAAAAGAATTTATATTTTTTTGTTAAAATTAAATAATTAAATAATTATATTTATTATTATTATTTTAATCTAAATATCTTAATCAATAAATAGAATTAATCAAATGCCATTTATTCCCTTTCCCTTTTTTTGCACAAAGCCAAAGAGCATTTAAGAGAAATTAGAGAGAAATTTGAGGAGAGAGAAAAAAAGATAAGATTTGGAGGCTATAGAGTGATTTTTGTCAGTTGACTCTGTTGGTAAATTTGCTTGCCACATTGTAAGGAACCATTATCCTATTTTTTATTTCAAAGATTTTATGTATTTGTGTATTTTATACATTTTAATTTGGTCAAAACTTTCAAAAGTTATGATATCTTAATTTTTAGCAAATTTTTATCGCATAACTTTTGATATATGATAGATGTCGATAATATGAGCATTTTTATAATATTATTAAATTTTATTGGATAAAATAAAAGTTATTGATTTTGTATTATTTACACCAAGTAAATAATTGTGCATTTTTATTTAATCATACTGTTAATATAGGCATTAAGAATAAAAATGGATGTATGATTGTGTAATAGCTAGTCGCTATTAATGTTATAAAATGTGATAATAATATGTATGAAGACAAGCAAAGACTAGCTATTCACTGATGTTGGTTGTTGACTTATTGACCTGTATAAGATGATAGGTCGACTATCTTTCCTTTAAATATTATGATTGGGTGTTATCCTCTACTGATTCATGTGATACACTAATGAGGAGTTATAAGGAGTTATATCGACGGGTAAAGAGTGATGACTATTTTTTATTGAGCCAACAATTAATAGCAATTAACTTACTACACCAAAGTTGATTTTTTGACTTTGACCTATTTCTGGTGGTTAGAAATTTTTAGAAACTACTAGATTTTAATTAGAGTTGAATGGCTTTGAGTTTCATTAAATTGAATTTTTCTAGAATTATTGGTGATTTTTCAAAGTTTGGATATTTTTGGATTTTCTAAAATTGCTTAATTAAAGGAATTTTTAGATTTCGATCCAAATCAATCCCAAACCTCTTAGAATCACCCCCAAAGGTCAGGAATGACCTAAGGGGATGTTTTCAAGCATTTAGAGATTTTTTGGGATTTCTAAATATTTTTAAATAATTAAATGAATTAATTATCAATTTTCCTTAAAAATTAAATTAATTTTAAATTAAAGGTCTGATAAAAGGGCTTTTAATATTTCTAGATTGGGGGTTTAATTATGAACATTTTGATACATTATTTATAAATTTTAGGCTTGATTTAAATTGATCATGAGTTTTTGAAGTTCTAGGCTTATTACAAGAGTTCATTTAGGTTATTTGCACTTAGGTCCTAATCAATTTCGAGGCCAACAAACTCCTGATCTAAATAGGGTAATATTACTATATTTGAGTGTTATAGCTTCTACCCTTATTGGACACATGCCCTAATCCCTAAAATTTTCTAAATTCCCTAAGCCTACTTTCTAGTTTTTGTCTTTATATGTGTCACTAGATTGAATAGGATCAAATGAGGAAGTTTTTAACCCTCAACATCATCATTACCAGCCATTCCATGTAAAGTATAAACAATAGAATTACGACCTAAAACTAAGTGCTCAAAGAGGATGAATTTCCAAATATATAGGTTAAACCATAACCTATACATTTACAAATTCGCCTAGAAATATCTCCCCAAGGTATGCTCTTTACATCTTATGACAAAGGAGGCATTTATAATAAGATGCATCAATCAGCTTCAAATGTAGGTTAAAGTGCCAAGGACCATGAATATGCAAACTAACTCAACAAGATTGATGAAAGTGACCTATGCATTTACATTTGATTTGATTGATTTAAATTGTTGATCAAACTCTATTTAAAATACTCAAGGATTACTTATAAAGCATGCAAGAGGCTTAACATAGGTATAGTTCAAAATAAGTTATTAGATAATATTATTTTTTAAAAATATATATTAAAATAGTCTCTTTGAATTAAAAAATAATTTAAAGTATCCTCAAGATAACTCTGAAAATGATTCTTAATGAATCTCAGATTATTTAAGAAAAACATCAAGCTAGAATTTTAAATTTTGAAAATACTTTAGTTAATATTAAATATTAATTAGCTATTCAAATAATTGAGGATTTAAAATTATTTAAAATATACATATTGTCTAGAAATAATTTTAATTTTAGATTAGACAAAATTACTGATTTAAAATTAAGGTTTAAGAAAATTTATTTAAAATTAATTAAATTTATTCTAATTAAATAATGATTGAAAGATATTAATTTTGAACATTTAAATAATTTTTAAATATACATAGAAGATTTTAAATTGATTTTAATTTTAAATTATAGAGCTTTAAGATCCAAGCAAAATGAATATTTATTCATTTTTATGGACTTATATTTATTTTATTAAATATTTTGAAATATCTATAATTAGATAGCAATTAAAATTAATTTTATTAATTAAAATCTAACCGGTGGTAGGGATGAGCTATGTGGCGGCATCTAGGTCATCGAAAGGAAACTGTAGAGATAGAGTGGCCATACGGCGCTCTCTAGGTGGCTGGATCAAAACCACGATGTTGATAGGTAATCATTGCCAAAGATTGCGATGCGATAATCATTGGCAATCATTGTAGGACTTGGTGATGCGGTCTCCCGCGTCACTTATCCGAGTCAACAGGGCTTGGCCACCATCGGATCTCCCGCGGTTTGGGTTGGACTGTCGAGATCACGCCATACCAAAAGTGAGACCACAAGATTGGATCTGCAGTCAGACTGAACAAGGAAGATCAGAGCCATTGATCAAATGATTAATAGCTAGAAAAACATGCATACACATGCTTAAATAGAAACTCTAGAAATAACAAAAAAATGTTTGTTCTCTCAAAGTATCCAACTATTTTACTTAAAATTTTAAATAGAGCGAGCATGTGTGAAGAGCATTCGTGGGGACGTATTTGTTTGGATTAAAAATTTCTTTACAAAAAGCTATTTTAACCAAAGTGTTTACAGCTAGGGTTTTGATTTTATCAAGTTTTAACCGATGGATTTGGATGTTCTTGGACCTGTTAAGCTTGTATACTATCCACAAATATTTTCCTTGAAGAAATTACAATCTGATAAGCTCTAGATCTTGAGTTATGGAGCCTAGAAAGAATACGAGGTTGGATTGTCGGAGAACTCACCGCCGATGATGTGCAACCGCCAATTTTTGGTAGTGGAAGTGTAGAGAAGGGTCTAGAGAGTCGAAATGAAAAAAGTTGGAGGCTGGAGGAGCTCTAGGAGATGAAGTATGGTAGATGACTTGAAATGAGAGCTTTTTGAGTAACTTAATCCCTAGGGTTTGATCTGGATGGCCCTGATGCATTAGAGCTTTTGGCCTGATGAGGACAAGTGTCCCAAATCGTTGGAAGGATAGAGAAATGGCTGGGTTGAGCTTATTTCCTATTAGGTGGTTGAGTGGATAGGGTGAACTATTTTGCCTCTTAAAGCTAAACCAAGCCTTTGACTTGATTAAGGAGCCTTTAAGAGAGCTTTAAACTTCATTTGGAGAGGTTGGATCAGGAGGATTGGGAGAGATTGCCACCTAAGCAAGGGTTTGACTACTTTAGCATATTTGAGCTAGTTGTTGACTATTTGACCAGCCAAATTGGCCAACACCTGATAAGGTGGAAAATAGGAGATATGGAGAGCTGGTTGGGTGAATTCCAAAGCCTTGGAGTAGTATACATGAGGTTTGAAAGGGGAGTTAACAAATTCAAAGAGGAATTTGAATGCCAAGTTTACTACTTAACTAGTCAAGGAAGTTTGTTAATTGATGAGATGGATTGGAGGGGGTGTAGGTGTTGTTGAGTTAAGATGAGGAGGATCAAAGGAGTTAGAGTCAATGCATGAGTGAAAGCACAAGAGGTTTGACCAAGAGTTCAAAGTTGACTTAGTCAAATCCAAAGGGCTAGATTGGCCATTTTGGTCAATTTGACCATTTTGATCCTTAAAGGCTTATTGGGTCAATCTAGGTTGATTTGGTCAACCAGGTTGACCCAAGGGCTAGATTTGAGCACAAAAAATTTGAAAAGATCGAAGAGACCTGTTGGAGGCAGTTCCATGGACTATTGATGTGATTTGGTTCAAAATGGGTATTTGTACCCTCAGGAGGTATTTTGGTCAACCATAATTGAATTGGTCAACCAAGTCAAACCAAAACTTGAATCATGATTCAATGGATCTCAAATGATATTTGGGATTCATTTGCATAGGTTTCAAGGGTTAGAGAGGTTGAACCATGTTGAGTTTTGGCCAAAAGTCTAAAAATCCTCTTAAAGGGCATTTTGGTCATCCTAATCTCTAGTCAACTCTGGGTCAAATTAGGTCCAAAGAAATGTGGGTTATTGATCAACAAGTTATAATAGAGGTTATTGAAGTGGTTAGAGGATTTGGGAGAATTTCAAAGTTAAATTTCTTAAGGTGACAAGTCCAGTGGCATAGGCCATAAATATTTGATGGCTTTTTAACCTTTAGAAATAGATTTAGTTTTTGGGGTTAGAGACCTCAGAATGAACTCAAATTTGGAGGGTTCACTTTAGAGAAATGTTTGATCAATATGCAACTGATAGATCATGAATCAAATGTCATTTGATTGGGTTTCTAGGTGATAGAAAATTCACCCCGAAAGGGTTTCAAGACTTAGGTTTTGGCCTTGGATTTGGACTTAGGAATTTTGGATTTGAGATGGATTTTGAACTTGATTGATTGGATTGGATATTTCATATCAATCTCAATCATGTGAATGGTTGAGAGTAATTGAACATTATTAAAGCCTAGTTAAAAGTTGATAGGAGTTTGGACTGGGGGTTAATTTGAGAAGTGAAATTGCATTTGATTAGGATTAAATTGGATTTTGGCTGGGACCTAAATGATTGAAAAGTGGAAACCAAGGTAGGTCCTAGTGACCTTATACAGGAATGACGTCAATAGGTGGTTGTGGTATTCATTCTATCATTAGTAAAGTTGGGTCATTGAGAGCTAAGTTAGCTTGGAATTTTATCCAAAATCCTTCCTCCCTTCTCAATCGCATATTGCTACTAAATATGGTAAGTGTTGAGAATAGTGCAAATTTGGTTATTCAAGTGAGTTTTTGATGATTACAAATTCTTATTGTTTCATCTTATTGCTTATTTATTGTTTCTCCTAAAAAATATTAGAAATTCTATTTTGTGTGTACTAACATGTCTTTCAGGAAATTCACACTCCAGACTGCTGAAGACTTTAAGTTATTTTGTTAAAGTTTATTGTAAGCGAAGTCTATAATTTTTACTTTTCTTGAGTCTGAGAGAGTGTGATTGTAAGTTGGATAACTGTGCACACACACACTAGGGGAGTGAGATAAAACTTAATTTTTTAAACTAATCATATTGTATCGTACGAGATGATTTGTATTATTTCTCCTCTAATATGAACCTGCCTGGTTAAAAATTTTTATAAGTATAAACTGCACAGTACAAAATATTTTCATATATCATTTTCTAGAGTATGAAATGTGAGCTTACATGGTTCGTACTATATCATACGAGATGAACTGTTCAATTTTTGAACTGATCGGACAGTATTATATGAGTTCGTATATCATTTTTCAGAGTACGAAAACTGGGTTTCATTGGTTCATACTAGATTATACGAGATGAACTGCATATTTCTTATACTGTTCATACAGTATGATTGGAGTTCGTATATCATTTTCCAGAGTACAAAATTTGGGGTTCATTGGTTTGTACTGGATCGTACGGGCTGAACTGTTCAGTTTTTGAACTGTTCGTACAGTACGAATGAATTTCGTATATCATTTTCCAGAGTATAAAAACTAGGGTTATTAGTTTGTACATGATCATATGGGATGAATCGTTCAATGATTTGAACTATTTGTAGTACGAATGTCGATCATACGGTACGATCTGACTTCATAAAACTTTAATTTTTTTAGTTTTTTGGACGGTTTTTCATGTCCTTTGAATATAAGGTTCCTAAAAACTAACGTTCCAACTAATCTTCTATGAATTTTCTTCTTGTGAGTGGAAGGGAGAGTGATTAGGAAGAGTGTTTGGGTGTGAGTGTGGTTAGATCTTTGAGAAAATTATGAGGGGATTCACAAGGTTGTCCAAAGGTGAGGATCTTATTGTTTGTACTTCAAGTCTCTTCCATATCTCTTTGAAGGCTCTTGAGAGAAGATCTTTGAAGAAGGTCCGGTTCTCTACCGACACCTGGAGGGTGTGAAAGGAAGAGTAGGTTTCTACCTTCACCAGGAGGGTGAAAAAGGATGACGGTCTCTGCCTTCATCAGGAGTGTGAAAAAGGACGACGGTTCTTTACCGCACCGGGGTTTGGTAGAAGAGAGTTTGTAAGGGCTTCTCTGCCTTGCTGTGGGGGAAAAAGGAGAGTCACTTTGGTTTAGTGCAATACCTAGAGAAGGAGTCTCTAGGGAGTGGATGTAGGTTTTGTTTGACCGAACCACTATAAATCTGGTGTTCTCTGTTCTTGTCTTTATTTACTGTATTTTTTTTCTGCATTGCACTCTATTTTTTGTGGTTGAAAAAGTAAAAAATTCATAACTGTTCATACTATAAGATCTGGATCGTACTGTATGATATATATAAAGTTTTAATCAAAAGGTTTTCAAAACTTATAAGATAATTTTAAAAGTACCAATTTACGCCCTCTTGGTTAGCTTAGGGACATAATTAATAGGTCAACAACCTATTCACACTTTCAAGTGGTATCAGAGCCTATTTCAAAAATTATTTTTTAAACTACTTTTTGAAATTTGATCATGGCTAATTTTAGAAATTGAAACACTTTAGAAGATTACTCGATCACTAGACCACCTTTATTTGACAATATTTCATTTGATATCTAGAAAACTCGCATGTCCACTTTTTTGCAATCTCTTGACTATCGCATGTGGATGTTAGTACAGGATGGTTATACATCACCTACTAGACCAGTAAATGGCATTAGAGTTGAAACACCATTTCCTGATTGGACTGTAGAAGAAAGGGATTTAGCACAATTAAATGCAAAAGGCTTGAATAGCATTTTCTGTGCTCTTAAATCTTAAGACTATATGCGTGTTTCTACTTGTAAATCTGGAAAGAAAATTTGGGATAAACTTTGTATTACATATGAAGGTACAAACGAAGTGAAGCAAACTAGATAGACCATTTTTTTGCATGACTACGAACTATTTTGCATGAAAATGAATGAATCAATCTCTGACATGTATACTTGATTTACATATATAGCCACTTCACTGCATGCTTTAGGTAGAGAATTGACGAATGTAGAAAAAGTGAACAAAATACTTTGTTATTTTCCTACTACTTATGATACGAAGATAACTGCCATAACTGAATCGAAAGATTTAAATATATATTCTATTGATAGTCTTCTTAGATCACTAATTGCTTATCAGCAATCTCTAACTCAAAGATAGATTGATGCAGGTGATAAATGGAAGGAGAAAACATAGCGTTGAAGGTGGATGGTTCAGATAGTGATCAGTCACTACCTGAGGATGAGAAAGACATTGCCTTAATTATAAGGCAGTTCAAAAGCTTCCTAAGGAGGAAGCAGAGGAGACGCCAGCAGTGGAATAAAAGGTAAGTTCCATAAAAATGCTAAGGCTTCTAATGATGTTATTTGCTATGAGTGCAGGAAGCCAGGACACATAAAGATCGATTGCCCTAATCTCAAAGCCAATCGTAGCAAGGAGAAAGTCAAGGAGAAACCAAAGGATAGAAGGGGCAAGAAGAGACTACATAGAGCATTTTAGGCAGACTCAGCTTCAGATTCCTTAGAAATAGCACCTGAAGAGGAAGTTACAAATTTATGCTTGATGGCTAACAATCTTGATCATTCGGATCAGGAAGAGGTATGTGACTTAAGTTATGATGAATTATTTAAAGTTTTTGAGTGCATTCATTCTACATATAGGAAACTAAAGAAATTGCATGCTAAGTTGAATTTGGATTACTTAGAACTGTAAAAAGAATTTAAAATCCTTAGAAAAGGCCATGCATTAATTGATAACAACCACATAACATTGTTGGATGAATTTGATGATTTGAATAAACAGCATGAACTTCTAAAATCATCACATACTGAACTTGAAAATGATTTCAAAACTTTCATGGATGAATCAGATAGTAGAGAGCATAACTTGAAAATTGAAAATTTGATTCTAGAGAGTGCTAATACATATATTGAAGTTAAGTTGAAAGCACTTGCGAAAAATAGGATTTCACCTAAACTTGAAGATTTTCACAAATATTATCATAAGTCCGCTAGTTCAAAATCTAGGAGAAGATCTTATAGTGCACATAAATTGGTAAATCCTTTTCCCGAAGTAAGATGTTTTTCTTGTGGTATGATTGGACATATTTTCCACACTTATAATATTTATCATAGAACACATTTAGTGTGGAGACCTAAGATGCATAAAATATAGCATATCATACATGCATCTGGTTTAAAATTATTAAGAGGTGAACCCAAACTTATTTTGGTTCCCAGGATTAATATTTGATGATTTTGTAGGAACGCTCTCATCCAAGACCTCGTGAGAGCATTTGTTACCTGGACAACTGTTGTTCAAAGCATATGATTGGAGATGCGAATCAATTCATATCGCTGGAAGCCAGGAATGGAGGCAAGGTTACACTTGGAGAGAATACCACCAAGAGAGTGGTAGGTATAGGTATGATTGGAAATTCAAAGAATTCTATGATTGAAAATGTTCTATTAGTAGAAGGATTAAAACATAATCTATTGAGTATAAGTCAACTATGTGATAAAGGTTATCATATTAAATTCTTGCCTACTAGCTGTATTATTTATCAAAATGAAATTATTTTGTTGAATGGTGATAGTGTAAATAATGTTTACATGCTAGATTTGAATTCTATAAAATCTTCTACTGCTTTTTGTTTGAAAACTGTATCTGATGAGTCATGGTTATGGCATAAAAGACTTTGTCATGCTAGCATGAGAAATCTTAGGAAAATCACCCAAAAAGAGCTAGTTAGAGGAGTACCAAATTAGACTTTACAAAAGATCACTTATGTGATGCATGTCAACTAGGAAAATAAGTCAAATCTTCTTTCAATTGAATCAAGGAAGTTAGAACTAACAAGACCTTAAAAATTCTTCATATGGATCTCTTCAGACCCGTTAGTACCTTAAGTCTAGGTGGAAAAAGGTTTAGGTATGTAGTTGTGGATGATTACTCAAGATTCACATGGATTAAATTTTTAAATCATAAAAGTTGGATAACTGTGGAGGAGTTTAGAGAGTTTTCCACTTGGATTCAAAGAAAACTAGGACTTAAAATTATTACTATCTAAAGTGATCATGGGATAAAATTTGAAAATGAATTGTTTGATGATTTTTGTAAATCTCATGGAATAGATCATAACTTCTTAGTTTCTAGGACACCTCAGCAGAATGGAGTAGTTGAGAGAAAGAATATAACTTAATTGAAGCTGCTAGAGCCATGTTGGTAGAATATTCACTTCTAAGATATTTTTGGGCTGAAGCAGTTAGTATCGCATGTTATGTATTGAATAGGGTGTACGTTAGATCAAATTTTAAATAAGAAACCCTATGAACTTCTTAAAGGTAGAATTACCAACCTCTGACACCTACATATTTTTGGATGTAAAGTGTTCATACATAATAATGGACAAACTCTCTTAGGAAAATTTGATCCTAAATTTGATGAAGGAATTTTTCTATGATATTCAAGTGTTGGAAAATTCTATAGAGTTTTTAATAGAAGAACATTGGTAGTTGAGGAGACCACTCATGTGGTTTTTGATGAATCAGATAATTATGGAGGGTTTAGGTTAGATGAAAATGAAGTTAAAGAAATAACCCAAGGACTTGAAAATGAAAAAGTTGAAGAAAGGGTGGAAAATGTGGAAGAAAACTAATTACCTAAGGAATGGAAATTTGCTAAGAGTCATCCTAAAGAGTTGATTTTAGGTGACCCAAGTGAAGGAGTTAAGACTAGGTATGGTTTGAGGAAAGAAGTAAATCACTCCACTTTTATTTCAATAATTGAACCCACTAGTATAAATTTCGGATGAGTTTTGGATTCTAGCTATGCATGATGAGTTGAATCAATTTGCTAAAAATGATGTTTGAGAATTGGTAGAAAGATCGAAAAATCAAAGTATTGTTGGAACAAAGTGGGTATTTAAAAATAAGATGAATGATTCTAGAGTGATTGTAAGGAATAAAGTACAGTTAGTGGCTAATAGGTATAATCAAATTGAGGGAATTGATTTTGAGGAGGATTTTGCTCCGGTAGCTAGACTTGAGGCAGTTAGAGTGCTTTTAGCCTATGCCTATTTTAAAGATTTTAAGTTGTATCAAATGGATGTAAAGAGTGCCTTTCTAAATAGGATGATAAAAGAGGATGTTTATGTTGAGCAACCTCCAGGTTTTGAAAATGTACAATTTCTTAATTATATTTTTAAATTGAAAAAGGCATTGTATGGACTTAAACAGGCACCTAGAGCTTAGTATGAGAGGCTAAGCACTTACTTACTTGAACGTTCATTTGTAAAAGGGAGTGTGGACACCACCCTCTTTATAAAAAGAGTAGGAGATGAAATACTCATTATTTAAATTTATGTGGATGATATCTTTTTTGGATCTACTGATAGAAATCTTTGTGATGAATTTTAAGAAAATAATAAGGAATTTGAGATGAGCTTAATTAGAGACTTGAGTTACTTTTTGGGGTTTAGTATTAAGCAGGATGAGGATGGAACATTTCTGAGTCAGTCAAAATATGTTAAGAACATCCTTAAGAAGTATAAAATGGATAAGGCTAAACTAGTAAATATACCCATGAGTTCCTCAGTGCAGTTAGATAAGGATCCTAAGGGAAAATCAGTTGATCAAAAGAAGTTTAGAGGGATGATTGAATCTTTGCTTTACTTGATAGCTAGCAGACCGGATATAATGTTTAGTATTTATTTGTGTGCTAGATTTCAAGCAGATCCTAAAGAGTCACAACTGACTGTAGTTACGAGAATTATGAGATATCTTTTGGGGACTCAAAATCTAGGAATTTTTTTTTTTGAAGAATGCAAAATTGCATTAAGATAAAGGAAAGCAAAGAGCCTATAAACAAACTAATGAGAGTTAACTACCTTATCACACTCTTCCTTCACAAGACGAACGAAAGAGCAAGGTAGTTTGTCCTCACAAAACAAGTCCCAATAAAAATAAAAAAAACAAGCTAAGCTAGCACAATAGTGTGCTACCTTATTACAACCACGTTTTACACAATGAAAAACCACATTATTCCAATCACCAAATAAGACTCCATCTTAATCTTCAATGCCTTTATCCAATTTCTTCCCTTTGCTATACAATTTATGAAGAACATGGATAACATTCTTATTATCTCCTTCTATAATGATACCTCTTGCATCCATCAACCTTCCCTTTAGCACCTTCATCAAAGAAGTACAAGTCGAAAGCTCTATCTGTGCAATGTCCCAATGTAGTCCATAGAATCCGAAAGCCAACACAAATCTACCTTTGCTATCCCGAACAATGCCTCCAATTCCTGCTTCATAATTCTCCTTAAGTGCTTCATCAACATTTATCTTATACCATTCGGGTGGTGGGGGACGCCAAGAATTTGAAAACAGTCCAAATGACTGATTAGCGTCCCAGTAATCCAAACATATAAGATCCTTCCTTTGCATACTCACCAAGCTAATAACACTTGCAACTTTCAGCGTACACGAGGCCTCCTTCTTCCCATGTTTGAACTTATTCCTGTTATTCCAAGAGAACCATAACAGGGAGCAATACAAATTAACGACCATTGGATTAGACTCAGCCAAGGATTCCAGCCGAAGTAAACAATCCTGGAAGGAACTAAACTTGGGAATCATGAATCCCCAACTACGCATGACATCAATTACCTTAATAAGCTTACAACAAGAAGTTGAAATATGATCAATGTTCTCCACCTCTTCACACCCTCTAGGACACCTATTGTTGGTTGCTAACTTCCTACATAATAGAAAATCTGCTGTAGGAATGGCTACCTTGCATAATCTCCACATAAACACCTCCACTCGAGCATTTAACTTTAGCCTCTTAATCCAAGATCCAACAAATTTTTGCAACTCCCCCTTGAGTCCCTCTTCCTTAGTCAAAGCTGAAATAGATCTACCAGAATACATCTGCTTTAATTCTAATTCGTCCTCCTCATGGTTCCTGCATATATCAATTTTACAAATTATAATGATGAGCTCATTGCCAAAGAATGACTTTAACCTGTCAATATTCCACCGTCCTTCACTAATGAAGTAGTCAAGCATTATTTCATCATCACCAAAATTTGCCACAAATGTGGGCCACATAAGCAAGCATTTATCTAAGATCCACACATCTTTTAGAACATTGATCTTATCTCCCAACCCAATCCTCCATCTAACAACACTTTGGAGAGCATCCCGTCCAGAGATAATGATTTTCCAAGAAGGTGAACCTCCCTTCCTGCTTCCATTCTTCCACCAATCTTTCCCATATTTGGTTAATAGATTCCTAATAAGCAAAGAAGTAGGATTCTTCAAGAGATTCCAAGCAAACTTGGCCCTTAAGGAGTTCAAACTAGATAAAGCTGAATGAACCTCCCAACCTCCCAAATCCTTCAGTTTACAAAGCTCTTCCCAAGCCACATAGTGAAGACCATGACTACCATCCATCTTATTCCAAATATAATTCCTGCAAAGCCTCACAAATTCCTTAAGAATGCTTAAGGGAATGAGAGAGTGAGTCATGAGGAAAACAGGGAAAGTGATAAACACTGATTTCACCAGTACTAACCTTCCAGCCAAGGAAATATACCTATTATTCCAAGCATTCATCCTTTTCATGGCCCTATCCAAAAGACCCTGAAAATCAGCCTTTTTCATCCTTCTCAAAGCCACCTTAATACCCAAATACTCCAATTCTTCTACCACCTTAATTCCTAAGAATTGAGCCAATTTCTTCTTCCTCTTTCTCTCAACCATCTTGCCACAAATCATAACAGATTTATTATGATTTATCTTTTGTCTAGTCCAACTGCAGTAATCACGAACAATGCCCCTCAGTTTCCTTATGCTTCTCAATCTAGCATCACAAAATAAAAGCACATCATCTGCATAAAGCAAATGAGAGATCTTCTGTTCCTTGGGATTAATCTTAATCCCCAGATCCATGCCCCTATCAAAAAACATGTTAGAGAGAAGTTGAGAACAGATGATAAAAAGAAAAGGTGAGAGTGGACATCCTTGACGGAACTCACTCTCCCCCTTGATCCAATTTGTACAACCATCATTAATAATGATGGAGAATCTTGGCTGATCAATGCAATCCATCGCCAACTTAGAAAACTTGTCCGGGAATCCCATAAGACCCATCATCTTGTTAAGAGTGTCCCAAGACATGCTATCATAAGCTTGTTCTATGTCCAACTTGACAGCCACCAAGCCATTGGTAGCTTTAGAGAACCTCATCTTATTGAATACCTCCTGAGCAAGTAACAGATGATCAGATATGGATCTCTCTCTCAAAAAAGCCACCTGCTCCTCAGAAACAATTTTCTGTATAATCAATAACAATCTGTTAAGCAGAATTTTAGCCACTATCTAATAAATAGAGTTACAAAGGATGATGGGACGAAAACCAGCAGGAGTAACTGGATTAGGACTCTTGGGAATCAATACTACCAAAGTGTCTTTCCACTCTTTACACATCTGCCCTGAAGAGAAAAACTTTTTAACAGCTCTACACACGTCCCCTCCAACAATCTTCCAATAGCCTTTAATAAATGAGTGAGTAATACCATCACATCCCGGCGCCCTGTTCTTGCCAAGCAAACTAACCACATTCAGGATTTCAGAATCTGAAAGCTCAGCACCTAACATATTCTTGTCTTCCTTAGATAAAACATTCCATGGTGGTGGCCACTTCTCCAATAAGCACCCCCTTCCTTCCCATTTTTTTTTTAAAAACTTATAAAAGACATCTTCCACCTCCTTTGGATCCTCGGTTAAACAGCCATTCTCATTCCTAATTTGATGAATCCAATTCCCATTCTTCCTCCCATTAGCAAAAGCATGAAAAAATTTAGTATTAGAGTCCCCCTCCTCAATCCACTTAACTTTGGCTCTTTGCTTCCACCAGGTATTCAAGCAACCTAGGATAGAGTTGAGCTCCAAGACTTTTGACCTTAACAGCAGAATTTTTCCATCACTCAACCCTCCCTCACTAGCTTCTTCCTCCTGAAGTTGATAAATTTCAGCTTTTAGCCTTTCTTTAGAAGATGAGAATTCCCTCAACTTATTCTTGCTCCAAAAGAACAAGTCCTTTAAAGCTCTTTTGCACTTGCTATTCAACACTTGCATTTCATCCCCACCGAATTGTTTTTTCCACACCTTTGCAATAATATGTTCTGAACCTCTGTGAGAAAGCCAGACATCTTCAAATCTCATAAACCCCTTCTTCCTAACCAAATTGTCAAAGATCTTTAATACAATAGGACAATGATCTGAAGCAATCCTGGCAATATGTCTCACTACTGCCACTTGAAGACAATCAATGGCTAGAGAATTAAGTAAGCACCTGTCCAACCTTTCCAATATCCGTCCCCCACCAGTCTTGTTGTTACACCAAGTGAACCTTGGTCCAATAAACCCAACATCATGAAAATCATTCTCATTCATGAAATTAACCATCTCCTGTGGGCCATGAGAAAACACAAATTTCCTTCCTCCTCTTTTCTCATTGAGACACAAAACATAGTTGAAATACCCCCTACCACAAAAGGTACTTTCCTCCCAGCCACCTCCTTAATACAATCCCATAACCGCCTTCTCTTCACCACATCCTTGCTCCCATAAACCGTGGATATCATCCACAAACCTTTATTAAAAACATTCAAGTCACCTATAACACATTGATCTGAAGTTTGAATAACTTTAAACGAAGCCAAATCAGCCCTCCATAATATCATAATACCCCCAGATAACCCATCTGAAGGTAGAACAAAATAATCCCAATCAGGTCCCATGATTCTTTCAAAAGAAACTCTATCAAACGCATTAATTTTAGTCTCCACCAACCCCACAAACAAAACATTAAAATCATTAATGAACTCCCTAAGGTAGAGAGAGGCCTCCTTCTTCTTAGCCCCTCTACAATTCCAAAAAGCAATGGAATTCATTTAAAGACCTTAGGGGAACGACCCCCATCCCTCCTTCTGGAATTACTTCCTTCCACACTTCTTCCATGGGACAATTTCTTAATTGGTCCTAAGGACCTATGTTCTTTGGCAAGCTTAGTCTTGCCAACCTCCCCATCAAAATCATTCACCTTTCCTAGCACCACCATACCTTTGTTGTTACAACAGTTACTACCAGCCTTTCCCATTCCTTGACCATCATCATTAACCATAGAATCATTCTCCTTAGTGCAGCCAACACTCCAATGCCCTTCCAAACCTTCCTCCTCCTTTTCATTACCAATTAACTTACCAGCCACTTCACAATTATTAAAAATATTATGCAAAGAATCAGAATTATAGTTGTAGTCCATACCATAATCATCCTCAGAATTAAACGCCCCTTTGAAAGCATTTTCGCAAGGCATCTCAGCTATTAACCGGTTTATATCTTTAACATTTTTCTCATTCTCTGGCATGGCTTCACTTTCTTCCATTTTCTCCAAGGAATTTATATCCTTGTCAAGCATCTCATTCGATTCAGTATAGGGAATTCCTGAGTTCGCAAGCAATCCAGAAGGACCTGCTTGAGTTCGCAAGGATCCCTTCCTAACATCTCTATACACATCCTTTACATTATCAGCACACATTTTATCCTTTTCTGTAAGGTTACACCCAGAAGACTTTGCCTCCTCCTTATGTTGTTCAGAAGACAAAAAAGGTTCCCCACTAGCATCCAGTTTTTCCACAGCCACAGTGTTTTGGATTAGATTTATAGCAACCTTTTCCACATAATTGCTAGACACCATCTTTTCACCAACAGGTTTTTGTAGAACTTCATTTACCAGGACATCATTTTCCTTAACTACCTTAACACTCGTCTTGGCTGGCAGTAGATCCTGAGGTCCTTTTTCTTCACACCCTTAAGATTATGATTAATGACAACACCTCCACGTCGAACACCACTGCTTTATTACGATTAACAAGAACCCAGGGTCCATAAGAATTTACATCCTCCAACCCAACCTTATTCCTCACATCTCCCTCTCCAACAACCTTGCTATCTCCCACCACCTTATCAGGGAAAACACCATCCTTTCCACAATTAGCCTTCACGTGCCCAATCATCCCACATTGGAAACAAAATGAAGAGATCTTTTCATACTCCACCCTTTGAAAGAATCTACCTGAGAAGCTATCCACCCAAACACCTAGTGGAAGGTATTGGTCAATCTTCACCCTAACACAAACTCTCACAAACTCACGTTTGCTCCATTGAAATAAGTTTCCATCCAGCATGAGAGGAGTACTAATCATTGATGCAATTCTAGCTATATTTCTTTCATCCCAACAATGAAAAGGGAGGTGTGGCATCCTAATCCATATAGGAGAAGTCAAGCCCTTCATAGTCAAAGGAGAAAAATCTGGCTTCCATCTCTCCATACCAATAATATGGCCATTTACAAACCATGGCCCACCCGAAAGAACTGCCTCCATAACTTCGGTGGTCTTGAAAGAGCACAAGAACCACCCTCTTCCCAAGGTAGTAAAATGGAAATTGCCCAAATGACTCCATTGCCTCCTTACCTTTGCTCACTGGACTAAGGGAGTTCGCATTTATCTAAGAATTTGGTATCCTAAGAATAACACTACATTTGAAATCTAGGAATTTGGTATCCTAAGAATAACACTGCATTTGAAATTATTGGATACTCTAATTCAGATTTTGCTGGTTGTAGGGTTGATAGGAAAAGTACTTCTAGAACTTATCAATTTATAGGAAACTCCTTAGTTTCTTGGTCTAGTAGAAAACAAAACTCAGTAGCCCTTTCAACTGCAGAAGCTGCGTATATTGACTTAGGAAGTTATGTTGCACAAGTGCTTTGGTTAAAACAATAGCTAATTGACTTAAGATTTTCTTTTAGCACAATTCCAATCTTTTGTGATAACATTAGTGCTATATGCATTTCAAAGAATTCTATTCAGCATTCTAGAACCAAGCATATTGATATAAGACAATATTTTATAAGAGATAATGTAGCAAAAGGGAAAATTAAATTACATCATGTTGCTACTAAGGATCAACTTATAGATATTTTCACAAAACTACTAGCTTTTGACACATTTAGCATTTTAAGGACAAGACTAGGTGTGATTGATCTTAATGCATAATTAAAATTTCTACAAATGTTGTTTTATGTGTGATTGTATGTTTGTTTAGGTCAAGTTTGTGCAGTATAAGTTGTATGTTTTTATTTTGTTTTTGATTAGATTTTATCTCTTTGTCTTTTTATTGTTTGTACTTTAATGAAAAAATAAAAAATATTTTACTTTCAATGGTTTTTTAGCTTTCCATGTACTATTTTTTTGTTGTTCTGTTCGTACTATAGTGTGTGTATAAAAATTTGTAGAGTTGAGAAGACAGAACAATCTTTTTAATAGTTCATACTATATGATGATGTCATTTACTATACGATATGTACAGGTTCGTCTGTACGAATGGGGAGGGGTTTGCAGTTTTAGGTAGTTATTACTGATCGTACGTACGAACATATTGTTCATCTGTACGATCCTTATTGTCATTTTTGGATAAGGATGAAGCCAACCGTCATCAAAATGATCTTTAATATTTTGATCATCCTGGACGAACACATGATCATTTATATGATTGGGAAGTCAAAAAGCTTATACGAAAGGACGCATCGGGAAGGGCATTTTACGAAAAGCCATTTCATTTTTGTCCGTTTTTGTTCGTACATATGAAATATATTTCATCCCGTAAAAAAAATATTTCATCCCGTACGAAACTTTTTTGTACTATACGATTGATCATTTTTCTTTATATATAAGGGTTGTTTTCATTCATTTCACTTCCATTTCAAACCCTTTAAAGCCATAAATTAGAGACATCTGACAGCGGGAAAAGATCACGACAGGTTAGAGGATCATCCTCCAGACATGATTGGGATGATAATTTTTTGTCTCAACAAAACAAGGATGCTTACCTCAGATTTATTGCTTCTAAAATTACACCCTATCATCTCCTAATACAAGAGAACGTTCATTTTACTGTAATGCCACTTTTTGGCTCTACTCAATTTTTGTTTATCCTCACCCTTATTCATGCATACAATAAGGATTTATTTCATGTTTTTCTCACAAACATGAAAATAAATCAGGACCACACTAGGATCACCTCTTATGTTCTGAGACAGAGAGTAGAAATTACTAAAGATGATTTGGGAACTTTCCTTCATCTTAGAACTCTAGGGATTCGAGCACACACCCTGACCTCCAGAGCTGACTATGATTGGTCAAAAATAAATAAAGCTCTTAGGGGAGTAAGGCAACCAAGTCATTTACCTAGAGTCTACACCTTGAATTAAAATGCAATGATCATCCAGCACATTCTTAGAACCTCCATTATCCCAAAAGTTGGAGATCGAATCAATATGACACCCCTCCTTTCAACTATTACCTACTTAATCATGACCGGTCAACCTATAGATGAAGCCCAATTAATTATGGACTATTTATATTCTCTTATTGATATTGGCCATCCTAGCTTCAAAAGTAAGAAAAACATTATACTGGTCCATGTAATTTCATATATCTTAGAGAAGAAATACAACTTAGTCCACCCTAGCGGACCTATTGAGTTACCTGTGTATTTTATCGATGCTTCTTTTCGGGCACGTTTTGGGAGAGAGGGTTCTGGAGATTATTCTGAGGAAGAAGGTGCACCTGCACCTACACCTGGACTCAATTAGGATGCTTATCAAAATATGATCCAGCTCTTTGATTGTCTGGATCAAAGATTTGATGATATTGAGGCACATTTAAAGCAGCAGGATGACATAAATAATGAAGATAGAGGTTGGATTCGTGATCTGTTTGAATCAGTGAACACCAATATTGACACAATCAATAGCTATTTTACTATGTTCACTGCTCAACCACCACCTCCAGATCAGGGTCCTTCGAATTACTAGTGATGATTTTCTATCTGTTTGGCTTAGTATTTGGTTGTCTTTGTTGTTCTTCTAAGCTTGATTATAGTGGTTATTATTGTTGTTGGTTATTCTCTGTCTTTGTTGTGGTTGTATCATTATTGTATTTGTAGGCTTTAATATTTTTATGATAAGATTTGAATGTAAGCTTGCTTCATGATAAGTTCAATGAAATGAAAAAGTCATGTTTCTATGCATAGTGCTATATGATTGTGATTATGACTTGAAATATTTTTAAATTTTATCACTCAAATGTAGTTGATTGACTTTATAAAATGTTGGTTGCATTTGGTTTACAATAGTAATCTCTGTACATAATCTAATCTCTCAAAATATTTAGATTACATTATGACTGGGTGTAGATTAGAAGATCTTTTTTATATTATTCTTAAACATGTATTACTTAGCTTAAATTGTTACATATTTGATGTATTAATATTGCTCTTATTTCTATCTCAAAGTGCTCATTATTGTATTTGTGTCAAGAGATTATGTTTTTGGAAAGAAATTTTTTAAGTAGGCACAAAATGAGCCTATGAAAAGATGCACAAAGTGTGCCACAAATATAAAAGATGTGCAATATTTGCCAAACTATAAAGAGGCACAAAATTAGCCCAAAATTAACAAGATGCACAAAGTGTGCCATTTAATTTGAAAAGATGTGCATTGTCGCCAATCGTTTTTTCCTTTATCATTTTATCAATTACCTTAATCAATGATCGTCATTTTTGAATTAAAAAATTATTAATTTTATTTCATCATTTTTGCAACAGTTTCGGTTCCATAATACGTCTATTACATTACTGACATAGATCAACTTCTCTTATCCTTATTATTCTGTGATTTAAAACATTTGAGTCCTTACTTTTTACATCCAATTTTAATATTGTAGTTATAATTCATTTAATATTGTCTTAATCATCAACTACTTTGATAGTTACCCTTTTTTATTGTTATCAAAAGGGAGAGTTCATTGTTTGTTTGTTTGTTTGTGATATGTGTTTTGTTTGATCATGTTACATGTTGTGTGTGTAGTATTTATGTATGGTTATGTTTTTCTAGGATTTGTGTTGTGTTGGTATCCCTTGTGTCTAATAGATCATTCATTTAGGGAGAGCTTACTTTTAGGGGAAGCTTAGGAGAAAATTTGCATTTACTTGTTAACTCAAATAATAATTGTTTTGCCATCATCAAAAAAGGGGGAGATTGTTGAGAATAGTGCAAATCTGGTTATTCTAGTGAGTTTTTGATGATTATAAATTCTTATTGTTTGATCTTATTACTTGTTTATTATTTCTCCTAACAAATGTTGGAAATTCTGTTTTGTGTGTACTAACATGTCTTTCAGGAAATTCACACTCCAGACTGCTGAAGACTTCAAGTTATTTTGTTAGAGTTTATTGTAAGTGAAGTCTGTAATTTTTATTTTTCTTGAGTATGAAAAAGTGTTATTGTAAGTTGGATAACTATGCACATATATACTGGGAGAGTGAGATAAAACTTAATTTTTTTAAACTAATCGTACTGTACTATATATGATTGTACGGGATGATTTGTGTTATTTCTCCTCTAATACGAACCTATCTGGTTAAAATTTTTTTTAAGTATAAATCATACAGTACAAAATGTTTTCGTATATCATTTTTTAGAGTACAAAATGTGAGCTTACATGGTTCGTACTATATCATACGGCACGAATTATTTAATTTTTTGAACTGATCGTACAGAACGATATGAGTTTATATATCATTTTCAAGAGTATGAAAACTGGGTTTCATTGGTTCGTACTGGATCGTACGGAATGAATTGTGCATTTTTGTACTGTTCGTACGGTATGATTGGAGTTTGTATATTATTTTCCAGAGTATGAAATCTGGGGTTCATTGGTTCGTACTGGATCATACGGGACGAACTATTCAGTTTTTGAACTATTTGCACGGTACGAATGAATTTCATATATCATTTTCCAGAGTACAAAAATTGGGGTTCATTAGTTTGTACATGATCGTACGGGATGAATTGTTCAATGATTTGAACTATTAGTACATATGAATGTCGATCGTATGGTACGATCTGACTTCATAAAACTTGAAATTTTTAATTTTTGGATGATTTTTCTTATCCTTTGAATATAAGGTTCCTAAAAATAGACGTTTCAACTAGTCTTCTACAAATTTCTTCTTGAGAGTTGAAGGGAGAGTGATTAGAAAGAGTGTTTGGGAGTGAGTGTGGTGAGATATTTGAAGAGAAAATTGTGAGGGGATTCACAAGGTTGTCCAAAGGTGAGGATCTCATTGTTTGTACTTCAAGTATCTTCCCTATCTCTTTGAAGGCTTTTGAGAGAAGATCAGTGAAGAAGGTCCGATTCTCTGCCGATACCTGGAGGGTGTGAAAGGATGAGTGGATTCTCTGCCTTCACCAGGAGGGTGAAAAAGCATGATGGTTCTCTGCCTTCACCATGAGGGTCAAAAAGGACAATGGTTCTCTGCCGCACTGGGGTTTGGTGGAAAAGAGTTTGTAAGGGCTTCTCTGCTTTACTGTGGGGGCAAAAGAAGAGTCACTTTAGTTTAATGTAATACCTAGAGAAGGAGTCTCTAGGGAGTGGATGTAGGTGGTGTTTGACCGAACCACTATAAATCTGGTGTTCTCTGTTCTTGTCTTTATTTACTGCATTTTTATTTCTGTATTGCACTTTATTTTTCTATGGTTGAAAAAGTAAAAAATTCATAACTATTCATACTGTATGATCTGGATCGTACTGTACGATATATAAAAAGTTTTAATTAAAAGGTTTTCAAAATTTATAAGAGAATTTTAAAAGTACCAATTCACCCCTCTCTTGGTTAGCTTAGGGACATAATTAATAGGTCTAACAACCTATTCACACTTTCAGTAAGGATGTGTGGAATGTGGAAATCAAAAGAGGATCCTCATCTACTTGGCATATCTTGGTGGATGGTGCTATTCATCTTAAACCTATTATTAAATGGAGGGTATCTAATGGCAACAAAGTCAGAATTCTAAATGATGCTTGGATTCTAGATAGAAACTTAAATAGATGGCCTTCATATATGGATCATGTGGGATTACAAGACATGAAAGTTCAAAGCTTATTAGCATCGGATGACAGGTGGAGTTATTCTGAAATTCAAAAATTCTTTAATGAAGATCTTGTGTTCTTAATCATGCAGGATCCTATCTATTCAAATATTATAGAAGATCAAATTGAACTTGTGTAATAACAGTATAGAAAATCAATTACTTCTTTAGCATATCAAGCCGGATTGGATCAATTCTACGTTGAAGAAATGGATGTTTTCATGAAATGGATTTCCAAATTGAAGCTCAAGCCAATGGTTCAGTTTTTTTGGTGAAGAGTAACTAAGGATGCACTTCCTATAAATGAATACCTCAATCATAGGAAACTTATTCAAAATACTTGCGTTAGAGATTGCCATGAAATTGAAAATATTGTTCATATTACTATCCATTGCAAGTATCTCATTGAGATTATTTTCAATCTTAGAGAATGGGTTTTTATTGTTCCGGCTTTTCGTTCTATAGAGGAAGGTATCACTGAACCTAAGAAGGCTGTCAAAAACTAATCCAAGTATTATCCGGATTTATCTTATTGTAGTGTTCTTTTTATAGAAAAATAGTAATGCTGCTAAGCACGATGCTCCAATGCCATCTATTATGTTTGCTGCTTTAATGTTTTAATAGCAGTTGTACAATTGAAGGGTAATCCAATGCTAGATAACTGGGATGTTAATCTCCATTCATAGTTTTTAAATTCTTAGCATCCCCACCACTAGATTGGATCAAATCAATGTTGATGCTTCTTTATTGAGTTTGAATCTTGGAGGCATTGGAGGAGTTATAAGGGATCATAAAGGTTGATTATTACTTGCCTTTAGTAAACAACTAAATCTTTGGGATATCGCCCAATTGGAACTCCAAGCTGTTTTATTCATTAGAGAAAATTTGCAAGATTGGTTATTTGATTAAAAAGGAGTTGTTGTTGGAGGGGACAATGCAAATATCATTAAGATGATATGTGATTCTATGAAGGCTTCTAATTGGAAGGAGGATGGGTTTTGGAATAAGGATCTTTTATTTTTACATAAATTTGAAAATGTTGTTTTTCATTATGTTCCTAGACTTTGTAATAAAGTGGTGAATCTTTATGCCACTTATGCTCTTCATAGTAATTTTCTTTGGGATTATTTTTCTTCTGGTAACATTCCTTCTTCATTGGTTACTTTGTTAAAAAAGAAATGTGATGAATGTTCTTATTTTAGTAGTTTCTAATAGCTTTTTCTATTAATTCAATTTGCAATCTAAAAAAAAGAAAAAGAATCAAGCATATGCATAAAGGCCTTGAGTTTTAATTAAATATTTATTAAAGAATTAATCCTTTAAATTTAATTTAATTATTCTATTTGAATAGATTGAATTTAGTTTGATTTAATTTAGATAACTTAATTTGTTTGAATTTTCTCTAATTTTTATTTATTTTATTTAAATTTGAATTTTAAATTTTTTATTTCAATTTTTAATTAATTTAATTTAATTTATTTTTATTTATTTTTTGTTATTTTAATTTTATTTATTTAAAGTTTATATAATTTCATTTAATTTTATTGAATTTATTTATTTTATTAACTTTTCTTCCTTATAAAAGGAAATTGACTTGTATAATTGATTGGTCAATTGGTCTCAAATGATCAAGTGATTGATGTCATAGGTAAGAAATAACTTGAAGACCAACCACTAAAAATTTGGGGCCAATTGAATCAAGATTAATTTTCTATTATTATTTTATTATTATTTTATTATTTATTTTCATTTAAAACCCACTAACGAGCTTACGCATTAATATAAAATTTAAATTACAATTCCTTAAAAGGGATCACTAGCTCTTTAACTCTCAGAAGAGCTACATTAAAAAGAAAATAAAAACCTAAGAGCCAAAGATAAAAAATATTGATTTTATGTTATTTTATTAAATTAATGTTTAATTAGGGTTAATATTTAATTATTATTATTTTAATTGAAATTGGATTGCGTTTTTATTTTTCCTTGATTATAAGTTTAATTTAAGTTGTATTGTAATTTACTTTATAGTTTTAGAATTTTTCTTGAATTTATTGTGATTTATTGAAATTTTAGCTCCAAAAATAGAGGTTGAAATTAGGGTTCATGATTAAGCAACTTAATGAACCCTAATTAATTTCAAATTAAAAAAAAGGTTTATGATGTCACTAAGTGTGCTAGATTTGATTTTAATCCATATTGGAGCTGAAAAGAATTTCTTAGAATTTTTCTAAATTAGCTAGACGCAACCCTATGTTTAATTCTCTAGGTGTCCCAACTGCTAGTTTAGGTTTGCAATCATGTGTAACCCTAGAATAAAAGTAAACAATCCACATAAGAATCAAGACCTATTGCTCTTAAATTAAAATAAAATGTGACCAATATTTTAAATAAAGACCTATTTATTATTTTAGATCAATGGTATGAAGTATGGAGTCTTCATACAAAGACTTTAAGAAGCAATTTTAAAACCAAGATTAAGAGTAAGGGTTTGCATTTTACCTATGTAGGCAGGGTCTCAAGTGGAGATGTAGGGCTCATTTTGCTCCTTGGATAAAAAGGCATAACTTTACTAATGACTAGAAGGCTGGAGGAGCATTCAATGAGAAGTTTGAAAAGCTGGGATGGAATTGATCTTTGTTGGTGCTGGAACTCACCATCGATGACATGCAAATGGCCGAGAAATGCTTGGGGAATATATGTGGAGCTTTGTAAATAAAAAATGAAATGAGAGTTTGCTTGGAGAGGTTCTAGAGAAGGAATAATTCGTGTTTGAGAGTTTACCGTAAGTTGGCCCTATTCATGCCTTGGTAGCTTATCCAAGGGTTGAGATCTCTCAGGCTAGTTGATTAGATGCTTGTCAACTATTCCAAGCTATTAGGGGCAAGGAGGTAGTCTTAAAAACATGAAAAATAACTTTGTATCTTTTTTTGAAAGGGGCACTATGGACAAATAAATGTTTCATTGATTCACTTTATGCTTCTTCAATCAAATCTACATAGCCAAGAATTATACTATTTTAAAAGATAGACTAATGCTTAACTATCAATTTGAAAAAAGAAATAAAGTTTACTCTCATAATCAAACACAGTATAGGGAAAGTTAAATTCTTCTGAAAAAATAAAAAGAAACATTCACCTATCATTTTGAATATGACTTACCAAGGAATAAAACTACGTATGTGTCTATATGATTTTCTCCTACTTTAGGAAAGTAAAGCAAGGTTTATTTTATTTTATTTTTACTTTTACTAAGCTTTGACTTCCCCATAGAGCAAAGCTATATAGTTAATTACATCTCAGGATAAGTCTTGAGAAAACTCTTAAATAAAGTAGATATAAACTTTTTAAATTTACAAATATTTAACTAAAGTTTTATTTTCTTATTCTACATAAATAAATGAATAAAACTTGAAGATTAATTTTCTGAAGGAGTTTATTGATTTTAGAAAAGATTTAGATTTAGATTTTAATTTCATTTTTGAATTTATTTAGATTTGAATAACCCTCCCAGGGAGGACATACTGAGGTGTGTTTACAATCTGGACTTATGCCTACTTGGAGTGGAATTTCAGCTAACATCCTAAACACCAATCAATGCCTTATGAATGCAATATAAGTAGGATCTTTATTTTATTGGAGTTAAGGAGATTTTATTTTAGAATTTAATCAATACTTTTTTAAAATACAAATGCATTTAACAAGTTCAGATAATGATAAATGTATAATTTATATAGCATTATATAAATAAAACTTTTATTCATTTATTTAAAAAATGTATAATCAAGCGTCTGCTGAAAAGTAAAAGTGGCTAGGCTCCTCCACAACAAACCCAGATTTCAAATCTTATAAGAAATGTAGATTTAAATGTGATTGCTTTTTTCTTCATGTCTTTTGGATCTTAGTTTTCTATTGAATTGCAAAAGAGATTGTCTCTCAAAGGAAGAGATTCCTTTTGGAGCTCTACAAATGTACATAAACAATCACCTTTAAATCTTTAATAACTCTTGACCCTTTATAGCTCAATCTAAATATACAAGAGATATAAACTTTATATTTACATTTATAATTTACACTTTATATTGCTCTTAGATACATTCAACTTTCTGCAGAAAAGTAAATACTACCACTAACTCAATAAATGAAAATACATAATATTTAAAAGTAAGTTGCACTATAAGTAAATATGTAGTGCCAATATCGATCAATGTAACAAATCTATGTATGACATCTAGTGTATAAAATGTAAGCACACAAGCTAAGTAGATACCCTCCAAGCAAGGCATCTCACACAACAAACTAAAATAAACCATCGACCTAGCCTAGGCTAGAGTTAGTTGTCCTAAAAAATCATCTAAATTGTGTATAAAAGCTGTGTGGCTTGGATAGGTCGAAAGCTTATTTTTATTTGAAAGTATCCATCATTTATATTTATTTGTTGAAGGTCATAGGATATTTATTTTTTAACTTTGAATTTTATGTTTTAATATCTTATTATTTAGCTTTTAGAATGTTTATTTTATTTAAATTATTTTATTTTATATTTAAATGAACCATGTTAGTTAATAACCCCAAAGTGTTTGAAGACATCAACTGCCAAATCTTAAGACTGATAATTATAATGCATTTGTTCCCCTTCAAAGAGATAGAAAAATTATATAGAGTCTTTTCATTTTACTAACTTTTTATTTAATGAATTATTTTATTTTAAAGAACCTTATTAATTAATAACCTAAAATAAATTTGAAGTTGTCAATTGTCAAAGTCTTAGGCCTTATAAATGAAACACATTTGCTCCCTCCTAAGAGATAAAGCAAACACATAAAGCCTTGATTTATTAAAATTATATATTTTCATATTCGTCTACTTAATTTATTTTATTTAATTCAACATATTTATTTAAGTTAAATTTGATTTGCTATTTTAATTTTATATTACATATATAATTTTTAAATCAATTAAATTTAATGTATCAATCTCTAATTTTTATTTATTTTAAAATAAATTAAATTTATTTTATTTTATTTTTGTTTTATTCTTTTAATTGATTGAATTTGGATTTATTTAATTGATTTATTTTTATTCATTTATTTATTAATTTATTTTATATTTAATTTATATTTCTATTTTATTTTATTTATTTATTTACTTATTTTATTCTTTTATTTGTTGCTAAAGTTGACCAAAGTTTAACTTTTTAATTTTCTTTATTTAAAGTTCCTAAGTTTTAATAATTTTAACAAATTTTATATTTTATTTAGAATTGAATATGATTTAGTTTGTATTTTTAGGAATTTTATTTATTTATTTATGAGTTTTACAAAATCAAATGAGTTATTTAATTAAGGTATTTATGGTGATTTTGATTCTTAAACCAAATATAATCCAAACAGCTTGAAATAATTACTAGAGCTCATAAATGAACTAAGATGATACATACATGAGTTTGAAGTCATTTGGGAATATATTTTATTTTATTTTATTTTATTTCCATATTTATTAAATTTTCACTATTTTTTAATTAAATTTTTTAAAATTTGTTTATAAAAGGGCTTTTATTTTAATTTCAAATTTTACTAAATTTCAAGATGGATGCAATTTATTTTATATGTTTCAAATTTAATTTGAATTTTTTATGATTTATTAAAAATACTATTTTTTTGTTAAAATCCACAGAGGGGCTTACGCATTAATTAAAAAGGATATTACAAGGTCCTTAAGGGGGACTTCAGCTTTCTAATGCTTAGACGAGCTACAAAACAAATAAAAAGAAAACCTACGAGCTAAAAGTCCCCTCTTAGAAAAATTACAAAATAACCTAATAACATTCTAGGGAGGCCAAGAGTCAACACCCCAAAAAAAAGATCCAATTAATCACATTAAGCACAATCTTTCTGCCAAAATTGATTAACTTGCAATTCAATGCCATAAGCCAATCCACCTGCACAAAATAAAGGCTGCAACACAAAATAATAATGCACATAATAACATAGAAATAAAACAGCAAATTGGATAAAATAAAAGCATAATGATTGAAGGATTAAGAAAAAATAGAGAGCAAATGATCCCTACTCCACCTTTATGTGATATAAATAGCAACCCGCTAAGTATTCATCAACAGCACAAGCGCATTACCATGGCTAATAATATAGAGCTGATAGTTGTACCCCAAAATAGGGATAATGAGCTGCACAGGCTAGACAAAGAGAACGGATAAGAAATAGTCGAGAACACGGCTATAATCGAGAGAAGACATAAGCAAGACAATAACATCACATAACAGCAGGAGCAAACCACCCCTCATATACAAACAAACCTGAATATCCATCATACCCAAAGCACCACAACAAAGAAGGCTCATTAAGCAGTGAAATAATAAAGAAACATAAACATAAAGGATAGTAATGATATTAAAAAACTGCATCATAACGGAGCTACAATTTAACTATACAACCAAGACCAGCATAACCACAAGGCAAACAAATCCAAAAAGCCAAATCCAATGAGGAGACCCAAGGATAACCAACTTGAGAGAAGCAGGGCCAACAAAACTGTATTGCAAAAAATGCCAACATGCCAAAAACCCCAATAACACCCCAGTAATAACAAACAACATATAACATAATAAAAACAAGTAATAGCCAACCTAGCAAAATAAGAAGGGAAAATGACCCAAGAGCGAAAACCAATAATATGTTAATAGGAATAGCCCAAAAAAACCAAAGCAAAACTCAAAGAGAGGAAACCCAAAGCATTAATTGGATCTAATGTAAGGAAGACCTAACCAATCTAAATGAACCAAACCCCTCAGTTTGGTCAGTAAAGAAGACCCAGCATACTCAGTAAAACCAATCAGATTTCAACCCAGATTAGCCAGATAATCAGCAGCTGAATTACCTTCCCTTAAAATTTGAGATATAGAGAAGGAAATGAGGGAAAGCTAATGCTTAATTTCTCTAATGAAATACAAATTAGAAGGATTAGAAATTAAGTTACCCTAAATATAATGAATAAGAAGGATAGAATCAACTTTAATCCAAATATTAGTGAATTACAAACCTTACTGAAGAGCCTGCATTTTAGCTATAATAGTAGTCATAGAATCTGAGGGACAAGCAAAAGCCACAATGACATAGCAATTAAAATCAAGAATAAGACCTCCCCAACTAGCATTAGATTTGTTAAAAGAACCAATAGTGTTGAGTTTAAAGCAACCTTGAATAGGTTTAAGCCATCTCACAATTCTTTCTTTAAAAACATGGGAGGGGAAAGAAACCGTAATATCAAAGTCCGTAGTAGTATGATAAAAACCATTGAAGTAATTAACCTTAATCAAATTGGCCAAAAACATCTACACCACTTTCTCCTTGATGTTAGATATTATATTCAAAGCATTTATAGTAATGTCATCATGTTTAAACTCATTCCTAATTATCCATAAAAACCAACATATAATGATAGGTAAGACATTATGAATATGACCTTTAATAGGAACAAACCAAGCTTGTAAAATATCATTGATGCAACTATAATTAGTATAAAAATGAGCATTAAACACATTATCAAAGAATAACCAAGCTTTCAGAGAAAAAGGTCCACAAACAAAAACATGGTTCAGGTTTCATTGTGGTAACAACATTGACATTCAAAAATGATGTAAAAACCTTTTTTTATTAAATTAGAATCCACAGGAATATAATTATGTAAAATTCTCCACATTAAAATAAAATAAGAGGCAGGAGTAGCCTTATGCCAAATACTAAAAAAGTAAGGACTTAGATTGCGTTTTGAAAGTTCGATAGGGATGTTAAGCCCTGATGAACTAGTCCTGAGGCTAACCAAGAGGGGGGGGGGGGTGAATTGGTTATTTAAAAATTCGAGAGCAACAGAAAAGATCTTTTCAATGATTTGCAGTGGAAATAAGTAAACACATAAATGAAAAGATCAATCACAGATTTCACCCAAGCAGATAATCACTGAAAACTAAAGTGTAGAAAATAATTAGAAAGAACACACCAGATTTTATAGTGGTTGGGTCAACTTGACCTACGTCCACTCCCCGGAGCCTGCCCTCCGGGTATTGCACTAACTCAAAGTGACTCTCCTTCTGCTCGCACAGCAATGCGGAGAAGCATGTACTAAAAGTCCTTTCCACCGACACGGTGAGGCAAAGAACCTAACCTCCTTTCGCTTCCTCCTGAAGTAGGCAGAGAACCTCAGACTCCTTTCGCTTCCTCCTGAAGCAGGCACAGAACATGAACTCCTTTCGCTTCCTCCTGAAGCGGGAAGAGAACTCGGATCTTCTTACGAATGATCCTCCCATAGAAAACACCAACAAGATGAGAGACGACGAATGGAGAAGATGACTCTAATCCTTGCTTGGAGCAACCTTTATAAATCCCTCACAAACCCCCCCTGATAAGATGACTCTAATCCTGTCTCTCTCTCCCAAGCTCTCTCTCAAGATTTCTCTGGAAAGGAAGGTGGCAAAAGATTTTTCTTGTTGGAAGAAAAAGATCTTTTATAGAAGGGCTCAAAATTTGCCCTAAATCTCAATTGGTCGGCCAATATCGTCCAAGACGATCGATAGATTATCCTGTATGATCAGTTCAAAATCATCTGTTTCAGCCTGGACGATCTGGCTCTTCTGGACGATCAGTAGAAAAAATTGTTCAGATCGTCCCATACGATTCAGCGATCGTCCGGGATAATTAAAAAGTGCCAAAATCATCCTGATCACCGCTCTGGACATACAGCTGAAACATACTAGACAATCATGATCGTCCCGGACGATCTTGCAATCTTCCCGGACGATGTGATCGTTTCAATGAAATATTAATTGCTTTCCTTAATCACCAGACTAATTTAGGCATGATTATACTAGATCATCCAGGATGATACATGTATCGCCCGGGACGATCAGATCAAATATCTAAAAATAAAACTTGCCTAAGTTGATTTGGCGGCTAAGAATTTCTGATTTGAGCCTATCATCCCGTACGAAGCATAGATCGTCCAGGACGATCGGCTTAATAAGATAGACTTAACTTGGTCGCTCTAATTAAGGTTTTTGTTTTCACTTGATCGTCCAGGATGATGTCAATATCGTCCAGGATGATCTGAACAAAAATTGAACAGAAACTCTAATACACTCAAGCTCTCCCCCTGAGTGTGTGTGTGCAAGGTTACTTAGCTAGGGGATTAGGTACATTACATTTGACTCAAGAAAAGGAAAACATTATATTTAGACACACTTGGACCTGATCTTGAGTTGGCTTGAGTTGCTTTTGATCTTTTATACCTGAAATGGATTAGCCAAGCAAAATAGAATACAAACATATTTGTCATCATCAAAACTATACTTTTTGAAACCAGATTTGCAACAATCTCTCTCTTTTTGATGATGGTAAATATTAGTGCAGTAATTTAAAATAAAATAACCAGGAGTTAACCAACGCATATCAAAAAATAAATATCTTTCCAAATTTTATTGAACAATTAGAATAGTACAGGAAAATAACTACAGATGAAATAAACACCACAAAATAAGATCAATACATAAAATAATAACTACTACAACTAACTCCCCCTTTTGACATCACAAAAAGGAGGAGGAACAGACACAACAGTATAGACAGAAAATAGCACAAAACATAAAACTAAAATGGAGGCGGATCCTGATCAGAAGGTGGAGGTCATGGTGGCGTAAAGTAACTATGAATGGCGGCGAAGTGTGCTCTAAACTAGGAAATGTCCTGGTCGTGCTGCTGTTGCTGCTGAGCAACATAGTCATTAAAGTGTTGCAGATCCTCAGTGTGCTGCTGCTCCTAGGCAGCAACATAAGAATCAAATTGGGCCTCCCACTAGTCGAACCACTGCACCAGATGATCAAAAGGGGAAGCAATATGAAGGGGAGCAGGTGCATCAGGTGCAGTAGGAACAGGAACAGCTTCTTCCTCTTCCTCCTCAACATCCGGGGTGGGCTCTGGATGTAGTCGGGTACTGTGGAGTACATGGAATGAATTGTTTGTGAAGTAGGAAGGAGGGACATTGGGAGGGACTGGATATTGTAGATCATATTTTGTCTCCAAAGTATATACAATGATGTGTCCTAAAGCTAGATTTGGACATCGTCTATGGCCCGGATCCCTAATGGTAGTAAGATGCTCGATATATCTGAAAAGAAGATCAGTAGCATTGAAATCCCGGTGGGCCATGATGTAATATGTGGTCAGAGACAGTAAAGGGGTGATGTGAATGCGATCCCCAGCCTTTGGGATGATGGAGGAATGAAGGACATGTTGAATGGTACGTGCATCCTTAAGGAGGGAAGTGCAAGCGTTGTCGTGGTAGGGTGCATTGGTATTTCTAAGAAAGTGATTGGCGACACTCTAATCATAATCAGGATCAGAAATAAGGGTGTGGAGTTTGTCGCCAGTGACAGAGAGATGAAGGATATTATGAAAGTCCTATGCTGTGAGTTCTATAGGTCGCTGATTAACATAGGAGCGAAGGGTGGAGTAGTCAGTGGCAATGCGAAGATTTGCGAAGAAGACTTGGAGAAGTTCAAGGCTAAATGGGAAGGCTAGGGTGAGGATGAAGGTGAGGGAGGTATGCGCAAATAGATCAAGGACAGGGTAGGTAAGGGTGGGGGGGGTTTACAATTTTGGACTGTGTGATTCCCACTTCAAGATATCATTCGAAGGCAGCCTTATCGGCTACATTTGGAAAGTGGGGATGGACATTTCCCCGTGAGGAGCTCGCACCCTTTTTCCTAGATCGCTTCCCACCAGCCATTAGAAAACACACGAGAGGAAGTATGGAAGGAGAGGTGTGAAGAAAGCTGAAGAAATGGCTATTTAAATAGAAATCGGTCGGATCATCCCGTACGATCGCAAGATTGTCTAGGATGATAGGAGTAATTATGACGGCCAGGACGATTGGTCAAACAGGCGGTCGGATTGTCCGAGGTGATCTGAGATCATCCAGGATGATTAGAGACAGGTGATCATCCCGAGGAGTCATGCTGGACTACCGTTGACGAAATGTATCGTCCAAGATAATTAGGTGGATCGTCTAGGATGATATGAAATAAATGTATCAGACGGGCTGAATTTGAATCATCCAACTGCTGACACGTAGATCATCCGGGACGATGAGGTGGATCGTTCAGGATGATGAATAATAATTGGTGCATTCTCAGTCGTTTGATCAGGATCAGGAAGTATGGATTATATCGTCCAAGATGATGGAAGGATCGTCCAAGATGATCACCAATAATTGATGCATCTCAGCAGTATGATCAGAGTGGGGATGATTTGAAGGGATCGTCCAGGATGATATATGGATTGTGCAGGACGAAGAAGATCGTCCAAGACGATGTGGGGATCATCCAGAATGATGTGAAGAAAAAATGAAAAAGATGGAGGATGGAGATGAAAGATCAGAGATCCCAAAAACACATATAATAAAATAAAAAATAAAAGCAGAGTAAATAAAACTCAAAACGAGAAACACAAAAAACACAAAAAAATATTGATTCTTTTTTTTTTGAATCGATCTGCTCTAGTAAATCAAAATTTTCCCTTGATTTTGAATCCAAAAAACCAATAAGAAGACGATCGACAACGCTGAAATCCAAAAAAGTTGGAAAATCAACTTTCGTAACTCCCACCTCGGACACCTTATAGATGCAAATTCCTTTCAAAACAAAAATTCAATTCAGAAGAAAAGAAATTAGATTCGAAAAGAGATCCTTTGAAGCCTCATTCCAGAAAAATATCTGATATAATAGTATTACAAAGTAAGAAATCAGAAATCAAGATTTTCAAACTTAAGCTTTTGAAAATATTAAGTGGCACACTGATTTTTTTAAGACATTTAACGATCTAAAAGGGAAGAAAGCTTGGTTTGGGCTCATTTTGTACCTCTTTTTCAATTTGTTTGGCACTTTGCACATGTTTTGATTTTTGATACACTTTGTGTATCTTTTAGTTTGGCGACATTTCGCATCTTTTCAGTTTTGGGCTCATTTTGTGCCTCTTTTTCAATTTATTTGGCACACTGCGCATCTTTTGTAAACTTTCTTCCTTTCATAATCGGTAAAGAGTCTCAGCGATGAAATTATCTTCCAGACATATGCGATGACAAAATTCACTCTCTACAATAAGGAAGATTAATTCACAAAGTAAAAACCATACATCATATGATAGGTGCAATCACTTGGTTTATAAAATCATAATAATGACTCAAAACTTTGAAAACACTATTCATATGAGATAGATTACTGTAAGAAGATAAAATAGATCTCTATTTCAAAAACCAACTTTTTAATTTTGAAGAAGATTTTTATCTAAAAGAAACAATACACCATTAAAGGAGTTAGAGGAAGAGAAATAATCATCAATGTTTCTTCCCTTTAACAGATCCAGTGGAATCAATCACTGCTTACCAGGTTCTAAATAAAAATATGGCAAAACTCTCAGTCAGAAATCCAATTTATCAGCAATAGTGAGCAGTGATCTAATTTTGAAAGAGATAAAATAGTAAACAAAAGAGATGAAACAGTAAATAAAAATAAGTAGGAAATCACATCAAAATAAATACTCAAATCAAAACTAACACCAAGGCTAAAATAGAAATCAGCAGAAAAACAAAAACCACAGAAAATAAATAATCAAATCAAACAGCTAACTAACAGAAACAGAATAAAAAAATAGACAAATCAGAAATTAGTATTCATCAGAATCAAGCATTTATGTCAATCACACCTAATTTGGTCCTCGAAATGCTGAATGAGTCAAAGGCCAGTGGTTTAGTAAATATGTCAGCCAGCTGATTTTCAGTTGCTATATGATGCAGCTCAATGTCCCCTTTCATAACATGGTCCCTAACGAAGTGATGTCTTATATCAATATGTTTGGTTCTAGAATGTTGGATTGGATTCTTAGAAATACAGATGGCATTAGTATTATCACACAGAATAGAAATTATGCCCACAGGTAATCCTAAATCCAAGACTTATTGCTTCAACCAAAGAACTTGGGCCACACAACTTCCTAAGGCAATGTACTCAGCTTCAGTAGTGGAAAGTGCAACTAAGTTCTATTTTCTACTAGACCAGGAGACTAAAGACTGTCCTATGAATTGACAAGTTCCAGAAGTACTCTTTCTATCCACCCAACACACTATAAAGTCATAATCAGAATATCCAATAATCTCAAAAGAGGTGCTGTGCCTAGGGTACCAGATTCTTAGGTTTGGGGTCCCTAAAAGATATCTAAGAATTCTCTTAATAGTAGTCAGGTGGGACTCTTTAGGATCAGCTTGAAACCTAGCATAAAGAAAAACATTAAACATGATATCAGGTCGGCTAGCAGTCAGGTAAAGCAGTGATCCAATTATTCATCTATACTTTTTCTGATCAACAGATTTTCCACTTGATTCCTTATCTAACTGAACAGAGGAGCTCATGGGAGTGTTGATTGGCTTGGCTTTGTCCATTTTTATATTTCTTCAAAATGTTCTTAGTGTATTTAGATTGATTAAGAAAGGTTCCATCATCCATTTGCCTTATGCTAAACCACAAAAAGTAGGACAATTATCCCATCATACTCATCTCAAACTCCTTACTCATTATTTTAGAAAACTCATCACATAAATATTTATCAGAAGATCCAAAAATTATATCATCAACATATATCTGGACAATGTTAATTATCCCCTACTCTCCTTAAAAAAAGGGTGGTGTCTACGCTCCCCTTAACAAACTCTCTTTCTAACAGGAATGTGCTAAGCCTCTCATACCAAGCTCTGGGTGCCTGTTTCAATCCATATAAGGCCTTTTTTTAATTTGTAAATAAGATTTGGATATTGGGAACTCTCAAAACCTGGGGGTTATTCTACAAAAATATCCTCTTTTATTACCCCATTTAAAAAGGCACTCTTGACATCCATTTGAAATAGCTTAAATCCCTTATAACAAGTAAAGGCTAGCAGCACCCTAATGGCTTCCAGTCTAGCTACAGGGGAAAAGGTCTCCTCAAAATCAATCCCTTCAATCTGATTATACCCCTTAGCCACCAATCTTGCCTTATTCCTAACCACCACACCAGATTCAATCATCTTATTCTTAAAGATCCACTTGGTTCCGACTATACTTTGATTTCTAGGTCTTTTACTAACTCCCAAATATCACTCCTTATAAAATGATTCAGTTCCTCTTGCATAGCTAAGATCCAAAATTCATCAGACAGGGCTTGATTGATGTTGGTGGGTTCAGTCATTGAGATAAAGGCAGAGTGGTTTACTTCCTTCCTAAGTCCATGCCTAGTCCTAACACCTTCAGAAGGGTCTCCTAAGATCAGTTCTTTAGGATGACTCGAAGAATATCTCCAATCTCTACGCAAAGTGTTTTGAGGATCTATCCTTTCCTCCAGATTTACATTTTTAACCCCTTGGGTAATCTCCCCTGCCTCTTCTTCTTCCTCAACTCTAGTCACCTTAGGATCAGATTCATCAAACACCACATGAGTTGTCTCTTCCACCACCAAAGTCCTCTTATTAAACACCCTAAAGGATTTCCCCACACTAGAATAGCCTAAGAACACTCCTTCATCAGATTTGGGGTCAAACTTTCCTAAGGATGATTTCCCATTATTCAGAATGAAAACCTTAAAGCCAAAGACATTGAGGTGCTCCTTTCAGCTACCCCATTCTACTGAGGGGTCCTAGGAGCTGAAAAATTATGACTAACCCCTTGCTCCTCACAGAAACTTCCAAACTTCACATTTTCAAACTCTCCACCATGATCACTATGAATAGTCAAGATATCACAACCTAACTTCCTCTGAATCCAAGTGGAGAAGGACTTAAATTCATCAAATGACTCAGATTTATGTGACAGAAATTTAATCCAAGTGAACCTTGAGTAATCATCAACAATCACAAAACCATAGACTTTCCCCCCTAAGATGGCAGTGCTAATGGGTCTAAAGAGATCCATGTGAAGGACTTCTAAAGGTCTAGAGGTGCTAATGTCCTTAACAGAGTGAAAGGAGGACTGAACTTGCTTCCCTAATTGACAGGCATCACATAGGTGATCCTTAGTGAACTTAAGCTTGGGGACACCTCTAACTAAGTCCTTTTGGGTGACTCTTCTAAGGGTTTTCATACTTGCATGACATAATCTCCTGTGTCACAACCAAGACTCATCAGCAGCAGTTTTTAAGTAAATTGAATTATCAGCTTTAATGTAACTTACATCCAGCATGTAGACATTGTTGATCCTTTGTCCCTGCAAAATAATTTTTTCATTTAAGCTTAAAATACAGCAAGTGGGTAGAAATTTGATGTTGTATCCTTTGTCACAGAGCTGACTGATGCTCAGCAGGTTGTGTTTCAATCCATCTACAAGCAAAACATTATCAATTATAAGATTCTTTGAATCACCAATTATACCTGAGCCTACCACCCTCCTGGTGGTGTTATCTCCAAGTGTAACCATGCCTCCAGCCCTGGCTTCCAGCAAAATGAACTGATTTACATCTCCAGTCATGTGTCTTGAACATCCGCTGTCCAGGTACCACATGCTCTCACGAGATCTTGTGTGAGAGCACACCTACAAAATCATCAAATGTCAGATTTAGGAACCCAAATAGGTTTGGGTTCCTTCTTATGAAAAGAAGAATGCAATGCATGTGTGCTGTGCTGTGAAACAGGAAATTTGGGCCTCCACACCCAATGTGTACTACGGTGAACAGTGCAGGTGTGGGAGATGTGTCCTAACATGCCACAGAAAAAATATCTAACACCAGGAAAAGGGTTAACTAATCTACGTGGGTGATAGTGCCTCTTCCTAGGTTTAAATGAAACATGCTTTGATGATTTTGAAACAGATTCTTTAAAAGGTGGAGGTGCATAAAACTGTGCAAAAGTAGGAGGTGTTTCATTTTTCTCAAAAGCACTAATTTTAACTTTTAAAAATCCATTTTCTTTGTTAAGACTTACAATTTCAAATTTCAATGCTCCATTGCTACTCTCCACTTTACATACCAGATTGTCTAATTCTTTGAAAGCTTTCTCTAAATCAACATGCGAGATTTTCAGTAAATCATGTTCAACAATTAAATCAGAATACTTTTGTTCAACTCATCAAATTCATCAAGTAAAGACATGTGATTGCTGTCAAGTGTGGAATGATCTTTAACTACATAATCATGCTCTTTTTACGAGGTTAAGAAATCTAATTTCAGACTAGCATGCAATTTCTTAAGTTTCCTATAAGATGCGTGAATTCTTTCAGATACTTTAAATAATTGATCGTAAGTAAGCTCACATACCTCTTCCTGGTTAGACTGACCAGGATGATCATCAGCCATCAGACACAAGTTAGTTTCCTCCTCTTCAGCTTAAGTCTCAAAGGAGTCGGATGCAGAATCTGCCCAGAATACCTTCTGAATCTGCTTCTTGTCCTTCCTGAACTTGTGTTTCTCCTCACCCTTCTCCTGGCTTGGGTGAGCTTTAAGTGTAGGACAATCAGCCTTAATGTGTCCAGGCTTCCTGCATTCAAAACAAATAATATCAGATGAACCTTTAAAATTTTCGTTGGACTTACCCTTGTTCCACTTCTGAAAGTTCTTGTGTTTCTTCCTTAGAAAGCTTTTGAATTGCCTAGTGATTAAGGCAACATCATCGCTATCAGACCCGAAAGTACTAGTATCACTCTAGTTGGCCTTCAGTGCCCTATTTTCTCCTTCTTCTTCTCACTTGCATCAAGCTGTCTTTGGTTCACCCCTTGCTCGCAAGCAATGAGTGATCCAAGTAAGCTATCAATAGAGAAAGTATTCAAATCTTTAGATTCAGTGATTGCAGTTATCTTAGCATCATACGAAGAAGGAAAACTTCTAAGAATTTTTTTCACTCTTTCATAGTTTGTAAGTTCTCTTACTAAGGCATGCAAAGAAGTGACAATTTGAGTGAACCTCATATACATTTCAGAAATTGATTTAGTAGGTTTCATGCAAAAAAGTTCGTATTCATGAAGCAATATGTTTAACCTAGACTGTTTAACTTCAGTTGTACCTTCATAAGTGATGCACAATCTATCCCAAAATTCTTTGCCAGTTGTACAAGTAGAAACACACATGTAATCCTCAGATTTTAAGGCACAAAAAAATAGTTTAAACATTTGACATTCAGTTGGGTTAAGTCAAGATCAGCAAAAGTCTAATCAGTGAAAGGAAGTTAAGTTTTAACATTATTAATCATTCTAAAAGGTGGCTCATAGCCATCCTTAACAAGCATCCACATGCGATAATCTATAGATTGAAGAAAAGTGGACATGCAAGTTTTCCAAAAATCAAAAGGTATGTTATCAAATAATGGTGGTCGTGTAATTGAATAACCTTCAGCAGTATTACGATTAGCAAAGTTAGCCATGGATCAAATTCAAAAGTTTTTAAACTTAAATTTTTGAATCCCGTTCTGATACCACTTGAAAGTTTGATAGGGATGTTAAGCCCTGATGAACTAGTCCCGAGGCTAACCAAGAGGGGGGTGAATTGGTTATTTAAAAATTCAAGAGCAATAGAAAAGATCTTTTCAATGATTTGTAGGGGAAACAAGTAAACACATAAACGAAAAAAGATCAACCACAGATTTCACCCAAGCAGATAATTACAGAAAACTAAAGTGAAGAAAAATAATCAGAAAGAACACACCAGATTTTATAGTGGTTCGATCAACTTGACCTACGTCCACTCCCCGGAGCCTCCCCTCCAGGTATTGCACTAACTCAAAGTGACTCTCCCTCTGCTCCCACAGCAAGGCTGAGAAGCCTGTACAAAAACTCCTTTCCATCAACACAGTGAGGCAGAGAACCTAACCTCCTTTCACTTCCACCTGAAGCAGGCAGAGAACCTCGGACTCCTTTCGCTTCCTCCTGAAGCAGGCAGAGAACCTGAACTCCTTTCGCTTCCTCCTGAAGCGGGCAGAGATTCCGGATCTTCTTGTGAACGATCCTCCCAAAGAAAACACCAATAATATGAGAGACGACGAAAGGAGAAGATGACTCTGATCCTTGCTTGGAGCAACCTTTGTGAATCCCTCACAAGATCCTCTCTCTCTCTCTCTCTCTCCCAAGCTCTCTCTTTCTCTCAAGGTTTCTCTAGAAAGGAATGTGGCAAAAGATTTTTCTTATTGGAAGAAAAAGATCTTTTATAGGAGGGCTTAAAATTTACCCTAAATCTCAACTGATCGACCAATATCATCCAGAATGATCGATAGATCATCCTGTACAATCAGTTCAAAATCATCTGTTTCAGCCATGACGATCTGCCTCTTCTGGACGATCAGTAGAAAAAATTGTTCAGATCGTCCCATACAATTTAGCGATCGTCCGGGACAATTAAAAAGTACCAAAATTGTCCTCATCATCACTCTGGATGTACAGCTGAAACACACTAGATGTGTTCCTTTTGATCTTTTGTACCTAAAATGGATTAGCCAAGAAAAATAGAATACAAACATATTTGTCATCATCAAAACTGTACTTTTTGAAACCAAATTTGTAACACGTTTGCCTTATGAAATGCCAAACCTCTTTAAGAACAAAGTTACCATCATAAGAATTGGTCAACATCATATAATCCTCCTTCTCCAATTAAAGGAGAATTTTGATAATAAGGTTTTAATAAAGTTGGGAACCATTTCTCTAAAAGAATCCACATTCCAAACCCCATGCTGAATAAATTGAGAAACTTTGCAAGCACTAGTAGATTGAGTGTTTAACAAATTATCAATAAAGAAATTTCCTAACCATTTATCTTGCCAAAAGAAAATGTCACCAACCCTAATCCCCCATTGAATGAATTGCTCAGTATCCCACTTAATACAATAGAGCTTTTTCCAGTTATAGGAATCCCACTTTTTAACATGGTAATTAAGAGGATGCTTCCTAGTATAATACTTAAAAATCATGAAATTAGCCCAAAGACTCTTCTTAGACATTAAAGCATACCAAAGCTTGTAGGAGAAAGCATGAGCCATATCTCCCAAAATTTTAAAACCTAACCTCCCTTCATCAAAAACCTTAGAATAATTATTCCAAGAGTAAAAATAAAACCATTTTGATAGAACCATTAGTAAAAATAATAAATGTTGCGACTTGAACTCACGAGCTTATACTTTTAATGATAACAAAAATTATGGCTCGTATCTTTATGTCTCCTAGTGTTTTCATTCTATACTTATTTGTGTGTATACTAACATTTTAGGAACACCATGCACCATCCATTGAAGAATCAAAGCTCAAGATTGGGTAGAATAGGTTATGCTGTAAAGAGTCTGTAATATTCATTGATGTAATTTTTGATTTCTTGAGTTGAGTCCTATAAAGGTGTTTGCTAGCTTGGTGACCATGTACACACACACTTAAGGGGGTGAGATCTAGCCAAAACTAAAATTTTAATTTTTTGAACTAATCGTACTGGACGATTTAGATGTCCGGGACGATCAGCTCAATGAACTAATCGTACTAGATGATTTATATCATCCAGGATGATCCTTTATGATCATGAAAAATAGCCTCCAATGATAAATTAGGCAAGGTTGTAAGATTTAAATATTATTCTAATTATTTAGGATGATATTTATCGTACTAGATGATCAATGATAATCATGTTTAAATTGACCATATGATTAGGGAACTAATTATGGTTAATTTGTTCAATTCAATCATCCAGGATGATCCATGAAGATCATACTGGATGACTCGAGAGGTTCATGGGATGATACTTGATTGTCCTAGATGAAATACTATAATTTTTCTTCAAATAATCTAGGACAATCCCCAATATCATCTTGGATGATCTGTTCAAATTTGAACTGATCATCCTGGACTATCCATGGATCGTCCAGGACTATCAGGTAAAATTCATCACATCATCTTAGACAATCTTGAGATCATATAGGACAATTCTTGGCGGCTGAATTGAGTTTTTAGAGTTTTCTGAATCCCTCTATTTAAGCATATCATACTGGACGATCCTGCGATCGTCCTGAATGATCTTTGCCACTAGAATTGAGTTTTTAGGATTTTTGGAGCCCTCTATTTAAGCTTTCTAAAGGCACTTGGTAAGTGTCTTTGGCAGCCATTGAGGCTTCATTTTTTTTGGAGAAAACTTGAAAAGAGAGCCTTAAAAGGGAGAGAGGAAAGGGTAGAGTTTGAGAAAGGGAGAAGATTCTTGGAGGGGATTTCAAGGGAGTGTAAAGGGGGTTTCACATAGTTGCTTTGGCAAGCTTGCACCTTAGTACCATCAGATTCATGGTTTATCTTGAGGGAAGTTTTAGAAAGAAGAAGATCTCTTTGGTGTCAAAGGACCAGGTTCTCTGCCTTCACCAGGAGGGTGAAAAAGGATTCCTGGTTCTCTGCCTCACGAGGAGGGTGAAAAGAATTTCAGGTTCTTTGCCGTACTGAGGGAGGTGGAAGAGATTTTGTAAGGGCTTCTCTGCCTAGCTGTGGGGGCTTAAGGAGAGTCATTAAAGGTTTAGTGCAATACCTGTAATTGGAGGTTATTGGGAGTGGACGTAGGTTAGGTTGGACCAAACCACTATCAATCTGGTGTGTTCTTTCTGATTATTTTTTGTACCTTATTTTTATTGCAATTTACTACTTGGGTGAAATATCTATTTTATCTTTTTATTATTGATTTATTCATTTCCACTGCAAGATAGAAAAGATTTTTCTTTTTGTTAAAGAAGTTTTTAAATATCCAATTCACCCCCTATCTTAGTTAGCCTCGGGACTAGTTCTATAGGGTTTAACACCCCTCATAAACTTTCAAGTTATATCAGAGTGGGATTCATAAATTAAGTTTTTGAAAACTTTTGAATTTTGATTAATGGCTAATTTTAAAAATTGTAATATTGCGGAAGGATATTTAATCACCCAACCACCATTATTTAAAAATATTACTTTGATTTTTAGAAAATTGGCATGTCTACTTTCTTGAAATCAATAGATTATCGAATATGGCATATTATTCAAACTGGTTATTCTATATCGTCACATGTTATAGATAGAATTAAAATTGATATTACTTTTTATGAATGGAGTAGAGTAAAATAAATCAATGCTTAGTTAAATGCTAAATATTTGAACTATTTTTTTTATGCTTTGAATTCTGAAGATTGTAAGTTAGTATCCACATGCACTACCAGCAAGGAAATTTGGGATAAACTATGCACTACATATGAAGGTACTAGTGAAGTTAAACAATCTAAGTTGAATATTCTAATTCATGATTATGAACTTTTTTGCATGAAAATTTATGAGACGATTTTAGACATGTATACTATGTTTACTCAAATTGTGACATCATTACATATTTTAGGTAAATAATTTTCAAACTTTGAAAAGGTCAATAAAATTCTACGTTGTCTACTTGATAAGTTTGATGCCAAAGTTGTTGCTATTTATGAATCAAAAAATTTGAATGAATATTCTATTAATAATTTGATTGGCTCACTCATTGCCTACAAGCAAACTGTGAGTCAAAGACTTATGGATGCTGGTAAAATGACAGTACTAAATGCTGAAGACATGAATGAAAGTGGCTTAGTAGATGACGAAAATGAAGAATTAACATTAGTAATGAATAAATTAGAAAGTCTACTAAAGTACAAGCAAAAGCATCAATAATGGAACAAAGGTAAAAATGGTAAGAATGTTAAAATTTCTTCTAACATTATTTGCTTTGGATGTACGAAACCTGGACATATGAAAAATCAGTGCTCTAATTTAAAAACTCTTCCTATAAAGGAAAAGGTTAAAGCTAAGCAAATTGTAAAAAAAGGAAAATAATGAAAAGCAAAAAATCTCCTGCATAGACCTAGCTTTTGAATCATCAGACCAGGAGCAAGATGATGTTTAAAGCTTTATTCGTGTGTTTATTTATTTATTGTTATTTTTGTGTGCGTGTATGTTTTTTTATTTGATATGTTTTTATTAATTTTTTGTGTTTTCTTAGTGTTTTATTTTTCTTTTTATTTTGTGTTTTTTTTCTTTTAAATTTTTAATTAGTCTCCATGTTATTTGTGTAATTTCTCTGATCAACACACACACATCACATTTTGTTTCATATACGCTTTAGAAAATTAAATCATTTTTCAAAGATCATTTTTTCTAAAAATGAAAAAAAATACCTCCTATTTTCTTAAAATTTTATGTAAGTTGTAGTTGACTTCTCTAAAATCAGTCAAAAGAAGAAAACTCATGATTTTGTCTCTCTATCTCATTTCTTTTATGAGGCTATTTCACTTTTGATTCAAAATCTTCATCAAATTATAAATTGGATTTTGAAATTGAACTTTTTTTATCTCTCTTAATTTTCTCTATCTAATAGGGATCTTTTACAAGTTGTTGAATCCACTTCATTATTTTGTAATCAAGCTGTTCATTTTTGTCACTAGACTGAGTTTTCTTTAGTCTTTAAAATGTCAGAAAGGAAGTATATTTGTAAAAAGAAAAGAGGCACAAAATGAGCCCAAAGCTAAAAAGATACATAATGCCACCAAAATAAAAAGATACACAAAGTATATTAAAAATTAAAAGATGCGCAACGTCGCCAAAATGAAAAGATACACAAAGTCTATTAAAAATCAAAAGATGCGCAAAGTGCATCAAAAACTAATAAAGAGGCAAAAAATGAGCCCACAATGAGTTAGCTTACATTTCTTGTATTTTTTAAATCTTAAGAAAACCCTTATATCTATTGATATTTTTGATACTTGAGTTTAAAAATCATGACTTTTGGTTCACCTTTTTACATTAATCTTCTATTAGATATATTTCATGTAAGGAGTTTTGAAAAGATTATTATTTCCTTTTCTAATTTCTTCCTTGATTTAGATGCCTACTTAAAGAAGTTTTTTAGCCCTTAAGGAACCTGAGCTTAGATTAACAATTGTTGAATCTCTAACCTTTCTGGGTTATACGTGGTCAATATATACCTTACTAAGCTTTTAAATAAAATCAAGAGGTAACTTTCTTATTCCAATAACATTTTTGATATTTTAATCTGAATCTTCTAAAACATCACCATCACCAGATTAGGGACCGTTTGATCATTTAGTCTATTATTTATGTTTTATTTTTCTATGCTCCTCTTCTTTTTTATAATGTTAAAGGGGGAGAATGTACTATTATATTTGTTTACGTATTATTATTTTTTAGTTTATATTTTTATTTTCTTTTTGTGTTAAAAAATAAATAAAAATTGAAAAGAAAGAAAATTATTTTAGTTTCTCTTATTTTTAATAAATATCTTATTAAGGGGGAGATTAGGAGAAAATACTTTTAGTTTGTAAATTTACCAGTAATGTTTGCCATCATCAAAATGGGGGAGATTGTTGTGACTCGAGCTCATGAGTTTATACTTTTGATGATAACAAACATTATGGCTCGTATCTTTATGTCTCCTAGTATTTTTAATCTATACTTATTTGTGTGTATACTAACATTTTAGGAACACCATGCACCATCCAATGAAGAATCAAAGTTCAGGATTGGGTAGAATAGGTTATGTTGTAAAGAGTTTGTAATATTCATTGATATAATTTTTGATTTCTTGAGTTGAGTCCGATAAAGGTGTTTGCTAGCTTGGTGACCATACACACACACTCAAGGGAGTGAGATCTAGTCAAAACTAGAAGTTTAATTTTTTGAACTAATCATATTGGATAATTTAGATCATCTGGGATGATCAGCTCATTGAACTAATCATACTAGATGATTTATATCATCCAGGATGATCCTTTATAATCATGTAAAATAGCCTCCAATGATAAGTTAGGCAAGGTTGTAAGATTCAAATCTTGTTCTAATTGTCTAAGATGATATCCATCATATTGGATGATCAATGACAATCATACATAAATTGATCATGTGATTAGGGGACTAATTAGGGTTAATTTGTTCAATCCGATCATCCAGGTTGATCCGTGAAGATCGTACTGGATGACCTGAGAGGTTCATGGAATGATATTTAATCATCCCAGATGAAATACCATAATTTTTCTTCTAATCATCTAGGATAATCCCCAATATTGTCCTAGACGATCTGTTCAAATTTGAACTGATCGTCCTAGACTATCCATGGATCATCCAGGACTATGAGATCAAATTTTACACATCGTCCTGGACGATTCTGAGATCATAAAGGATGATTCTTGGCAACTGAATTAAGTTTTTAGGGTTTTTTTCTGAAGCCCTTTATTTAAGCATATTGTACTAGACGATCCTGTGATAGTCCCGGACAATCTTTACCCGCAGAATTGAGTTTTTAAGGTTTTTGGAGCCCTCTATTTAAGCTTTCTAAAGGCACTTAGTAAGTGTCATTGGTAGCCATTGAGGCCTCATTTTTCTGGAAAAAACTTGAAGAGAGAGCTTTGAAAGGGAGAGCAGAAAGGGTAGAGTTCGAGAGAGGGAGAAGATCCTTGGAGGGGATTTCAAGGGAGTGTAGAGGGGGTTTCACATGGTTGCTACGGCAAGCTTGTACCTTAGTACCATCGGATTCAAGGTTTGTCTTGAGGGAAGTTTTGGAAAGAAGAATATCTCTTTGGTATCAAAGGACCAGGTTCTCTGCCTTCACCATGAGGGTGAAAAAGGATTCCAGGTTCTCTGCCTCACTAGGAGGGTGAAAAGGCAGGTTTCTTTGCCACACCGGGGGAGGTGGAGGAGATTTTGTAAGGGCTTCTCCACTTAGCTGTGGGGGCTAAAGGAGAGTTACTAAAGGTTTAGTGCAATACTCAGAACTAGAGGTTTTGGGGAGTGGACGTTGGTCATGTTAGACCGAACCACTATAAATCTTTCTAGTTATTTAGTTTATTTTTACTATGATTAATTGCTTGGGAGAAATCTCTAATTTATCTTTTTATTATTTATTTAATTCATTTCTGCTTCAAGATAGAAAAAGATTTTTTTTTTGTTAAAGAAGTTTTTAAATATCCAATTCACCCCCCCCCCCCCCCTTTAGGTTAGCCTCGGGATTAGTTCTGTAACACCCCTCACAAACTTTCAATAAAGTCATAAAAAAAAACTCAAATAAGAAATAGGAAAACCACCAATGGTTTGAAACGGCAAATTAGGATGCTTCCTAAAAAGCTCATTTAGACCCCTAGAAAAAAATTCCACATCAATGATAAATAAGGAATGAGATAATGGATCCCCTTGCCTGATCCCTTGAGAAGATTTAATGTAACCATGACACTTACCATTTATGATAACAAAAAAAATAATGTCTACTACTATTCTTTATGAGTCTAATAAAATCCATATTAAAACCAAATAACTTTAACATAGTGTAAAGAAAATCCAAATTAAGATTATCATAAGCTTTGGTAATATCAAATTTAAAAATAATATCCCCCCTGAGATTTTAGCCTCAAGGTCATTGACTAACTCCTGAGCAAGTAAGACATTGTCAAAAATAAAATGACCTCTAATAAAACCAATTTGCTCAAGCAAAATAATTTTTGGTAAACCAAAGCTAATCAACCCATAGGCAATTTGGCATTAAGCTTATTGAAAAAAGAACAACGAGTAATAAGATAAAAATCATTCCAAAAGTTAATAACATCATTTTTTGGTAATAAAGCTATGGAAGTAGAAGTAAAGAATTTCAGGTATGGATTACCCATGAAGAAATCCACCACAATAGTCACTAAATCACCTTTAATAATAACCCAAGACTTCAGAAAAACTTGGTTGTAAACCCATTAGGGCCGGCCACAGAGTCAACATTCATGCTTTTAATAGTGAGCCAAATTACCTCTTTAGATGGCACCTTAGTAGGCATAATATTATCCTCCTCAGTAATAAGAGTAGGAATAAAAGAGAAATCAACATTCAAATTAGGATAAAAATCTTTAATAAACACATTTTTGAAATAGTCAATGCTAGAATCATTAATCAACTCAGGTAAATTAATAGAAGACCCATTAAGATTAGTAATTTTATGGATGTAACTAGCAGCTTTTTTGTGATTAGCAATATTATGAAAGAATTTTGTATTTCTATCACCCTCAACCAAATTTTAGAAGAAAACTTTTGTCTCCAAAAAGCCTCTTCTTTTTCTTGAAGTTTTAAAAAAAATTCTTTAGTTTCATTCAATCAAGAGAGGCTCTTAAAAGTGGAATCAGTCATATACTTATTATCAACAATAGTAACCATATTCTTAGCTTGCATAATGTTAGAATAAATATTCTTGAAAACACATTTGTTCCACCAGTTTAATTTTTGCTTAAGTCTCTTAAGTTTAAACCACAATCTAGTCATACCCCCAATATTATCATAAGGGAATAAAGAAGTATGCCAATTGCTCTCTAAAATATTGAAGAAAGACTCATCAAGAAGCCACATGTTTTGAAACCTAAAAGGTGGACGAGTATTAATAGCATGTATGGAAATAACTAAAAGAAGAGGAGAATGATTCGATAAAGTTCTCTTCAAATGCTCAATGTTGGTCATAGGAAAAGAAGAAATCCACACATCATTAAATAAAATCCGATTTAATCTTTGCCACATAGTAGCCTTGTTCCAAGTAAAATCATTTCCAGTGAAAACAATATCATCTAAGTTGCAATTTAAAATCATGTCATTAAAATCTTCCATTGCATGGAAGTTAGGAGGTTTCCCTCCAATTCTTTTAGCAAAATTGAAAATAGTATCAAAATCACCACCAACCATCCAAGGAGCATTTAAACTAGAAAAAAATGTCAGAAAGCTATCTCCATAAAAATTTCCTTTCAAACCTAAAGCAAGAAGCATAAACAAAGAATGCATAACAAGAGAATTGTAAAATATTAATACTAGTATGCACTATTTGATGAAAATCATTAATAATATATAAATTTACCAAATGCTTCCAAAAATTCCAAATTTTATTAGAGCAATTACTAAAAGCCAAATAAAAGCCTAACTTCATGTGGGTAGCATCCAATTTAGAAGGAGAAATTAAAGTCTCAATTAAAATAAGCACATTAATATTATGAATCCTACAAAAATTTCTAACCCTATCCCTAGATAGGGTAGCGCCCACACCCCTGTTATTCCATATAAGAGCTTTAACCATTGGAAGAAGATGAGACATTTGAGGCACGTGTAACTCTAAGAGTGTGACCAATAATACTATTATTGTTCTTATTTTTCTTCTTTCCAACAATAGTAAGACTTCCCTCATTATTATCGACATTTTGTTTTGAACAAGGGGATGACATAGAAACAATGTTTATACCTTCTTGATTATCCATAAGAGAACCATTAACTTGAGGCAAACTCTTCCCCTCCTCAATAACATCCTCATTAGCAATTTCATCTTTCTCAGATTGCTCTCCATTTTTATGATTTAAAGAATAATGTTCTTGAGGTAAGACACTAGTAACATCATTATTATGCAAAACCTCATCCCTTCACTCTAAATCTACAATCTCCTTAGAGTGAGAGCTATTAGGGACACTAGAGCCACCATCAATATTGTTACTAGTTAATCCACTCATTAAAGGAAAAATTGAGCTAAATTTAGTGGTACCTTCCATAATTTGTGTGTTTTCCCCAAGTTTGTCAAATTTCCTTATGGATTTCTCCAAACATAAAGTTTCTAGGACATCCCTAGAAGCCGTATTTATTTGACTAAAATGAGTATAAACATTAACTCCTTTATCATTAGATTCCCCTTGTTAGATTGATGCATATTTTTCACTTCTATATTAGCTTTTTTGAGATGCGGATGAACCATGAAACATTAATTTACCGAATGACCATAAACCTTGCAATGAGTACAAAAATCAGGTATATCTTCAAACTCCACATTTTGTAAATAACCAGATGTTTCTGATCCAAGCCAAACCTCTTTTGGATGTTTTTTTGTAATATCCATTTCAACAAGAATCCGAGCTATAGAGGGCCTCATCTAAAAGTCCATTGCTTGATCTGATTGTAATGTTCTACCAAAATTTTAACCTAATGCATATAAAACATGCAGATTAAAGAAAAGTAACTGTAAATTTGAAAAAGAAAGCCAGGTAGGAACAATCAGAGAATCTTCCTTAACATCAAAATAAGGAGTCCATTTTAACAATCTCATTTGGCAATTGTTTATATATGTAATGTTTTCTCCTTACAAATACATGGCCATAGTCCAAATCATTTGAGAGTTGAATCGTTATATGCCTAGCTTCCAGCAAACTAATGGAGAAAACACCAGATAGCTTCAAATTATCAAAATAGAGTTGGACAGAAATAAGATTCGGTCGACATATAGAACATTTTCCAACTAGAGTAAATTGGTAAGGAGAAGCTAATTTAAAAATATCTTCACTAAACATTAAAATATCCATAAAACCTTTTACAGAGGATTCAGTAAAAGAGTAGATAGGATCCAACAACCACATCACAAAAAGAATGAGATTTAGGGGTGCTTTCATTACCATTGTTATAAAAAAAACCTTTATTCACAACCACAAAACTTACTGGAGGAGTATCCCAAGGATTTGGCAGAGAGGAAGATGGAACTGCCACCATCCCACCAGAGCTAAAAAAACCTAAGGCCGAGAGGCCTTAGGGACAAAAGATGGAATGAAAAACACTAGCGAAAACACTTAAAGAACAAAATGATTAAATCCAACAAAAAGCTACAATGGAAACCACGATCAACTATAAGAGAAAGCACAATCTCCAAAGCAAAAGAGCGCACGAAGAGAGAGAATTTGAATGTTGATGATTTATTAAAAATACTTTTTTTTTGGGGAAACCGACAGAGGGGCCTATGCGTTGAGTAAAAAAGAAATTACAAGGTCCTTAACATGGATCTCAAGCTCACTACTACTCAGAAAAGCTACAAAAAAGATCAAAATGAAACCTAAGAGCTCAATATCCCTACTAATAAAAGATATAAGAGAACCTATGTACAATCTAGGGTGGCTAGAAGCCAACACCCCAAAAAAGGGAAAGCTCAAAAGATAGACTTTAAGCACCAACTTTTCGCCCAAAAAATAAAAAAAATAAAACATAGGCGTGAGAAGGTCCCTTTCATCTCAAACTTGAAGTCCAAAAGATAAATTTGCACCTGCAAAAAGAAATTGAAAACCAACTGCACAACTAGGTTACAACTAATAAGGAAATTATTAATGAAAATACTTTTTTTTTAATTTTATTATTATTATTATTATTATTATTATTATTATTATTATTATTATTATTATTATTATTATTAATCAATGAAAATACTTTTTTTTGGGAAAATCCACAATAGGGCCTATGCGTTAATAAAATTAAAAGATTACTAGGTCTTTAAGGGGGACTTTCAGCTCACTAATGCTTAGAAGAGCTACAAAAAAAGTGCAAAAAAATCCTAAGAGCCGATGGTCCCTTATACTATGAATTACAAAATCACCAAATAACATTCTAGGGTTGCAAGTAGACAGCACCCGAAAAAGAAAGAAGAAAAAATAGGCATTGAGCACATTCTTCCTATAAAAAATAATCCTCTCATCAACAAAATACTCATTCCCAATAACCTGTAAGAGATAACGAAAGCAACAGAAAAATAAACATAGCAAATCATAGAAATAACTCGAAGGATTATAATTATATAAGAGAAGATTCCCATTAGAATTATATAAAATAGATGTGGAGATAATCCCTTCATAAATAATGATTTATAACTTATTAATAGAATTCATGAAACTAGCAAAAAAGAGTAACCGGAATAAGAATCTAGGAAAAACCAACACCTAGAAACCTGTAACAACCAGCTGATACAGATCGTAGGCATCCAGTAGCAATAAGGAGATATAACCCAGTTAACAAAGGGAAACCCAAGTAACATTCAAGGAGAAACAAAACCCAACAAACAATCCTAGTAGACCAAAATACCATTCAGCAGCATCAAAGAAAGCAGATGATTAACCAAGCAATCCTGCTAGATACAAATAATAATCAACACAACAAACCCAGAGTTGTAGGGACAAGCTAAACAGAAGACAAACCAGTGCTAAGAACCATAAAAAGAAACAAAACAACCCAGAACCTGAATGAGGAAACCCACCAAATAAACAGGCTATAGGATCTCAGGAAGATAACCCCATAGAAACAATCATGATGAAAACCCCAATGCCACTTAATTCTAAACCCATACTCTTTTAGGCATATAAAAATACAGTAGACTTGAGTAATAGCTAGAAACTTCAGGCAATAGGCTATCACAACCAAAATAGCAGCATAATTACACTTCCAGATCCCATCAAATAATTAGCAGAGAAAGGAAAAAGGATAAGCCTAACTAAGAATAAATGACAAGAAAGCCAACCAAGGAGGTCAACCCAAAGCCCAACTGAGAAGAACCCCACAAAAATCAGATAAACCCCAAGAATTCAGCCGTATAGACCAACAAAGCCAGCTCCAGCTTAACAGCATACAACATAGCCAACCTGAAATGACACTCCCAGGAATAGAAGAGCATTGAAAGGGGTATAAATCAGGGTACCAACAATTCTAATCATAGCTCAAGCCCCAAGATTTAGTACACCAGGTAGAATCTATAGATAAAAGCCATGTTTCACAAAACTGAGAAAAAAATAGAACCATGCTCATTAGGATAAACCACAAGCAGAACAGAGCCAAGAAATGATAGAGCTAAAAAATAACTAAATTCTAACATAAGATAAACCCATTTTATCCTACATAATCATACCTTTTATTAAAATTAGGTAAATTGGTATCACTGAAGTCAGTTAGGTGATTCAAATTACAACCCAAATTTGCAAGATAGTCAGCACAAGAATTACCTTCCCTATAAATATGAGTAATAGTAAAGTTAACAAAAATTAAGAGCTGATTAATTTCTCTAATAAGGTAATAAAGATTTGGGTTACAAATACTATATGTTTGATTCATAAGATAATGGATACTATATGTGGCATCCACCTCAATCCAAATATTAGTAATACCAAGTGAGATACAAAATTTAAGACCATTAAAAATAGCAGAGAGCTCAGCCATCACCACCGAACACTTCTTCAACAGGGTGGCAAAAGCCATAACCATGTTTCCTTGCTCATCCCTAATAATGCCACCACACCCAAAAGAGCAATTTTTAAAAGCCTCATAAACATTTAATTTATAAATATTATGGGGAGGTTTGATCCACTGAACCAACTTAGGTTCTTCCAAAGTATTTCTATAATGCAGAGATAAACCAAAATTATGAGCGATAAAAAACTAATTTTTGAAATTTTTGGAAGTCAAAATGTTGGCAGAGAAAGATTGCACACTTTATCTTTAATGTTCTTAATAATGTGGTGGTAATCCATATTACAATTATTGAAAATAGAATTATTTCTAGCAAGCCACAAAAACCATAAAATTAAAGACGGAATGACATTTCTAATATGCCCTTTAGAGTTAATGAACTAAGAATCAAGTAAAGTGTTAATAGAAATATGAGCACTAAACTGATTTAACTTGAAAATATCATCAAAGTAAGACCAAATTTTTACAGCAATCAGACCAAAAATAAATACATGATGCAGGTTCTCTTCATGAAAGTAGCATTGACACTTAGAAGTTAAAATAAAACCTCTCTTTCTCAAATTATCATCAGTAGGAATATATTTATGCATGATTCTCCAAACAAAAATAGAAATAGTCTTAGGAATACTCTTAAGCCAAATCATGGAGTAACTTTCTTAACACAAAGCTTCTGCCTGAACTCATGCCAAGCATCTTTTAAGGTAAACATACCATTCTGAGATAATTCACATAATAATAAATCCTTAGAATCAGTATTAATAGCAAGATTGAAAATTCTAGCAGTAACAATTTTAGGAATGATGTCAACCAGTTTATTATAATCCCAAATGTTGTCAGTGATAAAGGCATCTACTTTAGTAGCATTCATAGAGGAAGAATAAATAAAGGAATCAATAGACCAACCTTAAAGCCATTGATCTTGCCAAAAGAAGATATTAGCATTACCCAGACCCCATGTAATATGAGGTTCAGCACTCCACTTGATATTACAAAGCCTTTTCCACACCCGAGAGTCACCATTATTATAATAGCATGTAGTAGGATGCTTTCCAGCATAATACTTATCAGTCATGAACTTGGCCCATAGAGAAAGTTTGGAACAAAAATTAAACCATAGTTTATAAGAGAAAGCATAAGATAAATCCCACATATTCTTACAACCCAAGGCCCCTTCTTCAATCACAATATAATAGTTATTCCAGGAGGACCAAATAATTTTTGAATTCATATTGGAACCACACCAAAAGAACTTACTAAATAATTTCTCAATCCTATTACAAATAGCACGGGTAGGTTGCAAAGTTTCAAAACTATACACAGGTAAAGAACACAAAACACTTTTGATAAGAGTGAGTCTACCTCCAAAACTAAGGAAATTAGAATTCCAAGAATAAAGATTTTTTTTGCACATTAAAAGTAAGATCATCAAAAAAAAAATTTTTTTCCTACCCTTGTAAAGAGGAATCCCAAGGTACTTAAGAGGCAAGGAGCCTTGTAAGAAACCAGCACTATTCTTAATGGCAAGCATCCAGTCATGAGAAACCTTATTAGAAACAATAAAGCATCTCTTCTTTTTATTAATAAAAAGACCACTACAACTTTCAAATTTATATAAAAAACTCATGATTCTATAACCCTATTAAGAGAAGCATTAGAAAAAATGGTAACATCATTGACAAAACATAAATGAGAAATTAGAAACCCACCTGAAGTTTATAAAAGTTGCTAGGATAATTCTCATAAAGATTGGAAATGCCTCTAGATAAATATTCCATAGCTATAATAAAGAGAGCTGGAGATATAGGATCACCTTGTCTCAACCTATGAGAGGAGTTAAAGAAACCATTACTTTTACCATTAATAATAACAGAAAAAAAGGAATTTTCAATAGAATGTTCAATAAGGTTAACAAAAATAGTATTAAAGGAAAATAAACTCAAAACATGATATAGAAAGTCCCAGTTAATGTTATCATAGGCTTTGCTGATGTCCAATTTAAAAATAATGTTACACCCAGGCACCCTAACATCCAAATCATGCACAATTTCTTGAGCTAATAAAATGTTATCCGAATAGATCTACCTTGGATAAAACTAGTTTGGTTAGAAGCATTAATTGTAGGAAGTAAAGGAGAAAGGTGGTTCACAAGCAACATAGAGATCAACTTACTAAAAAAGATACAGAGACTTATACGTCTAAATTCATTCCAAGTACTAGCTCCATTATTTTTTAAAATAAGCACAATGGAAGTGGAAGAGAAGAACTTAGGCATAGTATTACTAGCTAAGAAATCTAAAATAGTATTAAAAAGATCAATGTTAACAATGTCCCAAGTTTTTTGAAAGAATTTAGCGGTGTAGCCATCTGGACCAGCAACCGACTCAATATTCAAATCAAACACCATCTTCTTCACTTCCTCCAAAGTAGGAGAAGCAGTAAGAGCCAAATTATTATCCTGGTTAATGATGTGAGGAATAATGTTCGCTTGTCACTAAGAGCAGGAATGAAATTTTTATTAAATAAACTTTTAAAGAATTCCACACCATAGTAGGCAATTTCCTCTAAAGAAGATAATTTTATGAATCCAATTTCTATCTCTATTCCTCTTAACTAAAGCATGAAAGTACTTAGTGTTATTGTCCCCATCAATAAAATGCTTCGTAGCTGCTTTCTATTTCTAATAAGCTTCCTCATGGGCTTGTAAGTTAAAAAGAGAGTTTTTGGCTTGTTGCAATTGAGTAAAATTTTCATCAGAAGGATTATGTTGAAAGATATGCTCCAAGGAGTTAACTTTCTCCTCCATAGAAATAATGTTAGTGAAAACAATTTTAAAAACATTATGATTCCACCAATTGATTTTTTATTTTAACCTTTTCAACTTAAGCCATAGTCTATTCATGCCAAAAATCGAGTTGTCCGGACGAAGAGGAGCTTGCCATTTCTCTTTGACAACATTAATGAATGAAGAATCAAGAAGCCACATAATCTGAAATCTAAAGTTTATAGTAGAGGTAGGTAAATTCAATTATAAAGAATAAGCAACAGAGGGTCGTCGGATAAGGTTCTACTAAAGTGTTCAACATGCATCAAGGAAAAAGAATTAACCCAACTATCATTAAAAAGCACACGATCCAACCTTTGCTAGAGATTAGCATGATTCTAAGTAAAAATACTACCAGTGTAACTAATATCAATGAGGTTGCAATCCAGGATCATATTATTAAAATCTTCCATAGATTGGTAAAGAGGCCTAGAGCCCCCAAGTCATTCAGTAGGGGAAGAAATAGTATTGAAATCCCCACCCACCAACCAGGGAGAGTTAATAGTATCATGAAATTGACTAAGATGGTGCCACAAAATCCTTCTAATAATCCAAGAAGAAGCGGCATAAACAAAAGAAGCAAAACATTTATAATGCAAAATTTCAATACTACAATGAACCACTTGGGTAAAATTACCCACAATATTAATTACCATAGGATCCTTCCAAAGAACCCAAATTTTGTTTGAAACATTAGCCACACCATGATTAAAGCCCAAATACCTAGCATTATTATCCAACTTACTATGAAAAATAAAAGGTTCAATCAAAATAAGCAAAGAAATATTATGGATATGGCATAAATGTTTAACTTTAATTCTAGTAGAAGGATAAACAATGCCCCTAACATTCCAAATAATAGGCTTAAACATAAGAATATAAATGAGAAGTTTGTGATCGGGTGGTTCTAGGTGATTGCAACACAATGTTTTTGTTTTTTCTTACTCTTTCTAGAATGAACTAGAGAAAAGTCACAAACCTCATCACTCCCATCTTTATTACCATTGCTTGGAAGGTCATGAACATTAGGAGATTCAATGTTATGAGACAAAGTATGGGAATACTTATAACCCTTTTCCAAATTACTATCTTGATTCATTGTGCAATCCCCATTTTTCACCTTGTACAAATTCCCCTTCTTCCAAGTTATGCTCCCTCATGTCCTACACATGATTTATATTATTAGAAATAACATGGTGACCAACATCATCATTATTAAAAGCATGATCAATTTCAGATAAATTCAAGTTCATAGAGTAAGGAGTTTTCAAACAAGTTGAAGTGTTGTTATGCTCAACAACCATAACATCCATTTGTTCCACACTATTGATAGCCACCCTTTGGTCCTCTATATTATCGATACCAATGGAAACTTGGTTGCGAGATTCAATAAGACCAGTCGGGGAATCCTCAACTTCATCTCCCTCATAACCAACCTCCCTAGGCAGAACAGAGTCATGAGTTCAATTCCCAACAATATTTGGAGTATTGGAGATGTTGTTGCAAGTTAGGCTCCTGAAGGTTTTCCTGCACAGGGTTAGTAAAACTTTTCCCTTCTAATTCTTTAGGTGTTTCCTTAATCTTATGTAAATTAGGATGTAAATTGAAACATTCAGCATTATGGTGTCAATGCATTTTATAGTAAGTACAAAATAATGGTAAATTTTTAAATTCAACTTTTTGTTGGTATCCATTAAGCTCAGAACCAATCCATATTTCCTTGGGATGTTTTTTGGAAATGTCCATTTCAACCAAAACCATAGCTACAGATGGATGTATAATGGATGTAGTCGCTTGATCCATCTGTACTGGTCTACCAAAATGGAAGCTAAAGCAAACAAAATCTGGGAATTAAAGAAATGAAGCCTTAGATTAGGAAACAAAATCCAAACTGGAGCTATCGAAGATTCCTCACAAACATCAAAATTAGGTGTCCATTTAAGTAATCACATTTGACAACCTTAAATATAGTACATTCTTCCAGAAAATATTTGACTATAATCTAAATCATTCAAAATTTTAATCACAACATGGCGTTGATCCATCAAACCCACAGTGAAAGATTCCGATAGTTTGAGATTCAAAAAAAAAAAACTTTCAGATAACATCCAGATTAGGCCTACACAAAATAAACTTACCCACGAGCTAAAGTGAAGGAAGCAGCAAGATACGAGATAACCTTATCATCAAACATTAATGTTGGTAACCCCTTGAAGGAAGTATGAACGAAATCCACCTTAGATACAGAAGAAGAACTTCCAGCAAGAACATTCTTGAAAAAATGAGACTGACCATCCACATTCGAGGTGAGCCCAGGGTTTGATGACAACGACATCATCATCGCCCAAAACCCACAAGAAAGTAAAGAGTTGATCAAAACAAAAGAACAAAACCACACAAGAGAGCAAAAATGAAACAAAATCAAGAGAAAATAGTAAATATTGATCCACGATGAAGAGGAAATGATCACTGAAAAGAAAACCCTAGAATCACCTCAGAGTCGCCAGAGCAGAAAAAGAGACATTGTGTTGGGAGAGTGATTGGGATTCAGGCCTTGATTAATGAAAATACTAGGCAACTTATGTAGAGTAATTTAGGGCTAGGTAACTTATGTAGAGGAATTTAGGGTTTACTTTTTAATAGACCAAATGGCCTCCAAATCACTTAAAATTTAAACCTTATCAATTATGACTCAAGGATGTAACCCAAGAAATTTTAAGTCATCAAAGTCCTCCTAGGGTTCCTAATTATTTTTTAAAGTAAGTACATTTATACTTCAGAAATTTGGTTTTCAATAATATAGTTTATGGATTAGGTTCAAATTACTTTCCATCTAACCCTTAGACATTAAATTAACAAACCACACAAAATAAAACCCTAATGATCTATAGATTTATGTTTAGAACAATTTCAAATCATAGGTAAAATTATGGACCTATATTTTTAAATTGTCGAATAGAAGCCCTAAATGACCGTAAACAAGGTTGAGAAAATTTTGAGATGTTATAGGTATCCCCATAAATTAACCCAGTTAAATTTGGGGTTAGGATCATTTAGATTTAAATAATAATCTAAAAAATACTTGACAAAGTATTTTTTGAAATTACTTTTAATATATTAGGAATTTAGTTTTCACACCTTAGGGGGCTTTAATTCTACTCCACAAGATAAATCCAAAAAGCCATGCATGCCTAAATTTGATAAGTGTGTGAGGAGTTATGATTTTTATAAAATGAGATGATTTCTATGATTTTCTTAAACCATTTACATAGTTAGTCAGCTGAGTGTGCCCTACTTTTCACACAACATTATCTGATTGGCCAAGCAAACATTGGTGTGATAGTGGGATCATGCACTTAGTTTATAACCAAACAAATTGAGATCAAATGGCTATGAATTAAGACTCAAAATTGTAGGATCGAAACATGGAATATGGTACAATTATATCAGAGTTGTTTATTGAAATTAAGCGCTCTAATTTCATCTTCTTCCTCTAGTAGGACATCTCAGTCATAAATGATTTCTAGCAAGATCCAAAAGATTGAATCCATGGTTCTTACTCAAATTTATTAGAGAGCATCATTTGCTCATGAACCTTCAATCCAATGGCTAGATGCCTTATGTACGGGTGTGGTGTGCACATGTTTGGTGCTATGAATGCATCCATATGCTATGCTTTGTGTTGAAATATGCTTTGGTTTTCTTTAATATAAATCACCCACAAAATATGCAAGTGCACATGTTTGTTAAGAAATAAAGTGATATGAGAGAGTGTTGATCCTGGGAGGAAGTATTATGCTAATGTGAAAGTAAACTAGTTCTATCTATTACAGCTATAATGCTTATCCTACCAAACAAAAAATTAGGCACTATAGGGAATTACAAAATAAAAGATAATATAGCATATAATAAAAAACAAATTTGGACTAATTAATGTGAATTACCCAAGTTTACCTAATAAGACTCTCATTTATTGATTTGGATCAGAGCATATACATCCTTAGATCTCTGTCAAACTTATAGGGATATAATGGGAGGTTTATGGATTTCCTACAATGGTTATATCTCCATAGAATCTAGAAGGTTAAACATCCTATGTCTAGGCATGAAAACATTTCCTTTTAATACTCCTATTTGTTCCAATATTTGTTTATCGAGGTAATATATCTCACTAGTTTTTAACTACACATATGGCCATTATGCATTAAATTAAGTACGAGAGATATTGAAAATATATATTATATAAGTTAAAGCCTAAAAGTCTATAGTAATACTAGTATTGAGATCACACCATTAGTCCAAAACTAAGAAGTTACTTAGACATTATAAAAAAGGAAAGCAAACAAATTTCCAATCCTTACATAAAAGAAGATACACGAGAAAAATTAATATAAAATTTCACTCGGTTAATGCAAATGCACTCTCCACACTCCTCCAAATGTAGGATTGTTCATGCCAAGATAAGCTAAGATATTCAAAGATAGTATCTTGCTCTACCCTAACCTCCCTCAGACTTGACTCTAAGGAGGTACTAAAGAAAAATAAAACACAACACTGATAGATGAAACAAAATGACAAAACTCTAATAATCCTACTCTTAAACAAAGTAAAAAACAATCTATATTAGCATAAAAATAGACTCAAGCACAGTGATGCTCGACATGGTTGTGCCATAGTATTATAAGATGAACTAGCACCTCGACACTATTAGGCTTGCTACGTTGTGGCACTATACTGACTCGGTGCATCTATTGGCTGAATTGGTGCCTCGGTTGGCAGATTCAGTATGGCTCCATCTTTTGTTAACTACTCCATCATGGTTCTACAAAAGTTGAGTGTTGCAAAACTTGAATGTACAATTTGATGCTGCAGCATTATAATGTTAGGTTGCGACACTAATTTCTGGAGCTATGATGTTGTAAAGCACTGTGGTGCTAACCTTGGCTCTATCGGGGGGATGAATTAATTATTATTTTTCCTAATACTCCAGCGATGTGAATTCCTTATCTTGCATCGAGGTGTTGTAGACACTATGGCACTAGTAGTTAGAGAGCTATAGTGTTGGCTCAACACTTGTGAATTTTCTCCTTTTTTCTGAGCATTTCTTGCACAACATCAACTAAAAATAACATTTTTATTGATATTAAAGATAATAAATACTACAAAATATGCATTAGTTCACTATAATGTAAGAAAATACTTCACTATCTAGACGTAATTTGGAATGATCGAATTTATGAAATTTTAATTTGAATGGTCTTAACAATATAACCTAATCAATCATCCTTATTATTGCTTGATTTTAGCTTATTCACTATAAGCTTTAGATTAATGATGATTAATGATTTTAGATATGAATAATGAATCATTTAGATATTAGAATGGACTATAATTAAATTGAGAAATTGATTAATGTTTCTTCATATGCATTAGTTCACTTACCATTTTCTTATTTGATTTAAGTGTTTAGAATAATTTTAGGAATTGAGCTTTATCGAATACCATTTTTTGAAGTACTCATCTTTGTTTTTCTTTTTCTTTCTTTTGATTTTCATGTTCTTCATAGTTTTACTCTTTTGAGTGCTAATAATAATTTTGAATATTTGATTGCTCTTTTCCTTCCAGTAACCCTAAATTGAATTAATGTTAGGATCTTGGTAATCTCACAAATTACATAATTAAGTTTACAATGATTTTCATAATTTAATCTACACACTCCCTTTCTCTAAACTCAATTCTTCAATCCTTAAATCATTAGTATTTGCTTAATTATATAGCTTTTAAGTCCAAAGCAAGTCAATAACTTCGATGATCTTCTTTATTTAATTACTATGACTTTCAAATTACCAAAATGTGTTACTTTATTCATCCAAATTAATACCTAGAGTTTAATATTAATCTTAATTTTAAATATTTGTAAATTTCTATTTTTATGTCGGCAAAATGAGTAATAAAAATGCAAGCACTATGTAGAGGACATTTTTAACAATTAAGTAATGTTGGGAATTTCATGAAATGTAAATTGAACTGACACAATAATGTTAGCATTAGTTAATAAAATAACATGCAATTAACAAAATGAATAACACTAAATATTGCAAGGAAACTAAATATTCCTTTTTACTAGGCATGATAAATGGGTACAAATGGCATTTGATACTATCATAAATAAGTTAACTCTAGTGTATAATACACAAATCTCCAAGCATAATGTATAATCACCTACTCACTATCATAACATCAATAATGGCTATCTTATCCATCCACTACATCATACTATAGGGATCTCCCCAAGAAATGATACAAAAATAAAAAAAAATGACAATAACTATTAACTGCCATAACATAATCCCTCCTCTCACTCAAGCCATCAAACCATCAAGGAAAATAAAGGAAAATAATAACCACAATCATTCAGAATCTCTATCTACCTCCTCCTCCTCATTATCATCATCATCATCATTAGGTCGGGTCCAAATGAATGATTGGTACTCTAGAGCAATAAGAAAAAGAAGTTGGTCTGGATTTTCAACAAAGGGGCTCCTTCTCAGCATCCCCACTAAAGCTTCATTGAATTCAGTTTTTTTTTTGAAGAATGCATAAAGCAATAGCATTAAAAAAAAGATATCTAATACAAACTAATAGCATCACATTTCTCCTTTAAAAAATAAAAAAAAAAGGAGGAATATGCTCCAAACTAATATCATCCCAAACAAAATTACCACTAAGAGCATAGTTAGCACAAACATCTGCTAACGTATTGCAATCCCTATTCACACAATTGAAAATAACATGATTAAACTCCTTAGTAAAAGAAAAAAATTCTAATCCAAACTCTGGTTTATGCATGTCCATCCTCTTGATATTATTTTGAATGCTTTTAATCACATTTGCGTTATCCCCTTCAATTATAATACCTTTGTAACGTATCATCCATTCTTTGAGAACACCTTTTAAAGAAAAAAATAGCATCCATTTCTAAACGAGAGATGCCCCAATGAACACCAGTGAAACCAAAGGCAAAAAGAAACCTTCCTTTATGGTCCCGAAAAATAGCTGCAATTCCAGCTTTATATGACGTTAACAAAGCAGCATCAACATTGACATTGATTCAATCGGGTGGAGGAGGATGCCAAAAATTTTTTAACAACCGAACCGGTTGATTAGCATCCCATAAGCCTGAATTATTTCTATTTACCATAGAAATGGAAGCTACTCCAAGAGCATTAGCTGTAATATTCATGTTGCTATCTTTTTTATCTTCATGAATAAGCTTATTTCTGGATTTCCAACATAGAAAAATCGATGAACAATAAATATTAGCAAGAAAAGTCTTTGTAGACGCATTGTGTTCCAGCCAGCTACAACATTCAGCAAAATTATCAAAAACAGGTATTTGGAAACCCCACCGATTCAAAATATTAACAATTTGAATCAGCTTAGAATAAGTTACTACCACATGTTCATTATCTTCTATTTTCATACATCCTCTAGGACATAAATTCCCTTCCTTTAATCTTCTATATTCCAAAAATTAGAATGTGGGAATGGCCTTGTGATGTAATCTCCACCAAAATACTTCAATCCTTGGATTAAGTTTGGTTTTCTTAATCCAAGGCCAATACATATGCATATCTGAATTGCTCACAGTAGGTTCAAATGCTATAGCGACCAAAGATTTCCCTGAAACCTGATACAAAAGCTCGATTTGATCCTTGCTACAATTCAGATCAATCTGAATATTGCATATAATCTTGATCAATTCCTCTCCAAAGACCTGATGCAGCTTCTCCATGTCCCTAACTCCATTATTAATAAAGTGATCCATGGTTAGAACATTACTTTGGAGATTAGAAAGAAAAGTAGGCCACTTGTTTAAAGCTTTATCCAATACCCGAACATCTTCCATCACATTAATAGTTTCCCCATTGGAAATCTTCCATCAAACAATTGGTTTAAGAGCCTTTGCACAACTCAAAATGATCTTCCAAGCATTTAACATGTTCTGCTTCAAATCTGGATTCCAACACAACAGACCATATTTAGGTTCCAAAGCTTTATGCAACATTGAATCATCATCATTAATAAACTTCCATGCAATCTTTGCCCTTAAAGCAACCACCTTCTTAACACAAGAATGAAGACCACGGCCCCCTAAATGAATTGGCTTGCACAAAGATTCCCAGCATACATAATGTAATCCACTTCCACTATCATTTTTATGCCAAATAAAATCCCTATACGCTTTATCAATTTCAGCCAAAATACCAACCGACACAAGGGAATGAGTGCAATGAAACACTGGGATTGAAATAATAATAGAATTAGTAAGGATAAATCTTCCTGATAGAAACAAATTTGTTTCCCCAAGTGTTCAGTTTTCCAATAACTGTATCCAACATGAACTTGAGACCTAATGCCACTATTCTCCTCAAAGCAATCTTCACACCCAAGTAATTGAATTCTTCAACAATTTTAAATCCCATTACCTAAGCAATACTTTTCTTTCTTCTTCTCTTCATCGCTTTGCCAAAAAGTATAGAAGATTTTGTATAATTAATTTTCTGGCCCGACCAATTACAATAATCCAAAAGAATACTCCTAATCTTCTTTACCAACTTCACATTAGCTACAAAAAAAAATCAAAATATCATCTGCATAAAGCAGATGAGAGATTCTAGAAGCATTAGGATGAACTTTAATCCCTATCTCATTCTGTCCTTGAATTAAAGCATTAGATAAAAGTTGGGAACATAAAATAAAGAGAAAAGGAGATAAGGGACAACCTTGACAAAATCCACAGTGAGCACAGATCCAATTTGAAGAATTCCCATTGATTAAAATAGAAAATCTAGGATTTTCTACACATTCCATAATAAGATTAGAGAAATGTAAAGGGAAGTCAAAATATTTCAAAATATGTTCTAGAGTTCTCCAAGACATACTACCATATGCTTGTTCCATATCTATCTTAAATGAAATCAATCCTTTTGATGATCTTGAATATCTGAATTTATGAAAAATTTCTTGGGCAATTAAGACAAGATCTGATAAAGAATGGCCCTCAATGAAAGCTAATTAAGTTTCTGAAATGAGTTTTGGAAGAATAGAAACAAATCTATTGAGAAGAATTTTAGCAATAAGTTTATAAATGGTTTTACATAAACTTATTGGCCTAAAATTGGAAGGAATCATTGGCTTATCCACCTTTGGAATGAGCACAATCAAAGTATCTTTCCAATTGGCTTCCATTATCCCAGTAGAAAAGAAATGTGTTAAAGCATTCCAAATGTCAGTTTTAATAAAAGAGTGAGTAATACCATCAACACCCGGTGAAACTCCTCCCTGAAGTTGGTTGACCGCTCTCAAAACTTTCGCTATGGATAGTTCGGTATTCAGGATATCCTTGTCATTATCATTCAGAACACATCTCGGAGAAGGCCAGTTATTCAAAGAGCAAGATCTAGCCTCCCACTTGGTTTCAAAGAATTTGTAAAAAATACTTTTAATCTGATCATGATCCTCTACTAATAATCCATTTTCATCCTTGATTTTGAAAATGTGTTTAGCATTCCTTCTAGCACTTGCAAAAGAATGAAAAAACTTAGAATTCAAATGGCCATCTTTGATCCATTTTACCTTTGCTCGTAGCCTCCACCAAGTGTTCAATCGAGCTAGAGTGTTGTTGAGCTCATTTACCTTTGATCTAAGAACCAGAATCTTCTCTTCATAAAGACCTCCAACAAAAGCTTCCTCCATTTGCAATTCTAAAATTTCCTTCTTAAGAGTTTCCTTCAATTGATTAAGATCTTTCAACTTTTATTTGCTCCAATAGTAAAGCGCCTTCAAAGCCCTCTTAAATTTGATGTTTAGAATGTCAGAATGATCTCCAATAATACTCTTGTTCCATACTTTTTGAAAAATGGTAGCTGAAGCAAAATGAGAAGCCCAAGTATCTTCAAATTTGATATTGAAGTTTGATTTTGGAGAACAATTCCAAAGCTTCAGCACAATGGGGCAATGGTCTGACGCCACTCTAGGAAGATGACGAACAACCAATAACAAAGAAGAATTAACAGCCGCCGAATTGACAAAGCATCTATCTAATCTTTCTAAAATATGTGCTCCCCCTAATTTTTTATTGCACCAAGTGAACTTTGGTCCAATAAACTTCACTTCATGATAATCACTGTTAGTTAAAAACAATTTCATTTCCTTTGGTCCTTGGGAAAAGACAAACCTTTTCCCTCCCCTTTTATCATCTTTGCACAAGAATCAAATAAAATCACCACCCACCACTGATGGTCTATCTTTGGAAGAAAAATCCTCTAAATGATTCCAAAGTTCCCTTCTTTTATAAATGTCTTTATTTCCATAAACTGTAGAAATCCTCCACATGGCTTTATTGTGAATTTCTAAATCTCCAGTCACACATTGATATGAAGAATACAAGGTAGTAAAAGAAGCAACCTTAGTATTCCAAAGCACCAAAATTCCTCCTGATAATCCATCAGAAGGAAGATGAAAAAAATTCCAATCTACTCTAATGAGTAATTGAATATCCTTTCTCTCCATGGAAGAAACCTTTGTTTCTAACAAACCAACAAAAATCACACTAATCTCCTTCACAAACTCTTTAAGATATAGAGAAGCATGAACTTTCCTAGCTCTTCTACAATTTCAAAAAGCAATGGAATTCATTGATTGGAAGGGGAGCAAACCCCGACTGCCTTGCCTCTATTCCCCACATCCAACTTTCTACTTCTAGTCATTAGCTTAATTGGGCCAAGTGTTTTAAGCTCCTTACCCAATTTTCTCTTGACAGAAGTAGTACCAATTTTATTAATGTCTTCAACATTTTCCATATCAATATAATTTTTAGAAATAATATTACAATCACCATCCATCTCCCCATCCAAATCACGAACAACATTGATAACCTCCTCTTCTAAATTATTAAGAGCATCAAACATGTTTTTCTTCAAAATATTAGGGAAAGGAATTGAGATATTGTTCTTACTTGAATTAGAGTCAACATCACCCACAGGAACTTCAACAACTTTTTCCATCATGCATTTAATTATTTCTCCATCTTCAATAACTTTACCAGTTACCACAACAGTAGGGACTTCCTTGATTTCAGTAGAAACTCTATCAAAATCAGCAATAGTAACTTCACAATCTAAATTAGGACCAACATTCCCAACTGGAACCTATTTCTGAATGCCCATAGTTAACTCTCCATCATTATTAACCTCAACATCTTCAACAACAGCAGACGTTCCATTTGTTTCAGCAGGAATATTTCCATTAGATTCAACAATAGTAACTTTACATTCTTGAATTGAATCGGCAACAGCAGCAGCTGAAGGCACCTTTCCTTTATCAATAATAGGATCAACTTGCACCTTTCCTTTATCAACAAAATGATTCTCATTATTAAATTTGGGTGAAACAGATTTCTTCCTTTTTTCCTATATTTGACATGAACCCAAGGTCCATATCCTTTTCAGCTATCTCCTCTTGACCCACAATAGCATCACCCACATTCCCAACATTTATCACTTCATGATTAGCAACAACAGCAGTAGCTGAAGGCTTAAACAGAGCCTTTCCTTCTTCATTTAGAACCATTTTATTTACAGGAAAATTGCTTATTAGGTGATAAATTTTTCCACACTTGAAGCAAAGTTTAAAAACTTTCACATATTCAATCTTTTGATAGAATCTACTAGAATCACCTTCCACCCAAACACCTACTAGAAGTTGCTTATCCAGCATAATTCGAACACAACTCTAGAAAATTCCTTCCTATTTCATTGAAACATGTTTCCATCCAATAAAAAAGGCTTCCCCACTTGAGAAACAATCCTGCATATGTTGATCTCGTCCCAGCATTGCAATGGTAGATTAGGTAATCTAATCCACATCGGTGTAGAAAAACCCTTCAAAGAATTTGGAGAAAATGTTGGTGCCCACTTATCAATACCAACTATATGACCTTTAACAAACCAAGGTCCCTCAGTTAAGATTGATTCCATAACATTAGCATCATCACATGAACAAAGAACCCAATCTAATCCCAACATAGTAAGTTGGAATTTCCAAAAATAGTTCCATTATCTTCTGAACTCAAGATTGATTACATAAAAAGGTATGTTATCACCAAAGACTTTGATGACTAAAGCATTCTCCAATCTTTTAGTGTTTTCCAACACATTCCCCATGTGTAATTTAACAGATTTTCCATCCTCCGACAGAAAGGATCCAAGGTCCAAATTATCAACTTTCAAATTAGATTTTCTAGTCCAAGGATTGGGATAAAAATTTCCCATATTATTAACTATTTAAGGCGTTGAAACCTCATTACACACTTGATTTTCACAATTCAACTCCCCTGAGATACAATGATGAACCTTCTCCAAGTTGCTAGATATAACAGAGGAGTTAACAAAAGCTCTTTGAGCACCAGGCACAGTTACATTGTCTGCATTCACAATAGAAGTATCCAACACAGCAACACTACCAACTCCATTTACAACTCTTAAGAGCTGATTTCCAGGACTAGAAGGATTGGATTACAGAATCTGCTCACATGAATTTTGAATTCCAAAGAAGCGAAGCCTGTAAATTCGAACTTACAGAATCCAGATTTTTAGAGAATTTGGGACTTTTAATACCCTCATCAACTAGAACATCTTTGCCCTTACCAATCACCGGAAGCTCCTTCTTTGAATTCAATAAGGTACCTTCATTAATAATCAACCGCTCTCCTTAATAGCAAGATTGCGATTCCTTACAAATGACGAACCATCCGATAAGACATCAGTGGAAGGTTTAATAGCAGTATTCAATGTCAGAGGAAAAGTCCTCCATGAACCACCAAATGAATGACGAGTGTCACCCATGGATTGCCGACAAATGATCAAAAAATGATCACCACCGAGGCGGGGCGGCGAGAAAAAAAAGGAAACAGAAATATGAAAATCTCTCTCTCTCTCAAGAAAATGGCTCTCTCTCTCTCTCTCCCACTCTCTGACATTCCCGAGTAATGGGCCTGCCAACTTGTGCTCTCATCATAAAAATTGGTGACTCGCTCCAGCTGCTCCCTCAAATTTACCACCTACTCAGCTAGGGAATTAGGGGTCCTAGCACTCATAATACTGTTTGGTCTATTAGTTAATTTGGGCTCACTAGATCCAACCACCTCCTCTACACCTAGTCTTTTAAAACTCTCTATTTTCCTTTTAGGAAAAGGTTATTCCTCAATCGAATCTCCTCTAACACTAGTAGTAACATAAAGAGCATAAATCAGAGAGGGGTGACTTAAACCTATAGAAGTCGTGCCCCTAATTATATACATAAGAGATGAATAAATAAGATTCCCAACATTAATATAGTGCCCCACCTGAATGAAATAATTCAAAATAGCCCAATTCCTAGTAACTTCACTAATGTTTCTACTAGGTAAAAGATGAGCAAAATTAAAATAATTTCATGCTTTTGAAAGTTGGGTCAAATAGGTGGTTGGAAAATTAATTACCTTACCTTCTATTTTCTTCCACATAGCCCCTCTCTGGGGTTCGCAAAGCCATCTCAAAACCTCTTAATAGTTAATGGGTCCTAAACTAAACCCATAATAATCATTATCCTCCATATCGCTCAGCTTATAAAGTCAGTTGATTGTCGAGGCACAGAAAGAAACTAACTTTACCCCGGACATAACATTTATTATTTTGGGCCTCTTTAGCATTGATGAAAAACGCATGGACAACATTAATAAGAACTCACAAAGATTTTCCCAACCTTGATTCACAATCATATGCATTACATCTCCACCTGGGTTTAGAAATCCTCACTCAGAGATCAACTGCTTATTCACAAAAATTATTCATATCACTCTTCAACTTTAGTAGATATGAAGTAATTCTTTCTTTTCATGATAATAAATATTATTGATTTTCTCTTTATTTTTCTTAATATTTGTATTGCACATTTACTCTTGGATGTACTAATATTTTAGGAACACTATACATCATGCAGTAAAGATTTAGGGCTCAAGAATGGGTAGAATAGGATGACGTTCGCAAGAGTCTATAGTTTTTATTTATTAATTTTTATATTTCATAATTCAAAGTCATAAGGGTGTATTCTAACTTGGTAATAGGGTACACACACGGGGGAGTGAGAAAATAAATTTTAGATTTTTTGAACTAACATACTGTATGAACTAGAACATATTGTATGATCAATTATTTAAAAAATTAATTAAAATAGCTATTTAACAAATCATTTTTGAACTAATCATTTTGTATTAACCAGATCATATAGGACGGTCAGTTTAACTCAAAAACCTTGGCCACCAACAAATTTAGGTAGGTATTTTAATATTTAAAGTTTTAGTAGATCGTACTATACAAAATCATTCATACTGTACGATAATTAAAATGTTACCAAAATTAATCTCCATGATTAGTCAATCAAATAAAGGTTTAATAAATAAGGTAGATCATACAGCATGATGTAGATCATACAGGATGATTAGTAGAGATAAAGAATGATCATCCCAGGGATCATCTAGGATAACATCATGATTTTTGAACTAATCATATAGTATGATTTTGATCATACTGGATGATTGGCAGAGATGATTTTCAAAATTTTCAAAGTTCATCATGTACAATATTAAGATGAATGAACTAATCATACCGTATAGTCCAATGATCATACTATACGATCGATGTGCAAAGTTTGAACCAATCGTACTATAACTATTTAATCCATTCTAGATGAAATAAGTGTTTAAACTAATTATACTATATAATCCCAGATCATATTGCACAAAAAAAATATCATAATTAAAAACTTAAGGTTTTCTAAAAGCCTTGTATTTAAACTCTCTTATTAGACTTTGAAGAAGTATTTAGCTGTTGAGATATTTTTGTAAGAGTGATGAGAGGTCTTAGAGTTTGGAGAAGGAGAAGAAGAAGTTGTGTGAGAGGGAGAAGTACTAAATGATTATCAGATGCCTAGGGAACAAATCTAGGACTTGGATTGAATACTTTAATATGATCCATACACATGAAGGTTTATAGTTTAAAAATATCCATGGGTCAAACTATGTCAAAATAGGTCAACCTTGGTCATCCATGGATTTAAGGGAGTTCAAATCATTGTAATAGTAATTACGAATAAGTTTAATGAATTTTTAGATACTTCCAAGGGAGTTTTCATCAAGATGCCATGTTTAGTGGCATATGATGTAAATATTTGAAGGTTTATAAGGGCTTATAGAGACTTTGAGTTTTAGGGGTTAGGAGGTTATGTAAGCTTTCAAAATTAATAGTAGACTCTAGGGATGTGTCTAATTAGTATGTGAATGATCAAACATAATTTTAGAGATTTTACTTAAGGTTTTCATCTAATTGAAAATTTCCTTGAAAAGAGAAAAATCCAAGGGCTTTAGGGTTTATATTTGAATTGGAATTTATGCATTAAACTTTACACTGGGTTTTGATTGAATGGTTGAAAGTGATTGAAGATTTTAGTTTATTGAGGAATTTAGAAGCATTTAAATATGGATTTCAAGCTTGATTGAATATAAAAAATTGAATAATTAAATATTCTTGAATGACTAAAAGGTGATGAATAATTCAGCCTTTACTTATTTAGTGATTGAAGTTTCATGAACGAGCTTTACCAATTGAGTTAAGTTTAATGATTGAATGAAGATGATCATAAGGAACTGACCCCATTTAGAAGTAAGGTCAGTACGGACTACTTGGGTTAAGTCTAGGTTGAACTATGGTGTAGGCTAGGTTTAAGAGTTATATAGGAACAATCTAGAATAGGTTTGAGTCATCCCAATTGACCGGTAAGGGTTGTATGTATGGTTTGAATAGATTTAATAATTTAGAGATTTTTGATGAGTTTGGCCAGTTTGACCGATCAACAAAGGTCAAGATTACTAGGATGCACTTTAGAAGCCTAAGGAGTTTATAATAATGTAGTTGATGTTTGAAAAAGGGAGACCATATATACATGGGTTTGACCAACTTATGTGAGTTAACTAAGTCAACTTACCATGCCTTGACTCACCCATGCCTTAGGCATATTTAGGACTTCAGTGGGATTGAGTTTGAGTATTGTATGGAGTTTAATTATTCATGTGCAGGAGTTTAATCAAACCCAGACTAGTTTAACTAGTCTTGAGTTGGGTTGACCAGGTTAAACTTTAACCAAGGTAGGTGGACCAAACATGTCCAAACCATGAGGACCTTTATTTAATTTAATTTGGTGATGTTTACTGATGAGGTGGGGCCTGTAGTAGTTTAATGTAGGGGTTTGATCAAATGAGCAAGCATGGGAAAGCTCAATCAGGTCAAATGGGTCAACCTCTGGCCTAGGAAGCTAGGGGTGATGGGTTTCATGCATAGAGCTCTTATGATAGATATTCATGAAAATTTTGAAGTCCAATAAGCATGATCAGTATGAATCAAGGTTTTAAATTAGTTCAAGAGTGTTAAACTTTATTATCAGGAGCTTGGGGCTCATTGGCTAAGTCTAGGGCATCTAAACTAGTCATCAAATCCAAGATAAGATCATGTGTTCAATGATTTAGGGTTTGAATGACCTCGACTGAAAATGGGGTCAACATGTATCAAACTTAATTTACTTATAACTAATTAAATATCTATCTTATTGCTCTGGAATGTTGCCAAAGACTTAGTGATACCCCACTAATCTTTTATTAATGACTATAAAAATTTACATATGTTGTAGCTAAATTGGATTAGAAATAACTTTTCTTAATTTATTGAAAGCTAGCCACTAAGTGTAAATGAGTTGGATAACTAATTCCCATTACAATCCCCATAGCTCTAAAACCCATCTATACACATTCTCTAAATGGTTCCTAGCTCAATATCCACAAAGGTTTGATTAGCCTTTCATAGTGTTGTTGCATCCATTGATTTAAATAACCCTCGTGAATTATTATTTCATAGGAATTACTTATGGAATGAAAAGAATATCTCTAATCAATCAATCACATATGAAATCACCTAGATCAAGGAATACTCAAATGTATTTTAACTTGAATCTCAAGTCTTACACATTATGAAATAAACTTTCAATTTAGGAAAATTAGGCCATTAGATTAAGAAATTCCATTTGGATCTCATCAGATTAAGAAGAATTTCATCAGCAGCTTCTACTAATGGATGGAGGAAGGGGATAAAATTAAGATTACATACTAAAATTAAATAGAATGGACATCTCTTGTGGGGTTGTACTATATCCCATGCAACCTTGCTATTTTTATCATAGGGTTAATCTAAGATGTTTGATCCAAAATAAGATGGCTAAGATTGTCCTCTCATGGATTTTAGATCTTGTAGTCATAAAGGAGCACCAATGGACATTTATCAAGTTGAAAGTGTATCTATTTTAGCATATAATTTGATTTAAAAGAATAGAAATTTAATTAAAATAAATTAAATAAGTTAATATAATATTAAAAAAACTCATGAAAATTTTAATTTTAATCCAAATTAGGCGATCAAGTATGGAGTTATAAAATTATTTAAAAATTTTAGAAAATAAAATAATGATGATTTGTACTAATCCTATACATGGATTGACGTATTTAATGTATAAGGTTATTTAGGTGATTAGTGCATGTAATGAGCTCTATGTGGCTTCAGATTGATATGGAAGATTCTTAGGTTTGTGGAAAAAATAAGCCACATGATTTAAAATTTTTGTATTTCAACCAATTACTACATTAAAAATAACATACATCTTAAAAGATAGAAATAATATTCTATAATGGATTCAAAAAATAAAATAGGGTTTTGAAGATTTCATTTTTTATAATGAAATAAGGCATATAGAATAAAATACCTACTAAAAAAGTAAAAATGATATTCTATGATGGTATTCAAAAATATAAATAGGTTTTTCAAAAAAGATCGTGTTCCTAGATATTTTCTTCTACCTTTGGTGAGTAAGATGGAATTTATTCCTAGGTACTCAAAAATGCAAGCTCCTATGGTTCATCACATCCCAAGAGAGATGAGTCTCTTAAGAACACTCTTGATTAAAATAATGCAAACTATTTTAAGATTTAATAGTTGAAGATAAGAATATAATTTTTGAATTTCAAAAGAGATTAGTTCAATTTGGAAAAATTCTTTTTGAAAGCTAAAGGATAAAAAGTAGAAAGAACAAAGATTCTTAGAAGCATAGAAGTACCCTAAACTATCCTATATCGAGCTTCACAATTTCATATTGAAGTTTAGTATATTTAAGTTAACATTTAATTAGAAATTTAGGACTTACATTTCTCAAAAACAAGATTACAAAATTATCAAGAATGCAAGAGCTTATATTGTATAGAATGAGCCTAAAATCCTAAATATAAGATGAACAATATAGGGTAGTACTTCAAGCCAAATCTAAAAAAACTGTAGGTGGGACTTATGTTCCTAAATATGTAAAGAATTTGAGAGAGATCAACTCTATTGGACTTATAATCTTTTCTAAAGTGGAATGCCAGCTAAACCCAATTAATTAATTTCAAAACCATAATATTCAGCTTTATTAAAATGCAAGATAAGGTAGTAATTACTTAAATAAGAATTTGAGATCAATGTCATTTTCATGATAGGAAATAATTTTAATTTAATTAGATTAAAGATGTTTAAAGAATGTAGAGAAATTTTTATTTTATTTTATTTTAAAGATGATTTTTATGGCAACATCCTAACACATGCATGCCAAATCAACAAGTGAGGCAATGTGCATTGTTAGGATAATCAACTGGTTTGAAATTTTAAAAATGCATTTATTTTTAAATCAATACTAATATGAAGATTAAGTTGCAAAAATGTAACAAAAATAATCACATCAACATTAAATGATACCTTGCACCAATGAATATCCCAAACTAGATCTTTCATTTATTATACTTCAATTGGAGTAAGATTTGACTTTATTATATTCAAAATTTAAGAGCCAAATTTTTATAATATATTGAATTATGAGTGATCATGACCTTAGTACACTACAAATTGGCAAAAGGAGTTTTTTTTATGTGAATGTTTAAACTTCATCCAACCAAGTAGTACGAATTTGAGTTTAAAAAAAAGGCATATTGGTTAGGAAAAGAAAATTTGAAATTGTTCACCCAATCCAAATTATATGTCAAGCTACTAAAGGAAGTAACTAAAACATCTTACTAAAGACTGGGCAAAAATTTTATTTTAAAATATTTAAAATTGACAGAAATTTCTAAAAGAACTAATGTTCACCCAACAAATTATACGTCAAATTTTGGGTGTATTTTTATGGAGATTTCTTAAAACAGCATCTCATCAATAATTGATGTGGGTTCTAAAAGTCCCCATTTTTTTATAAATTTTACTAGATATCAATCAAATTATCTAAGGATGAAATGAATATGATAACCTAGAAGAAAGGTAGTCATGACCTATGATGAACATACGTATACTATCGATGTAAGGATATGAATCACTACTAAGGATTGAGAGAAGAATTGATCCCTAGTGGAGTTACTAGAAAAATTATGTGGTAAAATAGAACCACACTAATTCAATTTTGGAACTTCCTATTTTTGTGATTCAATACTCCATTGAGGATAACGTATCCTCATGGGAGATAGTCATTATATTTCGAGATACTCATTAGATTCCATAATGTATTTAAGGATAAAATTAGGGTTTTAGAAAATATCATTTCTATGATCAAACACAATTTAAAAAATAACTTATCATCTTGAGAGATAAATATGAAATTTTATAAAAAGTATTTGAAAAGAGAAATAGTTTCTAATTTTTCATCCTTGTAATTAAACACATCCAAGAGAATAGCATATCATCTTGAAAGATAAATAAAATATTCTACGAGTGGTTTAAGAACTAGGATAATTTTTTTAAAATGCACTATTTTTACTATCAAACATAACAGAGAGAATATCAAATTACCTTAAGAAATAATGATGATATTCTATAACGTCATTTAAAAGTAGAAATAGGTAATTGTAAAGACTATCTATATTACTAGAGATTTTTTTTCCTAATTTATTAGAATAAAATAGGGTTAATTTTTTATCTATTGTTCTCAATTACCCATAAGGGAAAGCCTTATGTTTAATTACATCTTTAGAGGAATACTCTTAAGAAAACTCTTAATTAAAGTACTAATTTATATCATTTGATTAAAAATTTAAGCCAAGGATAGAAGAAGGAATTTTCCAAGGGATAAAACTCAATGTTCAACAGTTCTTATCAAATTAATGGAGAAAAATAAGAAGCAAGATTCTAGGAAGCTCAAAATTAATCCAAATCTATTATAGGTTGGGCCTTATAGTTTAAGATAGAATTTATTATTCATGTTAGAATTTTATTATAAAGGTAAAATTACATCCTCAAAGGGCAAGGACTTATGATTTGGGTCTGCTTCAGAACCTTGAGCTAAAGTGAAATCACTAAAAATTAGTGAATCAAACCTAATCTAATAATTTATAAAATAGGGAAATGAGGCTTATATCTTTAATTCTAGCAAAGAGTTCTGGGAATTCTTGACACTTCTAGACTTATGTTCCCACTTGGATGGGAATGCCAACTATAACTCTTTCAAAGCACTTTCAAACAATGATCCCAATCTAATTTAGTGCAAGATAAGTAAGGTGTTATTATTTAAATTTTAAGAATACAGAACCAACACCATGGATTAGGATTCTAAAGCTAAATATAGTAAATTTTTATTTATTTAATTTTTTTAATGTAATACATGTCAATTGGCTCTATGTAATAAATCATAATGTGAGATTTCAAAAAGACTTAAAAATAGGTTTTATCCTAAAAGAATAACTATCCTAAGTTAGAACTAAATCCTCAAGTTAGGTGTTTTGGTTCTACTTACAGGTAGGGAGGTGCCTAAGAAAGAATGGAAGAATTTAATATGCACATAAGACCCCGGGTGATTCTCAGCTTACTTTTTAGACTGATTATCTTACTAAATTATTAAGTCTAAATTTTATTATTTAATTACAAGTAAAATTTTTTTATTTCTAAGAGCCTAAATGTAAATCTAGAAGAGATAGGAGTTCTAGTGTGCTAAAAAAGAGATAGGAGTTCTAGTGTGCTAAAAAAGTAAACACACTAAAGTAATGAATAAATAAATAAAGTATAATATCCAGTGTGGCAAGTTTTACTTAATATAAACTAGGGTCTACAGAAAGTAAAGCTGGCCAAGCATCACTAACATTGACTTGGATTTCTAAACCTATGAATGACACAAGTCTTTTTACAAAGTGAATTAGTTTATTTATTAGTATTCGAGTCTTTTTCCACTCATCATCTTCAAAAAAGGTTTCCAAAAGAAATAAATCTCCTATGCTGGGAAGAGATTCCTTTACTTTTGGTTCCTTTATCCTTGGAAAAACAAACTAATTCTAATAAAGACTTTCATAACTCTTGAATCTTAATTACATTTTTTAAATGAAAAAAGACTATAAGGACTATATGTATGGTCAGTATAAAAAGTAATATATCATAAATAATCATTAATTGAAACATTTTCTCATATAAGCAATCCTATTTATAGACCATGCTTTTATTATTTAAGGGGCTAAAGTAATGTGAGCACTTGCAAAAATATTAATTAGTTTGAAAATTTAATAATTTTAGCCTCTTTTATGGCCCTACATAAGCATGACCAACTACATAGAACTAGGTTAGCACTGTAGGTATCCAAATCACTCCTAACCTAGGGTAACCTGAGAGACAATCAAAGAACAAATCTCATCATACAACACATTACATCCAGCCATAATAAATAGCATCACACATCCACCAAGATAGAAATAAATTTCATAATTCAAAGAAGTTTAGAAAATAAGAGAACTTAATATAACATCAGCCTAGCCTAAGCCAATAATTTATTATCCTATTAAATAGTTCTAAGTGTGATAGGATATGTGGCTTAGGTTTTTTATTGAATGGGGTTAAGATTGAATTATTTAATTATTAAGTTGGGTTTGGGGATAAGGAGCTTAATTAAAGTTTAAGTTTTAATACACACGTATATTCCTATTAATGATTTTTTACTATAAAAGTTTTATTTTTTTTATTTTTTACTTATAAAGAACCATAATAATTAATAATTCCAAAATATTTTGAAATTATTAATTAGTAACTTCTTGACTTTAAAGGGATGTAGTTGTTTCATCCCTAAGGATAAAGTAAACACATAAAGTTAATTTAATTAAAATTAGCCATTTAATTTGAATTATCTAAAATAAATCATTTGAAGTAATTTAATTATATGTGATTAATGATTTTTATTAATTTAAATTAATAATTTATGAGTAACTAAAAAAATATCAATTTATGATTTCTCTTCTCTTTTTTTTATTACTTCATTAAATTTAATTATTTAAATGAATTTATTTTAATTTATAATTCATTTTAATTCATTTAAAATTTTAGTAATCAATCACATGTTTAAAACTCATTGATAGAATAATTAAAATTTTATAATGGTTTTAATAATATTCTAGATTACTAAAGTTGATTTTAATTTTATAAGATATAGTTATTTATTTATTATTTTCTATTATTATTTGTTCTCATTTATCCTTAATGGATATATGGTGAACTTAGGTATAAACTAAAAAAGTTCAACTAAGCATAAAACTTTACCAACAAGTCAAGGATGACCTAATTAAGAAATCCTAAAAAATTGAACTTAATTGGACTCATATTTAAGTTTTATTTATTTATTTAATTAATCAATAAATGAGTGATTACTAATTTGTTTAAATTCTTTAAAGGGCCTTTATGTTTTCTAGGATATACTCTTTATTATGATATTAGTGTAATTTAGTTTGCATTTCCTATTTTTATTTAATTATTTATGTATTTTCTAAAATTTTAGGGGATGTTTAGGGCTTAAATTAAGGTTTGCTAATTATGACACCAAATAAACTCTAAACTTCAACAAACTAAATTCATAGGTCAATAATGACCAAGAGATCATGTGGTAAAAGTTTGGAGGCGATTGGATTAAGGATTGAATTTTAATGTTTTTCCTAATATGTTTAACCCTAATCACGAAATTATTTTCCTAGCATAGAATAGGGCTTGTATTGGGGTGGAATAAATGGTCATCAAACCCTCATATAGAGGCAAAAAATATACACAAATTTCATTCATAAACACTATGGATTCTAAGTTATCAAATCTTGGAATTCTAAGTGAGAACCATAGTCCAGAGTTTCAAGATTTCATTAGGGCAAGAACATGCTTCAAATTCACCTAAGATAATTATGGGAAGTTGGAAGCATCTCATAATTTCTCTCACGTGAATTTTGAGTAATTGGAATTGATTAGATATAATAATTAGAAAATTAGTGTTAACTAGTTTAATAGAATAATATACAAATCACTAAACCATTAGCCCCAATGTTATACTCATTGGATAGTGCTCTGTATCTTAAATCCATAGAGAGGTCAAATACTCAATTTGGCCAACTTGATCACGAGCAATCAATTTTTGAAGTTTTAGCCATTTAAAAAGCATTTAAAATTATAATATCCAAGGATTTACCCAATAAGCAGCTGACTTAGCATGCACTTTCCACAAGATGCATGCTGGTTGGCCACTTGATCCATGGTGGGGCCTTATGACAAATTGGATTGAAGATGTATGGGATAATCCTTATATAAGGAAGATAGAAAGTGTATGTGAATCTAGACTTGCATCTACATTGAGTGGATAGTTAGCTAAGCACTTAAGCACTTTATAAAAAAAATATGCTAACTCTGATGTATGCAAGATAGGTAGTTCTAATTTAATTAGAATCAAGGATTTAAGTATACACTTTAATTAGGATTTTTAAAATGTTATTCACCTAACTAATACTTTTACAACTTTTTACTTAATTATAAGTCCTCTATGATGCACTTAATGTGTTCTAGACTTCACAACTAATGCACTCTACATGATTAGCTTTCAAAGAATTATCTAGCAGTATAATGTACCTAAACCATAAGAAATATTAGGCCATCTCATCGTATGGGTTACCCCTATCTTACCATCAACTTATGTGTGTAGTTTTGTGTATGTTGTAGGAAGGTAAATATGTGCACATATATGGATATATAGGTAAGGGTGTTCGATTCTATAGTACCAAATTGCAGCATTATAAAACTAACACGTGTCCTTGCAGAGGCAAGAGCACATACGATGCCAAGACCTAAGAAAATAAACTACGCACTAATGTAAATCATCTACCAACTAATGAAGGTAATGTATGTATGAATGAAGCAATATATAAAAGAATGTGATAAAATATCACTATAAAGTACAATCTATGATCTATAAGAAAAGAAAAGCTAGCTAAGCTCCACCAACAATAACCTTAGATTTCTTCACCTATAACATGATGCAAATCTTATTAATGTAATTACTTATTTCATCTTAAAGTCTCTTGGATCCAAGTCTTCTATAGAATTTCAAAAGATAATGCCCCTCAAAGGAAGAAAGATCATTTCTTTTGGAGCCCTAGAAGTGTAAGAAATAAGCAAACACATTTAAGAATTTCACAACTCTTTCACATTTACTACTCAATCTACCTATACAAAGAAACTACAATTTATATTTACATAGATATTTTTCATTTACACCAACACTTTATAATTTTACATTTATGAGAACCATGTCAGGTTGTATTTCTAATTTATGTACTACTATATCTAGGATAATCTAGGTATTTCTTTATAACTCCATGTAAAGTAATCTTTAAATTTTAAAAGCAACTAAACCATTTTATTTACCTCATCCTCATTCAATAAAGAACTTGTGAAGATAGGACGAGGGTTTTCTTCAGTACCCAAGTTAATTTCTTTTATCATCAACTCTTCATTTGATCTCATCTTCAAGTTTGGGGGATGCATCACTAACTTTAAAGTCATCTAATTCATCTAAAGTTTTTAAGCAAAGTTCATTAAGAGATTTAACATCCCTTGCGAAGAGAGTATGAGACTCTAGATTATTGGTTATCATTAAGCAGTATTCATCATTATCCAGTGGATAAAGATTATCGAAGATAACACCTACTTTTCATTTTGGTTTATAGTATTTGGTATTCCACAGGTTTTCAAACTATTGAGCTTCACTGCCAGCCTAAATCGATAGGTGTTAAACCTTACTAAGAAAAATTATTTATACAGGTAGAGTACCAGTTAAAAGATAGTGCTACTATTTCATTAAAGAATGGGTCATTGAGGATTACATCAGTTCCTACTTTTTTTGCTAATGGAGGGTATAAAAGTATTATATTTATAATCTAGATTCAAAATAGGAGAGACATTTTCTACCAACCCAGCTAATTTTTTTTAATATAATGGGGTCAGTGTCACATTCTCTACGTACTCTTTTAATCTTTAAAGGTAGAATTTTCTATATTTTTTTAGTGATTTGGGCCCTATCCACATTGCTATTATTTTCTAAAGAAACTTCAAACCTAGGTTGTTCAACTTTATTTGTATACTCACAATGTGTTTATTTTTCTTAAACACATATGATTCATCCACCAAACTAGATTCCAAATCAATATGTATTATAGGAATTTTATTGACATGTAATCTTTTACATTTTCCTTTACTCTTTAATTTTTTCACCCTCTACCTCTCCCTTTAGATCACTTAGTAATTCTACCACCTCATTGTAAAAGAGAGATAGGGCACCAATAAACATCATGTTTAAGTTCAAGATGACTTTCTTTTCTTTATTATTCATTTGTTACTTTTTATAACTCTTTTTCTTTCTTCTATATTGCATGTTTGATGTTTCTAGAGCAGACTATCTATTTTCTTAATAGATAATATGTGGCATGATCTTCATATATACCCACTTCATGAATTGAGAACAGTTGTAGATCACCCTTAAAATAGTGTTCAACACCCTCTTGAGAGTATTTGATGCACTTATGTGGGGTAGAAGGCATCATTCTATATTATTAAAGCTAGGGTCTACCTAGGAGAGTATTAAAATAAACCTCCAAATCTATTATGTGGAACTTAGCTTTAGTTTTTAGGCTATCTATTTCTAGGAGAAGGGTTGCTGAGCCCAAAGCACTCTCACCTTTTTCATTGAATCCTTACCATATATTTTTATCAAAGCTGCATTTGTGAGTTTCCACTTTTAAATAGGTAAGAGTTCAAAGAGTCCTTATGTTGACCAATGCACCTAGATCAATAAGGACATGATATAAATTAAAGTTGTCTATATTTTTAGAGATATATAATGGGTGATTATGATTGGCATTTCTCAAAAATAAGTCTTCATATGAGAATGTTACTCTTAGAACCTCTTTAAAATATAGTGCTTCTTTTAATTGTTTTGATGCTATCTAAGCCTTACAAATCTCTAGATCAAATAAAGCTTTGATTAAAGCCTCCCTCAATTCTTTGGAAAAGAGTAGAGTATCATAAATACTCAGATTTATTGGTAACTTTTTGAGTTGAGCTAATATATTATAATTTGCTTTAGAAACCTTTAGATTAGTTGAATCTTTATTTTGTATTGTCTGAGTTTGTGTTGAAGTTATTATTGCATTCTAGGATCTTGAGCTTGAGATTTTAATGATAACAAAAATTATTAATTAAATTCATATTTCTCCTAGCATTTATATTATATATCTACTTTTCTGTGCACTAACAATTTTAGGTATATTATACACTACTCAAGAATTTTGAGGGCTCAAGATTGGGTAGAATAGGATATGTTTTAAAAGAGTTTGTATTTTTCATTTCCTTAATTTTATATTTATTGAGTCAATGCCATGTAAGGGTATATGCTAATTTGGTGACCGTGCACAAATATATTAAGGAGTGAGAAAATGAATATTAAAATTTTTTAGCTAATCATACCATAAGATCTTGATCATATAGTATGATTAGTTATTCATAAAATCATTAATAATGATTAATTATGTAATTAATATTTTTAACCTAATCATACAGTATGATCTATATCATATAGGATGATCTATTTCAAATAGAAACCCTAGCCGCCATTAAAATTTAAGTTTTTTTTTTAATTTCTAATTTTGTACTATTTATAGTGTATGTTATTTAAAAACTTACTTAATTTAACCCCCATTATTAATCAATCAAATCAAGGTTTAATTAATAAGGTAGATCATAATGTACAATGTTCATTATACCATACAATATGTCGAGACAAAATCCAATCATCTCAGAGATCATCTTGGATGAAACCTTAGTTTTTGAAATAATATCATATGATGTCAAGATCATCCTATACGATCATAAGAAAATTGAACTCATCGTAATGTACAATCTATATATCATAAAATAGATTGGTGTATAAAACTTGAATAATTCATTCTATAAATGTACCATCATACTAGATCAACTTTGGTTTTTAAACTAATCGTACTGTATGATCCTTAATCATACTGTATGAACAAAAGTGATAGAAATGAAATTTTAGAGTTTTTTTAAGCCTTGTATAAAATATTTCTTATATGATTCTTAATAATCTTTTGGCTATTGAAGAGATTCTCAGGGAGCTTTGTGAGAGGCCTTAGGTCATTGCAGAAGGAGTAGGTGAGGTTGTGTGAGAGGGAGAAGGAGCGTGACGCGATTCCACATGATTTCTCTAAAGATGCTTGCACCTTGATTCCTCCAATGGCTTTATTGATTTTTTTGGGGTTGCTTTGGGGAGAAAGACTTTAAGGCTGAAGATTTTTTGGTTCTCCGCCTTCACCAGGAGGATGAAAAGTATTGCAATGTACTCCACCTTCATCAGAAGGGTGAAAAAGCTTCTAGGTTTACTTTCTTCACCAAAAGGTGAAAAGAGCTTCTATGGTTCTTTGCCACACCAGAAGGGTGAAAAGGATTCTGATTCTCCGCTACACTAGCATGGTGGAAGTGATTCTTGTAAGGGCTTCTCCACCTTACTATGGGGGCTAGAGGAGAGAAACTAAAGGTTTAGTGTAATACCTAGAGAGGAGGACTTGGGGGAGTGGATGTAGGTCGTTGTTTAATCGAACCACTATAAAATCTGGTGTGTTTGTTTAGTATTTTTTTATGTATTTTAATTTCTGCACCTTATATTTCCTGTAACTTATTTTCTTGCAAATCTCTTTTGTGAACATTATGATTAGTTTGGACCTATTTCATGGAAAAACAAAAAAAAACTTATATTTTGTGGTTTATACTAAATTAAAATTAAAAATAATACATTGATTAGCCTTTACATTACTAGATATCTATTGATTTTTATATTTGAATTTGATAATTAAGTTTTCAAAAAAAAAAAAAAGTTTTTTAAAAGCACCAATTAACCCCTTCCCCCCCACCTCTCACGCCCCCCCCCCCCCCCCCCCCCTTGTGATGCATCCTGAGCAGTTCAATGAGGTTTAACACCCTCCTTTTAACTTTTAGTTACAAGATTATATGTAACTTGTGTGGATAAATAAAATTGTTTCATCCTTTTAGACTATAATTTGGTTTAGTGTTTCTTTAAAAAAATCTACAAAGCATAACATTTATTACTTTGGAAGATAAATTAATGCTTGACTATATATTTGAAAAGAGTAACCATTTATTGTCATATCCAAACTCAGTATAAGGAATATTAATTCATCCTAAATGATAAAAGATGCATTCTCCTATCATTTTGAATATGAATGTGTAAACTAATTTGTAAAGTTGTAGTATGCATCCACTGGATTCTTCTCCTACCTTAGAAAGAAATTAAGATTGAGTTTTTATTTATTGGGTTCTAGACTCCCTATAAAGGAAATCCACTATAATTAATTATATCTAAAAAGCAAAAACTCTTTATTAAAGTAAAGACCAGACTTCTTACATTTATAAAGAGTTGATTAAAGGTTTAGAGTTAAAAGCACTTGAAAGAAGATTTAGACTTTAAACTCTAGATTTAGGAGACTCTAAATTTTAGATTTTAGATTTAAATTTTAGAATAATTGGATAACCTTCTATTTACAAGTTTTATGAAATGTGTAAATCAATTATGTTTGTGTGTTTGGGAAATTTTTTTATATAGATTTTTGGATTTACAATTTTGGAGTTAAACACCTCATCATGAATGATATATCACCTCTTAAGGTGAAATTACCATTCTCTAATGAGGTTCAAATTACAAAAATGTAAACTTCAACCCAACTATCGTAATTAAACTCAAGAAAGAACTACATATGACCTCAAAGGGTCAAAATGTTGTTTGATCATGCTTTTAGCTATGATAATTTAGATGCATTATCATTAATTTAATAATCAAAATCATAATAATAAATGATATATCTTCTCAAGGAAAGAAAAAAATTATTTATTACTAACCATTTAAATATGATGATAATGATCGTCTTTGATTTTAATTTTCCTAAAAAGAACAATTTCCCCCATCCTATCTAAGAGCTGAACAGGATGGGGTTTAATTAATCTAGGGTCTTAAATCTCCTACAAAGGTAAACCTTTATAATTAATTACAACATAGGAAGTTTAGGATTCCTATGAATACTCTCAATTAACATAATGGTAGAAATTTTATTTTGAATTTTCTAAGAGTGATATGAAGGGAGGGATGTGGAAATTTCAAATCAGATTGGATCAATTTTGAGCATTTATTTCGAAAGCCAAAGGATGAGAAGTAGGAGGCATTTTGGAATTATGAAATAATTTAAAAATGCCTCAATCTATCCTATTTTGGGCTTTAAATTCTGGATTTAGAGGAATTTTAAATGAGTTGATGTTTTATTAGAGATTTGGTATTATATTCCCAATATTGGGGGCTGATAATTTTAGGTCCACCTCGGAACCTAGATCCAAATTAGGCACTAACCAATAGTGACCTAAACTTAGCTAATGAAATGTAATTTTTGTCTTACATCAGCCTAGATTAGAAGACCAGCTAAACCACCTAAGCACTTTAAAATTATGAATTCAATCTTATGAAAGATCGGTAAAGCTCATTGTTTAAGTTTTTGAGAAATTAGGGTTAACAACTGTAGAGGATCCTAAGTGGCCCATTTAGTTATGTATGGTAGGATTATACTTTATAGAATTAAAATTTAATTACTTTTAATTAGTTTCTAATGTAATGCATGTTAATTGACCTTGTTTGCAAAAATATGCATGACGAACTTTAAAAATTAAGCATAAAATAATTTTTTTCCTAGAGATGCACAACATCCCCTTGATAAAACTACATCCTAATAGGCCAGGTGGTATGCCATGACCTCCATGCAGGGAGGTGCCTAGCAAAGAGAGTAGGTAAATATGTATGCAGGAAAAACTCCTGGCATGCCCAGGTATACTTCTTAAGAATGTTTATCATTCTATGTGAGCTTAAAAATTTTATTTAATTATAAGTGGAAGAATATTTTGTCATTAAGAGCCTAATCATGTTCCAGGCTAAAATAAATTCAACATGTATATAAGAAACTTAGAAAAGAAGGTAGTTTCTAAGGCATATATATGAAATTGTCAAATCACCAAACCATATTAAATGAGTAAAGAAATATATGTGGCAAGTGCCACTTAATTACAACTCAGGGTCTGCAAAAATTAAAAGTGGTTGGACTCCACTGACCATAAACCCCAAATTCTCATCCTATAGAATGATGCAAGTTTTAAAATGGGGTGTTTTTTGTCTTCACTTCTTTATTTCCTTCCTTCGGGTTCCTTGGATCCACTGGGTCTGAATATTCAAATGAAAAGAACTCCTCCCCAAAGGGGTGTTTATTTTTTCTATGAATCTCAAATTACCCAATTTGGATCTCCAAATGAAAAGAACTCTCCCTTAAGGGATGCTTCCTTCCTTTTTGGATCCCAAGTTTGGTACTAAGTATCCCTCTGAATTGACTTTCACAACTCTTGAATTGAATTACATATGAAAATTAAAAAAAATAACTCTATACTCCTTGCATGTTATCCTAAGTAATTTATTCAAAATTAATAAAATCCCAAGAATTTATATATAATTTATGCACTCACATTCTAGCTAACACATTCACTTGGCCATGCTTTTAATTTTTATGGGACTTAGAAAATTTAGCAGCTGCATAAAATTTCATTAATCATATTTTAATTAGCCCCCTTTTCATAATCCTGCATAAGCATGGTAGTTGTAAAAAACTCTATTATCATCCACATTGTCCCTAACCTAGAAAAATCTAGCATCCATTACAGATCATATCACAAATGGTATGGTAGAAAAGAGCATCACATCATATGCAACTCAAATCAAATCAAATCATGGAAACTAACTGTTTGATTAAAAAGTAATTTTAAAAAAGGTTAATTATCTTTGGGCAATTTTCTTAAATTTTAATTTTGAAATTGAAAGAATCATTATGAACAATATATAGTCTCAAGAGACGAGCATACCATTACCTAATGGGTTCAATTTATAGGATTAAAATTTTATCCTGATTATAGTAGTCAAATTCGAGCAAGAACTATATATAACCCCAGAGGGTCAAAATGATTGTTCACTCGGGTATTTAACTATGATAATTTTGATAAATTATCATTAATTTCATAATCAAAGTTACAACAAAAATTGATATATCTTTCTGAGGGAAGAAGATATCAATTATTATTGATCATTTGAAAATGATGATAATAATAATTAATTTTGACTTAAATTTTCCCAAAATTAATTAATTCAGATTTTGAAAAATTAATTTTAAAAATTGATCTAGGTTTTTAAATCTCCTACGAGCTCAAGCCCTCATAGTTAATTACATCATAGGAAACCAAAATTTCTTATGAATACTCTTGATTAAAATAGCGGTAGAATTTTTTTTTTAAATTTAAAGTTTGATATCAAAGGTGCGAGGATTAAAATTCAACTAGGATTGGATCAAGGTTGAACACTTATTTCTAGGGGTCAAGGGAGGAATGGTAGGAGGTGCTTTAGAATTCTAAAATATTACAGAAACACCCCAGCCAATTCTAAATATTAGGCTTGAATTTGATTGAAGGAGAGATAAGTTTGAATTGTCAATTTTATTAGAAAATTGGGATTCAATTGCTGAAGGTTAAGGTCTTATAGCCTGAGCCTGCCTCAAAACCTAAGTCTAAATTGGGTACTAAAAACAACTAACTCGAACCTAGCTAATGCAATGCAGGATCTGGACTAACTCTGGCCTAGATTGGGGAGCCAACTAACCACCTAAACTCTTTAAAACCATGAGTCTGATTTTTTATGTGAGAGTGGTAGAGACATTTGATTAAGTTAAGTTTAAGGAGTTGGGGCCGACATCTAGAGCATATCCTAATTTGGCCCCTTGGCTTATGTTAGGTAATATGAAACTTAAAGTAAATGCAATTAAATTGTTAACTCATTTTAATTTGTTTCTAATGCACTGCATGTTAATTAACTTAATGAATACTTAAATCAAATATGAAGCTATTTTAAAAAGGCTTAAAAATAGATTTTTTTCTAGAGATTGCACAGATTCCCCTTGACAGATCTGCACTCTCATAAGCCAGGTACTCTACTAAAACCCATAAGCGGGGAGGTGCCTACAAAGGAAAAAAGGTACAACAAAATGCTTTGCAAACTCCCAATGGTCCCACGCTTAATTCTTAAAAGCATTAGAATTTCTATGTGAGCTTAAAATTTTAAATTTAATTGGAGTAGAAAAAGTTTTAACGATCCCTCACGAGCCTCCAATTGGGTTCAAGAAAAAATTAAAGATCGACATGCAAAATCTCCAAAAAACTACTAAAATCATGTAATCCTATATCACAATCAATACATCAATCATTAATCAAATCAATTAAATTAGTATTCAAATTGAAAGTCTATGTGGCAGGTGCCACTTAATATTATAACCCAAGGTCTGTAGAAAATAAAGTGGTCGGGTACCACTCACAATAACCTTGATTCTACTCTTAAGACTCAAATGTATAGGATTTTTCTCGATCTTCACTTCTTCATCCTTCTATGAACTTATTGGACCTGTCAGGTTCGGATGTCCAAATGAAAAGAAACTCTCCCTCAAAAAGGGGTGTTTACTTTTTCCTTTGGATATTTAAAACTATCCAAACTTAGTCTTCCAAATGGAGGAGAACCCTCCCCTAAGGGATGTTCTCTCCTCTTTGGAATCTAAGTTGGATACTTATGTATCCCCTCTCAAATATCACTATGAATTACAACTCAATAGATTTGAATTGCATTTAATAAAAATTAAAAATCTAGACTCGAACAACATGCAGGGTTATCCTAAACAGTTAATATTAAAATATCCCAAATAGTTATATATTGAAATTAAAATACTCAAATCAGCTACACTTAGCCATGCTCTTTTAATTTTAAAAGGGGGACTTAGCACAGCATCAATACCTATAGCAATTTAATATTTATGATTTTGCCCCCTTTTATTTTAAATGCCCTGTATGAGAATGGTCACCGGCATAAGATTGAATTAGCATAAATTATCCCTAACTTAGGGATAATCTAACCCATAATCAATCACATCACAGAGTGCATAGAAATTAAATAAACAATCAATTAATATAAACTAGCAACTAGCATGCAGTAAAAATCATGAAAAACTCGACACACAGTAGAAAAGTAAACACCGGCTTAGCCTAAAACTAGAGTTGGTTATCCTAGTAAACCATCAAAAGTGTGTGAGACAGGCCGTGTGGCTGGGGTAGGTCCTAAATTGGATTTTTTGTAATAGTTTTCTAATTTTTAAGTTTGTTAAAGGCCAAGGGAAAGATTCAAGTTAAAAGTTAATTATTAGTGTGTTAAAGCTTAACTAAGGGTAGGTTTTAAAGATTAATTAATTAAATAAGTTTAATTACATAAAGATTAAGAGTAACTAAATTTTAATTAAATTAATTAGTGGCTAATTTTAAAGCTTAAACTAATTTATGTTCTTCATCAACCGGTTTATGGCGTTGTGCCACCAAGCTCGAGGAACTAGGCCTCCTTATGACATATGGCCCCCGTAACGCGGAGTAGTCCATCCTAAAATCCTTACTAATGTAGTTGGATTAAATATTTTAATTTGGTTATATAATTAATAATGATTTGATTTAAAGTTTTACACTCCATTGAATTCATTCATAATGTTGTGCCTCTAGGCTCGAGGAACCAGGGCTCCTTAAGGCACTTAGCCCCGCAGCCCGGAGTAGTCTATCCTAAAATTTCATCTTTATATAAAGGGTTGTTTACTTAATTTTATTTATCAAATTATTTTTTCTGGAATTTTGGCTAATTATTGAATTTTCTGGAATTTTTGAATTATTTAAATATATTAATTAAAGGGGTCAAAAATTGACTTTTTGATTAAGATTGATTTATGAAAAGTTAATATTTTTCTTAAATAATAGACCTTAAGATGAGTAATTAGACCATAAATATGCTGGATTTGGATTTTTCTATAATTAGTTAGGAATTTTTGAAGAAGTTGCCTGAAAATTTGAATTTTTGATTTTAAGTGATTTTTATGATTTAGTATTTTTAATAAATATTAGACCTTACATGGATTACAATGCCTTTGAGTTTGCTCAATTTGGAGTTTTCTACATTAATTTATAAAATTTTGAAGTTTTGATCAAATTTTGTACTACAATTGACCAAAAAGATTACTTTTTTATTTTCGCTTATTTCTATTGGTTTATAATTTTTAGAAATTACTAGACCTAAAATGGAGTTGAATAACACTAAGTTTGTTGAATTTAGATTTTTCTAGAATTAGTTATGATTTTTTAAATTTGGGTAAATTAATTGATTTTTTAAATTATTTAATTAAGGAGATTTTAATTATTTTGATCCAAACTTATCCTAAATTACATAAAATCACTCTCAAAGGTCAGGGATGACCCATGGGAGTGTTTTCATGAGTTTAGAATTTATTTGGAATTATTAATAATTATTAATTATTTTATTTAATTATTTATTAATTTTTACTAAACCTTAAATTAAAGTTAAATTAAAAGTCCAGTGATGGGGCTTTTATTTTTCCTAAATAAAGGGTCAAATTCTAGTCAATTTGATATATTATTTATAATTTTTTGATTTAATTTTGATCTAATTTTGATTTATTACAATTTTTAAGTTTGAGGGTAGTAAAAAGGGCTGAATTTTGACTTGCTTAATTTTCTAACCTAATGACCTCCAAATCCAGTGAAATTTGGACCTAAGATATAAAATGTCACTAACTTTATTGTTCTTAAGTTTCACCACTATTGGGTGTGTGTATAATTTCCTAAAATTTTTCTAAGTTAGCTAAACTTTATCCTTACTTCCTTTTCCTAGGTGTCACTAATGTTCAACTAGGTTTGAAACTTTGGTCATCTAACTGTGGGCAATAAGCAAGCGCACCACAAATATTATGCAGCTTAATTTTAGAATTTGAGGAGTTATGAATTTTCAAAGTTTTGGGTCCAATATAGATCTATTGCTTTGAAAATTCACATCACATAAGTCCATTGGACATCTGGTCCTAAGAAAATTATAGGGAATGCATAAGATACCCAAAAAAACTTTTCACCAAAATTTATGTCTATTTTGACCACTAGATTATGAGAAAATTATAAAATTTGGATTTCAAATAAACCCAAATAATATACTGTACATTAATCAAAATAACTTAATTTTAATTTTAATACATAGTAGACAAAATTATCTTTGAAATGACATTAAAATCACTTAATTAGTGAAAAATTAGATTTTTTGTGAATTTTGGAAGTTCTAGGCATTTAAATTGATTTTTTAAATCAATTATGGGTTAAATCGGCCGTTGGCGCCACTATACCAATCATTGGAAATGATTGGGTCAAATGACGATGCGGTGGTGACACGTGGTCATTACTTATTCAAGCACTTAAATACGTCGAATCATATATGTCCCATCCATTTCGCACGGATCGATCTGACGGCTCTGATGCGGCCATGTAAGCATCTTGGCTCAAAACCATGCTCATTCGAAACCTGCGGTCATCCACGGTTTGATATCAGGTAATGTGGCTGCCCATGAACCATTCGATTTGTGTAGAAGCTAAAATCAGACGGCATAGATTGATCCAAGATCTATAGTTTAAAATGAACTAAATATTTAAAACCTCATAACTCTCAAAATACTCATCCAAATTAAATAAAATTTGAAACATAGTTTTATGGCAACCAAATCTTCTAACACCTGAAGTTTGAAGGCTTCATATGTTGTACATTTTTTTGTAGTTTCAAATTGAAGTTTAGGAGAAAAGTTGAGATATCTTACAATCCTGTGGATAAATTTGATGTTCTTAGGATTGTTGGAAAGGTATTTGAATCCTATACAACTTCTTTTAAGGGTCCAAGAGCTATTGGGTGGCTATTTTAGGATCCCTACCGCAATTATCCTTTCTCTCTCCTTCTCTCTCTCTCTTCTCATATTAGGTCCTTAGCTTTGTAACAACCATTTGATTAGCTAGGAGAGCTTTATTTATAGATGGAGAAGCTGAATTATTCCTGGAAGAGGTTGGGGGCTACTGGAATTATAAAGTGTGGATGATATGAGGTAATTCCAAAACCTTGAGTAAGGCATGAGATTATCTAACTATCCTAATCAAGAGAGAGAGAAAGTTTATGGTGCTGCCAAGTATCCTTTCCAGCCACCAAGATGCATGGATTTGACTTGCTAAGGTGGCAAAGCCACCTAAGCATGCAAGTTGACTTGTTTGACCACTTTGACTGGCCAAACTAGTCAATGGGATAATGTGGCAGGGAGGGAAGAATTAATGAGCTAGTTTGGGAGGATTAGAATGGGTTTAATTGTTAGGGATTAAAATTTAACCAAGTTTTATTGTGTCGACTTAGTCAACTAGCTAGGGTTTGATCCAAAGTAAACTTGGAAATGTTTGAGCAATGATTGGGATATCTTTTAAAATGAATTTGAGGGTTTAAATGGTTTGATTTGGTTATATGGGTTGGATTGACCCATTTAACCTTTAAAGGGTTATTAGGTCAACCTAGGTTAATTTGGTCAACCAAGTTGACCCAAGAGCCAGGAATGGGCTTAACAAATTTAAGATGATATTTTTAGTCTATTGGAAGTGGTCCTAGGGTTTGGAGAGTTCAATTCAATCAAAATGACTATTTAGACCCTTAAAGGGCATTTGGGTCAACCCTGATTGACTTGGTCAACCAAGTTGACCCGGGGGCTAGTATTGGGTCCAATAGGTTTCTTTTAACATTTGGAGTTGAATGGAAGTGGTTCCATCCAAAGATAAGGTTATTCGATTCAAAATGACTATTCACACCCTTAAGGGGTATTTTAGTCATTTTGGGTTGACCTGGTCAACTAGGCTTGACCAAGGTCTAAGATTGAATCCTATGCACACCTAATAATGATTAGAATGCATTTGAAGAGTTTCTAGGATTTGATTTGAGAAGGCTATATTGGAGTTTACAGGAAACTCCAAAACTGCCCTTAAGGGGCATTTTGGTCATTTTGACCCCTGGTCAACTGGGGGTCAAAATGGATCCATCAAAATGCAGTTTATTATTTAACAAGTCATAATCTAGATGTGATCAAAGGGTTTGGAGAATTCTCCAAGGTAAAAATCCACTGGGTGGGAGGTCTAGTGGCATAGGCCATAAATATTTGAAGGTTTTACAGACTTTAAAAATGGATTTAATTTCTGAGGTTAGGGACCTCAAAATAGGCTCAAATTTGCAGGGTTGCCTCTATATACATGTCCTATCACTATGCAATTGATATGTTTTCAATTAGAGGTCACTTTACTAGGGTTTGAAGTGTTTGAAAATCACTGGAAGAAGGCTTTCAGGCATAGCCTTTTACCCTTGGATTTTGATTTTGGAAATCTAGGTTTAAGCTGGGTTTTGGATTTGATTACCTTAATTTACATTAGGCTGTGTGGTTTGGATATATCCTAGGTTGGTTATTATTTGAGGTTTTATAGAGTTATGCTTGGTTTATGTTAAGGCTAAGGGAAATCTAAATTTAAGTTTAAGTTTGATATTGTAATGTTCACTTTAAAGTTAATTTAAAATGTTAGAAATTATTAATCATTAGTTCTCTAAATCCCTAAATTTTAATTAGGTGTTTTAGTCCTTAAGCCTCAAAATTTAATACACATGCTATCCAAAATACAATCTACATAAGATATGGAGGATCCATTAATTAGTGATGTATTATTAATTATTTAGGTTGAATAATAACTGCCTTTATTTACACCAGGGCCATGAGGTTTAGGGCTAACTTAATTCCTCATAGGCCTGGGTTACCCAGTAGTTATATTTGGCTTTAGGTTTGATTTAGTTTTTTAATTAAGTTATTTAAGTGTGTGATTATCTTATTAATGATTTATAAATTGTGTGGTTTAAGATTTTCATTCCATCAAATTTGTTTGTGGTGTTGTCATAATAGGTAGGAGGACCCAAGGCCTCCTAAGGACATTTAGCCCGCAACACTACAGCTTGAGATAGTCCACCCTAAATATTTTATTGATGGAATGTTATTTATTCATTTAACATTTATTATCTGATTTTATTGATTAGACTGATGATTTACTAAAAATTTGATCATTTATTGAATTTTTGGTTTTATGGAATATTTTAATGTATTTAAGATAGGGTGCATTTCTTAACATTTTTATTTACATTAAATTCTAGAGTTTTTTATATTTTTAATAAATATTAGACTCTGATATGAGTAAAATGCCATTGATTTTGCTAGATTTTATTTTTCTATAATTATTTATGATTTTTCAAGGTTTAGGTATTTTAATGAACTAAGTTTTATAAAAATATTAACTTTCTATTTTTTATTGAAATCTAGAGGTTTAAAATTTTTTACAAATATTAGACCGATGGATGAGTCCATGACCATTGAGTTTGCTCAATTTGGAGTTTTTTATAATTAGTTATGAATTTTGGAAATTTGTACATTTAATTAAATTATTTAATTACATAATTAGAGGAATTTTCTTACTTTTGTACCAAACTAAATTCAAATCACTTGAAATCTTTCCCAATTATCAGTAATAACTTATGGGGGTGATATAAAATGTTTAAAATTTATTTGGTATTTTTATTTTTTTTAATATTTAATTTAATTAATTAGTGATTTTCACTTTTATTAAATTCTGATCAATTTTGAAGGCTGGTGATAGGGCTTTTATTTTTCTTTGATTAGGCGCATAATTATGAACAATTTCAAACTTAATTTGCTTTTTTTTATTTTATTTGGATCTATTACAATATTTTGAAGTTTTACCCCAAATATAAGGGCTGATTTTAATTATACTTAGTTTTATGGTCAAATGAAGTCAAATCATGGGAAAATTAAAACCTGGGGTTTATAATATCACTTTGTTCATTGGTTTTGAGTTTCACCCCAATTGGATGTGTGTGTAATTTTTTAAAACATTTTTAAGTTTGATAAACTTGATTATTTTTTCTATGTGTCACTAGTGTTCTAATGGGCTTAAAATTTGTTCTTGCTAACCCTTACACATGCACAAGCACACCACAAAAAAATGACAAAAAACATTTAACCAATAGAAATAATTTTGAATTTTCAAAGTTATGGGTCCAAAATGGACCCATCACCTTAAAATTTCAATTCAAAGGAATCCTGAGCACACCATAACTTTGAAAAACTATAAGAGGTGTATAAAATGCTCAAAAATTAACTCCCAAAATTTTAGCCTAGTTTGACCACTGGATCTTGAGAAAATTGAGGAAATTATATTTAAAAAAATGCAATTTTCTTAAAATATAGTGATCAAAACCCTCTAAAAAATTTAGAAAATTGTACGACTCAACCCCTTTCCATTGAGCCCAAGATCACTCAATTTGGAGTTAATTTGGATTTTTTTATGAATTTTTGAAGAATTTATAAGTATTAAAAATGAATTTAAATTCATTTTAGGGATTTTCAGTAGTGGCCAATCATTGGATGAACGACGGTGCCATTTTATGGTGGTAAGGCATGTGTTGCGATGCAATGTGGTCACTTAACCACATCAGTAGCTGCATCTGGCTCTCGGTTCAAAATTCAATGGATCCAGTGGCTATGATCGAGCCACGCCACCCACCATTTGAATCACCTAGTACACATTCAAATCCCATCGGATGCATTCTTTCATCTGACACGATCTTCATGGTTTGATTGCAATACACACACGATCAGATGGTCAAGATTGGACAATGTTTTTAAGTTAAAAAATAAATTATGACTTTAAATGCTTTTAACTTTTGATCCAACCATCCAAATTTAAAAAAAAAATTGAAATGGAGGATCTACATAACCAGATCTTTCAATCCTAGGAGTTTAGCTCCATGTATTGAGATCTTTAAGTATTTTCAATTTGAACCTAAAACTTCAAATGGCTATAACTCACTATGATTTGCATGGATTTGCAATAGCTTGGGTTTATTTTTCTCCTCGAGATGTCCTCATCAACTTTCCAAAAGATTCAAAGATCTAGTTAGCGCTGGATTGGAAGATATCTTTAGATCTCCTATTTCTCTCTTTATTTCTCTCTCTCATCTTAGATAGAGGCTTTGGGAGCTATGAAATGGTGGTAAAAGGCTTGGGAAGTGTCGAGGGAGCTCTAGAGAGGCAAGGGAGAAGAACTAAGTTGGAGGAAGCTTAGAGAGTGAGATAGCTTAACATGATCATTTACATATCTTTAGGCCATTTTGAGTGCTAACTTTTTTTTTCATGGCTAGGATTGATCAAAGGTGTGTATTGGATGCTTGCCACCTATCTTAGGTGGTTAGAAGTGAAAGTTTGATAGGGATGTTAAGCCCTAGTGAACTAGTCCCGAGGCTAACCAAGAGGGGGGTGAATTGGTTATTTAAAAATTTGATAGCGACAGTGAAAATCTTTTCTACGATATGCAGTGGAAATAAGTAAACAAGAACGAAAAGATCAATCACAGATATTCACCCAAGCAGTTAATATCAGAAAAGTAAAGTGCAGAATAGAATCAGAAAAGCAAACCATATTTTATAGTGGTTCAGTCAACTTGACCTACGTCCACTCCCCAGAGCCTCCCCTCCGGGTATTGCACTAAACAAAAAGTGACTCTCCTTTTGCTCCCACAGCAAGGCGGAGAAGCCTGTACAAAAAACCTCCTTTCCACCACCCGGTGAGGCAGAGAACCTAACCTTCTTTTGCTTCCTCCTGAAGCAGGCAGAGAACCTTCGAACTCCTTTTGCTTCCACCTGAAGCGGGCAGAGAACCCCGGATCTTCTTGCCGACGATCCTCTCCCAAAGAACACTGACTAGACGAAAGACGACGAGCGGAGAAGAAGACTCTAATCCTTGCTCGGAGCAACCTTAGTGAATCCCTCACTAACTCCCCCTCACAAGATCCTTTCTCTCTCTCCCAAACTCTCTCTCTTTAGGGTTTCTCTGGAAAGGAAAGTGGCAAAAGATTTTTTTGTTGAAAGAAAAAGATCTTTTATAGGAGGGCTTAAAATTTGCTCTAAATCTTAACTGGTCGGCCAAGATCGTTCAGGACGATCGATAGATCATCCTGTACGATCAGTTCAAAATCAGCTGCATCAACCTGCACGATCTGGCTCTTCTGGATGATCAGTAGAAAAAATTGTTCATATCATCCCGTACGATCCTGCATCGTCCAGGACGATTAGTGTAAATCAAGAAATATCATCTAGAAGACAGTTCAGGTCATCCAGAGCAAACTATGCTGGACGACCAAAAAATTACTTGATTGTCAAGGATGATACGGGTATCATCTTGTACGATTAGTTCAAAAAGTGCCCAAATCATCCTATACACAGTTCGGGTCATACATATGAACTGCACTAGACGATCATGATCGTCCGGGATGATCTTGCAATCATCCAGGATGATATGATCATATCAATCAAATAAAAATTACTTTCCTTAATTACCAGATTAATTTAGGCATGATTGTACTGGATCGTCCGGGATGATACATGTATCGTCCTGGATGATCAGACCAAATATCTAAAAATAAAAACTTGCCTAACTTGATCTGGCGGCTGAGAATTTTTTATTTGAGCATATCGTCCCGTACGATCCAAGGATCGTCCAGGAAGATCTGCTTAATCAGACACACTTAACTTGGTTGCCCTAATTAGGGTTTCTATTTTTACCTGATCGTCTAGGACGATGTGACTGTCGTCCAGGACGATCTGAACAAAAATTTGAATAGAAACTCTAATTCACTCAAGCTCTCCCCCTGAGTGTGTGTGTGCAAGGTTACTTAGCTTGGGGATCATTTACATTACAATTGACTCAAGAAAAAGAAAAATAGTACACTTAGACACACTTGGACCCGATCTTGAGTTGGCTTGAGTTGCTCGTGATCTTTTGTGCCTGAAATGGGTTAGCCAAGCAAAATACAATAGAGACATGTTTGTCATCATCAAAACAAATTTACAACATTCTCCCCCTTTTTGATGATGGCAAACATTTTTACAGTAGTTTGAAAAATAACTAGATGATCGAAAGACAATTTTTTTAAAATTTTCATTTAATAACCAAACTAATACAGGAAACTTAACACATAACAAAAATAGAAACGACTACAACTGACTCCCCCTTTTGACATCACAAAAAGGAGGAGGGTAAACAGAAACACTGAAACATCAGTACAAAATAGAAAAGAAAATAGCTACAAAATAGAACACTAAAATGGAGGCGGATCCTGATCGGAAGGAGGAGCTGGCGGTGAAGAAAAAAAATTGAAAGGGAAGGAGGATGGAGATGACAGATCAGGATCCCAAAGACACAACCATGAAAACTAAAAAACAAAAACAAACACGAATAAAATTCGAAGCAAAAACATATAAAAGCACCAGGTTTTTTTTGGATCAAACTGCTTTAGTAAATCAGAATTTTGTCTCGATTTTAGATTCAAAAACCAATAAGGAGAAGATTGACAGCGCTGAAAACCAAAAAAAGCTGGAAAAATCGACTTTCGTAACTCCCACCTCGGGCACCTTATCGATGCAAATCTCTTTTAAAATAAAAATCCAATTCAGAAGAAAAGAAATTAGATTTGAAATGAGATCCTTTCAAGCTTCGTTCCAGAAAAATATCTGATATAAAAGTGTTACAAAGTAATAAATCATAAATTAGGATTTTCAACACAAGCTTTTGAAAATATTAAGTGGCGCACAGATTTTTCTAAGACATTTAACAATCAGAAAGGAAAGAAAGCTTGGTTGGGCTCATTTTGTGCCTCTTTTTCAATTTATTTGGCGCTTTGCGCATCTTTTCATTTTTGATACACTTTGTGTATCTTTTAGTTGGCGACATTTCGCATCTTTTTAGCTTTGAGCTCATTTTATGCCTCTTTTTCAATTGATTTGGAGCACTGCACATCTTTTGTAAGCTTTCTTCTATTCATAATCGTTAAAGAGTCTCAGCTGTGACATTATCTTCCAGATATAGGAGACGCTCTCCACAATAAGGAAGAGTAATTCAAAAAATAAAAGCCATTTATCGTATGATAAGTGCAATCACTTGGTTTAGAAAACCATAACAATGAGTCAAGACTTTGAAAATACTATTCATATGAGGTAGATTACTGTAGGAAGATAAAACAAATCTCTATTTCAAAAACTAATATTTTAATTTTGAAGAAGATTTTTATCCAAAAGAAATAATACACCAGTAAAGGAGTTAGAGGAAGAGAACAATCATCAATGTTTCTTCCCTTTAACAGACTCAGTGGAATCAATCACTGCTTACCAGCTTCCAAATAAAAACAAGATAAAACTCTTAGTCAGAAATTCAGTTTAGCAGAAGTAGTGAGCAGTGATCTGATTTTGAAAAGCATGAAACAGTAAATTAAAGAGATGAACCATTAAATAAAAAACAGGTAGAAAATCACATCAAAGTAAATATTCAAATCAAACTAACAGCAAGGCTAACACAGAAATCGGCAGACGATGAAATAATAAAAATAACTGAAAGTAAATAAGCAAATCAAAAAGCTAACTAACAGAAACAGAATAACAATCAGAAATCAGCAGTCATCAGAATCAAGCATTTATATCAATCACTCCTAATTTGGTCCTTAAAATGCTGAATGAGTCAAAGGCCAGTGGTTTAGTGAATATGTCAGCCAGTTGATTTTCAGTTGCTACATGATGTAGCTCAATGTCCCCTTTTGTAACATGGTCCCTAATGAAGTGATGCCTTATATCAATGTGTTTGGTCCTAGAATGTTGGATTGGATTCTTAGAGATACAGATGGCACTAGTATTATCACATAGAATAGAAATTGTGCCAATAGGTAAACCTAAATCCAAAACTTGTTGTTTTAACCAAAGAACTTGGGCCACACAACTTCCTAAGGCAATATACTCAGCTTCAGCAGTGGAAAGTACAACTGAGTTCTATTTTCTACTGGACCAGGAGACCAACGACTGTCCTATGAATTGACAAGTTCCAGAAGTGCTCTTTCTATCCACCCTACACCTCGCAAAGTCAGAATCAGAATATCCAATGATCTCAAAAAAAGTGCTGTGCCTAGGGTACCAGATTCCTAGGTTTGGGGTCCCTAAAAGATATCTAAGAATTCTCTTAACAGTAGTCAGGTGGGACTCTTTAGGATCAGCCTGAAACCTAGCACAAAGATAGACACTAAACATGATATCAGGTCGGCTAGCAGTCAGGTAAAGCAGTGATCCTATTATTCCTCTATACTTCTTCTGATCAACAGATTTTCCACTTGAATCATTATCTAACTGAACAGAGGAGCTCATGGGAGTATTGATTGGCTTGGCTTTATCCATTTCATATTTCTTCAAAATATCCTTAGTGTATTTAGATTGATTGAGAAAGGTTCCATCATCCGTTTTCCTTATGCTAAACCTCAAAAAGTAGGACAATTCTCCCATCATACTCATCTCAAACTCCTTACTCATTATTTTAGAAAACTCATCACATAAATATTTATCAGAAGATCTAAAAATTATATCATCAGTATAGATTTAGACAATGAGTAAGTCATCCCTTATTCTCCTCAGAAAAAGGGTGGTGTCTACGCTCCCCTTAACAAACTCTCTTTCTAACAAGAATATGCTAAGCCTCTCATACCAAGCTCTGGGTGCCTGTTTCAATCCATACAAGACCTTTTTTAATTTATAAACATGATTAGGATATTGAGAACTCTCAAAACAGCTTAAATCCCTTATAACAGGCAAAGGCTAGTAGCACTCTAATGTCTTCCAATCTAGCTACAGGGGCAAAAGTCTCCTCAAAATCAATCCCTTCAATCTGATTATACCCCTTAGCCACTAATCTTGCCTTATTCCTAACCACCACACCAGAATCATTCATCTTATTCTTAAAGACCCACTTGGTTCCCACAATACTTTGATTTTTGGGTCTTTCTACTAACTCCCAAACATCATTCCTTACAAATTGATTCAATTCTTCCAGCATAGCTAAAATCCAAAACTCATCCAAAAGGGCTTGATTGATGTTTGTGGGTTCAGTCATTGAGATAAAGGCAGAATGGTTTACTTCCTTCCTAAGTCCATGCCTAGTCCTAACACCTTCAGAAGGGTCTCCTAAGATCAGTTCTTTAGGATGAATCGAAGAATATTTCCAATCTCTAGGCAGTGTGGTTTGAGGTTCTACCCTCTCCTCCAGATTTGCATTTCCAACCCCTTGGGTAATTTCCTCTACCTCTTCTTCTTCCTCAATTCTATTCACCATAGGATCAGATTCATCAAACACCACATGGGTTGTCTCTTCCACCACCAAAGTCCTTTTATTGAACACCCTAAAGGATTTCCCCACACTAGAATAGCCTAAGAACGCTCCTTCATCAGATTTGGGGTCAAACTTTCCTAAGGGTGATTTCCCGTTGTTCAGAATGAAAACCTTACAGTCAAAGACATGGAGGTGGGATAGGTTTGGAGTTCTACCCTTAATGATCTCATAAGGTGTCTTGTTCAGTTTTGATCTCACATTCACCCTATTCAGCACATAACAGGCAGTGTTCACCGCTTTAACCCAGAAGTATTTTGGAAGTGAATACTCAGCAAGCATGGCTCTAGCGGCTTCCACTAAGGTCCTGTTCTTCCTTTCAGCTACCCCGTTCTGCTAAGGGGTCCTAGGAGCTGAAAAATTGTGACTAATCCCTTGCTCCTCACAAAGACTTCCAAATTTCACATTTTCAAACTCTCCACCATGATCACTATGAGTAGTCAAGATCTCACAACCTAACTTCCTCTGAATCCAAGTTGAGAAGGACTTAAACTCATCAAATGACTCAGATTTGTGTGACAGAAATTTAATCCAAGTGAACCTCGAGTAGTCATCAACAATCACAAATCCATAAACTTTCCCCCCTAAGCTGGCAGTGCTAATGGGTCCAAAGAGGTCCATATGAAGAAATTCTAAAGGTCTAGAGGTGCTAATATCCTTAACAGAGTGAAAAGAGGACTGGACTTGCTTTCCTAACTGATAGGCATCACACAAGTGATCCTTAGTGAACTTAAGCTTGGGCACACCTCTAACTAAGTCCTTTTGGGTGACTCTCCTAAGGGTTTTCATACTGGCATGACACAATCTCGTATGCCACAACCAAGACTCATCAGCAGTAGTTTTTAAGCAAATTGAATTCTCAGATTTAATGCAACTTACATCCAGCTTGTAGACGTTATTGATCCTTTTCCCCTGTAAAATAACTTTATCATTTAAGCTTAAAATGCAGCTAGTGGGCAGGAATTTGATGCAGTATCCTTTGTCATAAAGTTGACTGATGCTCAGCAAGTTGTGTTTCAGTCCATCTACAAGCAAAACATTATCAATCATAAAATTCTTTGAATCACCAATCATACCTGAGCCTACCACCCTCCTGGTGGTGTTATCTCCAAGTGTAACCTTGCCTCCAGCCCTGGCCTCCAGCGAAATGAACTGATTTGTATCTCCAGTCATATGTCTAGAACATCCGCTGTCCAGGTAACACATGCTCTCACGAGGTCTTGTGTGAGAGCACACCTATAAAAATATCAAATGTTAGTCTTAGGAACCCAAACAGGTTTGGGTTCCTTCTTATGAAAACAAGAATGCAATGCATGCATGCTGTGCTGTGAAACAGGCAGTTTGGGCCTCCACACCCAATGTGTACTATGATGAACAGTGCAGGTGTGGGAAATGTGTCCTAACATGTCACATAAAAAACATCTAACACCAGGAAAAGGGTTAACTAATCTACGTGGGTGATAGTGCCTCTTCCTAGATGTATATGAAATATACTTTGATGAACTTGCAACAGATTTTTCAAAAGGTGGCAGTGCATAAAACTTTTCAAAAGTGGGTGGTTTTTGGTTTTTCTCAAAAGCACTGATCTTCACTTTCAAAAATTCATTCTCTTTATTTAAACTTGCAATTTCAAATTTTAAAGCACCGTTGTTACTCTCCACTTCACATGCCATGGTATCTAATTCTTTAAAAGCTCTCTCCAAATCAACATGAGTGGATTTCAATGAATCATGCACAGTAACTAAATCAGAATATTTTTTGTTCAATTTATCAAACTCATCAAGTAAAGACATGTGATTGCTATCAACAGTGGAATGATCCTTAGTCAAAATATCATGCTCTTTTTGCAAAGTCAGATAATCCAGTTTCAAGTTAGCATGGGTTTTCTTAAGCTTCCTATACGATGCATGAATTTTTTTAGATACTTTAAGTAATTGATCGTAAGTAAGCTCACATACCTCTTCCTGGTCCGACTGACCAGGGTGATCATCAGCCATTAGACATAGATTTGTTTCCTCCTTTTCAGCTTCAGTCTCAGAGGAGTTGGATGCAGAGTCTGCCCAGAATGCCTTCTGAATCCGCTTCTTGTCCTTTCTAAATTTGTGTTTCTCCTCACCCTTCTCCTTGCTTGGATGAGCTTTGAGTGTAGGACAATCCGCCTTTATGTGTCCAGGCTTCCTGCATTCAAAACAAACAGATTCAGATGAACCTTTAAAGTTTCTACTAGTCTTACCTTTGTTCCACTTTTAAAAATTCTTATTCTTCTTCCTTAGAAAGCACTTGAATTGCCTTGTGATTAAGGCAACATCATCGCTATCAGACCCAGAAGTGCTAGCATCTGAATCATTGGCCTTTAGCGCCACTGTCTTCTCCTTCTTTCGTTCACCTGCATCAAGTTATCTTTGGTTCACCACTTGCTCGTAAGCAATGAGTGATCCAAGTAAGCTGTCAATAGAGTAAGTATTTAAATCTTTAGATTCCTTGATTGCAGTAATCTTAGCATCGTATGAAGAAGGAAAACATCTAAGAATTTTTTTCACTCTTTCATAATTAGTTAGTTCTCTTCCTAGAGCATGCAAAGAGGTAACGATTTGAGTGAACCTTGTGTACATTTCTGAAATCGTTTCACTAGGTTTCATGCGAAAAAGTTCATAACCATGTAACAAGATGTTTAACCTAGACTGTTTGACTTCAGTTGTACCTTCATATAGTATACATAATCTATCCCAATTTTTTTACCTGTTGTACAAGTAGAAACACGCATATAGTCTTCAGATTTTAAAGCACAAAAGAAACAGTTCAAACATTTTTTATTTAACTGTGCTAAATCACGATCATCAAAAGTCCAATTTGCAAACGGGAGTTCAGTTTTAATACTGTTAACAAGTCTATGTGGTGCTTCATAACCATCTTTAACTAACATCCATATACGATAATCGATTGATTGAAGAAAAGTAGACATGCGTGTTTTCCAAAAATCAAAAGGAATATTATCAAACAATGGTGGTCTTATAATAGAATAACCTTCAGTAGTATTACGATTGTTATAGTTAGCCATGGATCAAATTCAAAAGTTTTTAAACTTAAATTTTGAATCCCGCTCTGATACCACTTGAAAGTTCCATAGGGATGTTAAACCTTAGTGAACTAGTCCCGAGGCTAACCAAGAGGGGGGTGAATTGGTTATTTAAAAATTTGATAGCGATAGTGAAAATCTTTTCTACGATATGCAGCGGAAACAAGTAAACAAGAATGAAAAGATCAATCACAGATATTCACCCAAGCAGTTAATATCAGAAAAGTAAAGTGCAGAACAGAATCAGAAAAGTAAACTAGATTTTATACTGGTTCGGTCAACTTGACCTACGTCCACTCCCCGGAGCCTCCCCTCCGGGTATTGCAATAAACAAAAAGTGACTCTCCTTTTGCTCCCACAGCAAGCAGAGAAGCCTGTACAAAAAACCTCCTTTCCACCACCCGGTGAGGCAGAGAACCAACCTCCTTTTGCTTCCTCCTGAAGTAGGAAGAAAACCTTCGGACTCCTTTTGCTTCCACCTGACGCGGGCAGAGAACCCTGGATCTTCTTGCCGACGATCCTCTCCCAAAGAACACCAACTAGACGAAAGATGACGAGCGGAGAAGAAGACTCTGATCCTTACTTGGAGCAACCTTAGTGAATCCCTCACTAACTCCCCCTCACAAGATCCTTTCTCTCTCTCCCAAACTCTCTCTTTCTCTAGGGTTTCTCTGGAAAGGAAAGTGGCAAAAGATTTTTCTTGTTGAAAGAAAAAGATCTTTTATAGGAGGGCTTAAAACTTGCCCTAAATCTCAACTGGTCGGCCAAGATCGTCCAGGTCGATCGATAGATCATCCTGTACAATCAGTTCAAAATCAGCTGCATCAGCCTGGACGATCTGGCTCTTCTGGACGATCAGTAGAAAAAATTATTCATATCGTCCCGTACGATCCTGCGATCATCCGGGAGGATTAGTGTAAATCAAGGAATATCGTCCAGAAGACAGTTTGGGTTGTCCAGAGCAAACTGTGCTGGATGACCAAAAAATGACTTGATCGTCCAGGACGATACGGGTATCATCCTGTACGATTAGTTCAAAAAGTGCCCAAATTATCCTGTACACAGTTCGGGTCGTACAGCTGAAATGCACTAGACGATCATGATCGTCTAGGACGATATGATCGTATCAATCAAATAAAAATTACTTTCCTTAATTACCAGATTAATTTAGGCATGATTGCACTAGATCGTCCGGGATGATACACGTATCGTCCTGGACGATCAGACCAAATATCTAAAAATAAAAACTTGCCTAACTTGATCTGGCGGCTGAGAATTTCTGATTTGAGCATATCGTCCCGTACGATCCAAGGATCGTCCAAGACGATCTGCTTAATCAGACACACTTAACTTGGTTGCCCTAATTAGGGTTTCTATTTTTACCTGATCATCCAGAATGATGTGACTATCGTCCAGGACGATCTGAATAAAAATTTGAATAGAAACTCTAATTCACTCAAGCTCTGCCCCTGAGTGTGTGTGTGCAAGGTTACTTTGCTAGGGGATCAATTACATTACAATTGACTCAAGAAACAGAAAAATAGTACACTTAGACACACTTGGACCCAATCTTGAGTTGGCTTGAGTTGCTCGTGATCTTTTGTGCCTGAAACTGGTTTGCCAAGCAAAACACAATAGAGACATGTTTGTCATCATCAAAACATATTTGTAACAAGAAGCTAGAGGAAAGGCTGCATAAATGAGAATGTCTTGGGTTGGCCATTTCATATAGAAGGGACCACATATGCCTTTTTGGTCTCAACTAAAGTTTGGACTCATGTTAAAGATCTATTTAGAAGTGATTTTAAATTAATTTATACAGATTTAGCTGGGTGATTTAGAGTGAAATGGGAATTATGGGGGATTTTACAATTTATAGCTCATTTTGGAGGCTTATTGGACCATTTGACCAGTTAACTAGTCAAAGCTAATTGGGATGGGAGTTGGAGAGGTCATGCATTCTGTAGGAATAAATTCCAACATGTTTGAGGCCATGGGTTGGGTGTTTGGTTGAACTTTTTGCTACATGCATTGGTTTGACCACTTTAAATGGGTTAACCAAGTTAAACAAAATGAGGGTTTGACTCATAAAGATGTTAGATGTGCTTGGAGCTTGCAATGTAATGATTTTAAGAGAGTGGTTTGGCTTGGGTTGAAACTTGGCTCAAGTTAATCCTCTCTTGACCACTTGGGTTGAGTCATGTGGATAGCCCAAGTATACCCAAGGATTAGATCTTCTATGCTAGGTTCCTAGGGTCGCAATGGACCATCCCAAGGGTTCAATTTGGTTTGAAAAAGCTTAAAGCATTGAATTTGGGCTAGGTTGAGTGTATGGTTGGTTTGTTCAACTATGGTTTACTTAGTAAACCAAGTCAAACCAAGACTTGGGTTTAGGTTCAATGCATCCCAAATGATGTTTAGAATACATTGGAATAGATCTCAGTACTTTATTTGAATGAGCCATGTTGATGCTTATGAGAAGGTTTGATTTTTCTTTAATGATTTTGGGGTTAAGTGGGCCTATGGTCAACCATGGTCAACCAAGGCCAACCAAAAGTTCAGTTTTATGTTTAACATGTCATAAGAATGATCATGAATATGTTCAAAGGTCATTTTTTTAGTTTTGATTGAAAGTTTGTAAAGGTCGTTAAACCTCTATGAACTAGCCCGAGGCTTACCAAGAGGGGAGGGTATGAATTGGTAATTTAAAAACTTCTTTAAGCAAAAAGAAAATCCCACCTTTTTAAAGTATTTTTAAGTATCTAAAAATATCAATTTTATTCCCTAACGTGAAAGCAAATTAATTCCACAATAACAACAAAATCAAAGTTTTTTAACCACACATAAAAAATAGAATAGTGTAGAACTTTAAATACAAAAAAGTAAACAACGAAAACACCATATTTTATAGTGGTTCGATCAAATCTGACCTACGTCCACTCCCCGAAGGCCTCCACTCCTTGTATTGCACAAAACCTTTTAGTGTCTTTCCTTTAGCCCCCACAACTAGGCAGAGAACCTCTTACAAAATCTCTTCCACTAACTTGATGAAGGAAGAGAACCTGGAATCCTCTTTCACCCTTCTGCTGAAAGCAGAGAACTTAGAATCCTTTTTCACACTCCTGGTGAAGGTAGAGAACCTGGAATTATTTTTCTCCCTCCTAGAGATGGCAAAGAACCTAGAATTGAAAGTTAGGGATGTTAAGTTCTTATGAACTAGCCCGAGGCTAACCAAGAGGGTGGTGAATTGGTAGTTTTAAAAAATTCATAAGCAAAAACAAAATTTTGAAAACCTTTTTGAATGTTTTAAAATAAATACAATTGCACATTGATGTGGAGATTATTAATCAAATAAAATAATAACTTTAACCACACATCATCCACAGGAAAGTAAAGTACATAAATTAAAATGCAGAACAGTAAAAAGAGAGAACACACCAGATTTTATAGTGGTTTGGTCAACTTGACCTATATCCACTCCCCGAAGCCTCCCCTCTAGGTATTGCACTAAAACTCAGTGACTCTTCTTTTGCTCCACAACAAGGCGGAGAACCCTTTAAAAAAACTCCTTTTTACCTACCCCGGTGAGGCAGAGAACCCAAACTCCTTTTGCTTCCTCCTGAAGCAGGCAGAGAACCTTACCTTCTTTTGCTTCCTCCTGAAACATGCAGAGAACCTCGATCTTCTTGCTGATGATCCATCCCACAGAGCCACCAAGGAATAAGGGACGATGACTGGAGAAGACATCTCAAATCCTTGCTTGGAGCAACCTTTGTGAACACCTCACAAACTCCCCCCACAAGATCCTCTCTCTCTCCCTCTCCCAAGCTCTCCCTCTCCCTCTCAAGACTCTCTCAGGTGAGGATAGTAGAAAAAAGTATTTCCATTAATAGACAATAGAGCCTAAATAAAAGGGCTCAAAGATTTTCCCTAAATTTTAACTTACCTTCAATGATCATCCAGGATGATCCTGTGATCATCTTGTAAGATCAGTGTAAATCAACCCTTTTATCCTGGATGATCTAATTCTTCTGGATGATTAGGAGACATGGTTTGTTCTGATCATCCAGGATGATCCTGCGATCATCCTAGATGATTAGTTTAAAATCAAGAATATCATCCAGTAAATAGTTCGGGACGTCCAGGAGAAATGTTTGGATGATATGTAGAAAATGACTTAATCGTCTAGGATGATATGGCTATCATCCTGTACGGTTAGTTCAAAAATGACCAATGTCGTCTGGAACATAGTTTGGGTCATCTAGGAAAACAGTGTTGGATGATGAGGATCTATAATTGATCGTCCAGGGTGATAAGGCTATCATCCTATATGATTAGTTCAAAAATGGGCAATATCATCTAGCACATAGTTCGAGTCATCTAGGAAAACTATGTTGGACAATTAAGATTTATAATGGATCATCCCAAATGATCTTGTGATCGGCTAGGATGATGTGATCGATTAATTAATCATCAATTACTTTCCTTAATCACCTAGCTAATTTAGGCATGATTATAATGTATCGTCCAGGATGATACGTATATCGTCCTGTATGATTAGAACAAAATCCTAAAATAAAAACTTGCCTAAATGATTCTCGGGGTTGAGGAATTTTGATTTGAGCATATCATCCAAGACGATGGGAAGATCGTCTAGGATGATCTACTTAATCAGACTGGCTTAACACAGCTGCCCTAATTAGGATTTTTATTTTTAATAAATCGTCTAGGATGATCTCACGATCGTCCAAGATGATATGATCAAAATAGAACTGGAACTCTAACACACTAAAATTTTTCTCCTGAGCGTGTGTATGCAAGGTTACTAAGCTTAGGGAACCATCACATTATATTTGACTCAAGAAAGGGAAAAATTACATTTGAACACAGATAGACCCTGGCTTAAATTATACTTGATCTTATGGACCTGAAAGGTTAGGCAATCAAACAGAATTAGGAATGTTTGTTATCATCAAAATTATAATCCTTAAATCCAAATTTGTAATAATCTCTCTCTTTTTTATGATGGCAAATATTTGTTGGGCAGTTTCAAATCAAGCAAATTAAACAAAATAACACATATGACAAAGAAAAATAATTAAACATAAGAAATTCAGATTTCACTAAAATAGGCATGAAACAGTACAACACTAACACTACTCCCCCTTTTGACATCACAAAAAGGAGAAAATAGAAAAATAAATAAAAAACACATAAAATAGCACAGAGAAGAACTACAGTATAAAATATCACAAAAAAATAAATAGAAAAGTCAAATAAGCTAATAGTAGGAGGGACCCTTATCAGGTGGAGGAGGAGGTGTTGGTGGCTGAAAAAGACTGTGAAGGAAGTGAACTGTTCTCCAAACCAGGCCATATCCTGGTCGTGCTGCTGCTAGTGTTGGACTACATAAGCATTAAAGTGATCAACATCTGTAGCATATTGCTGCTCTTGTGCAACAATGTAGGAGTCAAACATGGCCTCTCACTCGTCAAACCTCTCCACCAGCTGATCCAGCTGTGACTGCTGGCAGATAGGAATAGGTACAGAAATTTCCTCTTGTTCTGCTCCCTCGGCTTACTCATGCTCTGAATGGAGATGAGTGCTGTGAAGGACATAGAAGGAGGGTGGATAATTCGGAGGGGTAGGATACTAAATGTTGTACTTGGTTTCATGGACATAAGCAATGAGGTGTCCTAGAGCCAAATTTGGTTTCCTCCTATGTCCGGGATCCCTAATGCTAGTAAGTACTCAATGTATCAAAAGACTCAATGTATCAAAAGATAATATCAGTAGCATTGAATTCCCTATGAGTCACGATATAGTAGGTGGTGATGGAAAGTAAGGGAGTACGGTGAACCCGGTCACTAGCCTTGGGAATTATAGAAGTTTTGAGGATATGTTGGATGGTCCAAGCATCTTTAACCAATGAACTAGAGGCACCATCATGGTAAGTGGCATTTTTGTTCCTTAGAACCTAATTTACCTGACTCTAGTTGAAATCAGGATCTTAGGTAATGAGATGAAGCTTTTCTGCAGTGGTAGAAAGTTGAAGAAGTTCATGATAGTCCTAATAAGTGATCTCTATAGGTTGTTTAGTTATATAGCATTGTAGTGTAGTATAGGTAGAGTTGATTCGCAGACTGGTGAAGAATTCATTTAAAAGTACAGAGTGAAAAGGAACTACTAGTGTCAGAATGAAAGTAAGAGTAGTGTGGGCAAATAGATCTAACACTGGATAAGGTAGGGTACGGGGATTGATTGTCTTGGATGGTGTAATCCCTGCAGTTTTATAGTGAAGGTACGCAACTTGATCTACTGCATCAATGAAGTGGGGGTCCATAGTTCCCCTTGAGGAGCTTCCAATAACCATCCTGGAGCATTTCCCACTGACCATTGGTGAGCTTGACTGAAAGGAAGAAGAATATGAAGTGAGGAAGAAGATTGGAGTGAAGAAGGCCTTAAACTTGTGTTGGTTTTAAAGATTTGCAAATATCATCCAGGACGATCATGATATCATCCAGGATGATTTGTAGTAATAATGTCGGTCAGGCCGATTGGTCAAAAAGGCGATCAGATCATCCAGGATGATCAGAAATCATCCAGGATGATTAGACTCAAATTATCCCGAGGAGTCAAGCTGAATGACCTTTGACGAAAAGTATCATCTAGGATGATTAGGTGGATCGTCCAAGATGATGAGTGATTAATGAATCGGATGGGCCAAATTCAAGTCATCCAACTGTTGCCATGTGGATCATCCCGGATGATTAGGTGTATCATCCAGGACGATCACCAATAATTGGTTTAGATCAGCCATTGGTGCATGATGGGGATGAGTTGATCATATCGTCTAGGACGATGTGAAAGAAAATTAAAAAAAATGAAGGATGGAGAGGAATGATCAAAGGATCCAAAAACCATAGAAAAAGAAATCAAAGCAAAAATTAGGAAAAATAAAACAAGGAAACAAACATAAAAACCACTTTAAAATAATATTTTTTTTGAATCGATCAGCTCCAGCAAATCAATTTTTTTTCCTTAATTTTTAATTCAAAAGCCAATAAGAGGAAATTGATGAGCTAAAATCTAGAAAAGTTTGAGGATCGATTTTTATAAACCCTACCTCGGATACCTTACAGATTAAAATTATTTTCAAATAAAAATCTAATTCAAAAGAAAAGAAATTAGATAAAAAAAAGTGATCCTTTCAAACTTCATTCTAGAAAAATATCTGAAAAAATAGTATTGCACATTAAAGAACCAGAAACTATGATTTTTAATCTCAAGTGTTTGAATATATTAAGTGGTACATGAATTCTTCTAAGATTTTTAAAGATTTGAAAGAGGAGGAAGCTTATTTCTTTATGGGCTAATTTTGTGTCTCTTTTTCAATTATTTGGCGCACTTTGCACATCTTTTGATTTTGATACACTTTATATATTTTTCAATTTTTGGCAAATATTACACATCTTTTCAGTAATGGGCTCATTTTATGCCTCTTTTTTTCAGTTGATTGGCGCACTTGGCACATCTTTTGTAAGCTTCCTATCATTCAAAACCTCTAAAGGATTCTCAGTTGTGAGATTATCTTGTAGATATAAGAGAAGAAAAACTCACTCTCTTAGATAAGGAAAAGTAATCCACATAATAGAAACATTCTCATATGATAAATGCAATCACCTGATTAAGAAAACACAAAAGTGATTCAATGATTTGGAACACTACTCATATGAGATAGATTACTATAGGAAGATAAAATAGATCTCTATTTTAAAGTCCAACTTTTAAATTTTGAAAAAGATTTTTATCCAAAAAGAAGGATACAACATTAAAGGAGTTAGAGGAAGAGAAACAATCAATAATGTTTCTTCCCTTAACTATTTTAGAGAGGTCAATCACTGCTTACAGGCTTCTAAACAAAAACAAGGAAAAATTCTCATATAGAAATCAAGATTATCAGTAGTAGTGAGTAGTGATATGATTCTAAATAGGAAATAAAAATAAGAGGAAAGCGCATAAAAAGAATTAACCAAATCAAATAAATAACAACAGAAAAATGAAAAAAAAATCAGCAAGAAATCAAAAATACATAAAATGAAATAAATAAATAAATCAAACAAAAATAAAAGAAAAATAAAAAGGAGATAATTCATTAATCATCAAATTCATACATTTATGTCAATCACACCAAATCTGGTCCTTAAGATACTGAATGTGCCAAAGGCTAGTGGTTTAGTAAAGATGTCAGCCAGTTGGTTTTTAGTTACTATATGGTGTAACTTAATGTCTCCTTTGGTAACATGGTCCCTAATGAAGTGATGCCTTATATCAATGTGTTTGGTTCTTGAATGTTGGATAAGATTTTTAGAGATGTAGATGGCACTAATGTTATCACATAAAATTAAAATTATGCCAACAGGTAATCCTAAATCTAGAATTTATTGCTTCAACCAAAGCACTTGGGCCACACAACTTCCTAAGATAATATACTCAGCTTCAGTAGTGGAAAGTACAATAGAGTTTTATTTTCTACTAGACCAGGAGACTAAGGACTGTCCTATAAATTGGCAAGTTCCAGAAGTGCTCTTTCTATCCACCCTATACCCTTCAAAATCAGAATCAGAATATCCGATAATTTCAAAAGAAGTGCTGTGTCTAGGATACCAGATTCCTAAGTTTGGGATCTCTAAGAGATATCTAAGGATTTTTTTAACTGTAGTCAGGTGGGATTCTTTAGGATCAGCTTAAAATCTAGCACAGAGACAAACACTAAACATTATATCAGGTCGATTAGTAGTCAAGTAAAGTAGTGATCTAATTATTCTTCTGTACTTCTTTTGATAAATAGATTTTCCATTTGAATCCTTATCTAACTGGACACTAGAGCTCATGGGACTGTTAATTGGCTTGGATTTATCCATTTCATATTTTTTCAAGATGTCTTTAGTGAACTTTGATTGATTAGAAAAGTTTCATCATCCATTTGCCTTATACTAAATCCTAAAAAATAGGATAATTCTCCCATCATACTCATCTCAAATTCTTTACTCATTATTTTAGAAAAATTATCACATAAATTTTTATCAGAAGATCTACAAAGTATATCATCAATATAGATCTGGACAATGTGTAAATCATCTCCTACTTTCCTTAGAAAAAGGGTGGTATCTATGCTCCCCATAACAAACTTTGTTTCCAGTAGGAATGTGCTAAGCCTCTCATACCAAGCTTTGGGTGCCTGTTTTAATCCATACAAGGCCTTTTTTTAATTTGTAAACATGATTTGGAAATTGGGAACTCTCAAAACCTGAAGGTTGCTCTACAAATACATCTTCTTTTATTATCCCATTTAAAAAGGCACTCTTGACATCCATTTGGAAAAGCTTAAATACATTATAACAAGTAAAGGTTAGTAGCACTCTAATGACTTCCAATCTAGCTACAGGGGCAAAGGTCTCCTCAAAATCAATCCCTTCTATTTAGTTGTACCCCTTAGCCACCAATCTTTCCTTATTCCTAACCACCACACCAAAATAATTCATTTTATTCTTAAAGACTCATTTTGTTCCTACTACACTTTGATCCTTGGGACTTTCTACCAACTCCCAGATATCATTCCTCATAAATTAGTTAAGTTCTTCTTGCATAGCTAAGATCTAAAATTTATCAGAAAGGGCTTGATTGATGTTGGTGGGTTCAGTCATTGAAATAAAGGCAGAGTGGTTCACTTCTTTTTTAAGTCCATGCCTAGTTCTAACACCTTCAGAAGGGTCTCCTAAGATCAGTTCTTCAGGATGACTCGAAGAATATCTCCATTCTCTAGGCAAAGTGTATTGAGGTTCTACCCTTTCCTCCAAATTTGTAGTTTTTACTCTTTGGGTAATCTCTCATATTTCATCTTCTTCCTCAGTTATAGACTCCTTAGGATCAGATCCATCAAACACCACATGAGTAGTCTCCTCCACCACCAATGTCCTCTTATTAAACACTCTAAAGGATTTCCCCACACTTGAATATCCTAAGAACACTCCTTCATCAGATTTTGGGTCAAATATTCCTAAGGGTGATTTCCCATTATTAAGAATGAAGACCTTACAGCCAAAGACATGGAGGTGAGAAAGGTTTGTTATTCTACCCTTAATGATTTTATAGGGTGTCTTATTAAGATTGGATCTAACACTCACCCTATTCAACACATAGCAGGTTGTGTTCATCTCTTCTGCCCAAAAGTATTTTGGAAGTGAATAATCAGTAAGTATGGCTCTAGCAGCTTCTATTAAGGTCTTGTTCTTTCTTTCAGCTACCCCGTTCTACTGAGGGGTCCTAGGAGCTAAAAAGTTGTGACTATTCCCTTGCTCCTCACAGAAAGTTCCACATCTCATTTTTTCAAACTCTCCACCATGATCACTATGGATGGTCAAGATCTCATAACCTAGCTTCTTTTGATCTAAGTGGAGAAAGATTTAAATTCATCAAACGACTCAATTTTATGTGACAGAAATCTAATCCAAGTGAACCTCAAGTAGTCATCGACAATCACAAATCCATAAACTTTTCCCCCTAAGCTGGCAGTGCTAATGGGTTCAAATAAATCCATGTTAAGAACTTCTAAAGGTCTAGAGGTGCTAATGTCCTTAATGGAATAGAAAGAGGATTAGACTTGTTTTCCTAGTTAACAGACATCACACAGGTGGTCCTTAGTGAACTTAAGCTTGGGGACACCTCTAACTAAGTCCTTTTGGGTTACTCTTTTAAGGGATTTTATGCTGGCATGACATAACCTCCTATGCCACAGCCAAGACTCATCAGCAGTAGTTTTTAAGCAAAATGAAGCAGCACACTCAATGTTATTTAAATCAAGCATATAGACAATATTGATCTTGTTTTCCTGTAAAATAATGTTATTATTTAGGCTGATAATGTAAGTGTTTACCAAAAATTTTATGTTGAACCCTTTGTCATAGAGTTGACTAATATTGAGCAAGTTATATTTCAGTCCATCTTCAAGCAAGACATTTTCAATTAAAAGGTTTTTGGAATTTCTGATTATGCCTGTGCCCACCACTTTTCTGGTGATGTTGTCTCCAAGAGTGACCTTGCCTCCAACCCTGGCCTCCAGCAAAATGAATTGACTTGCATCGCTAGTCATATGCCTTGAACATCCACTATCCACGTACCACATGCTCTCATATGGTCTTGTGTGAGAGCACCCCTACAAAATTATCAAATGTCAGATTTAGGAACCCAAACAAGTTTGGGTCCCTTTTGATGAATAGAATAATGAGATGCATGCATGTTATACTGTAGATTTTATAATTTTGGTCTCCACACCCAATGTGTACTATGATGAACAGTGCAAGTGTGGGAGATATGTCCTAACATCCCTTAAGAAAAACATCTAATGCCAGAAAAAGGGTTAACTAATCTACATGTGTGATAGTGCCTCTTCCTAGTTTGGATGATGCATACTTTGATAGTTGTGTATGAAATTCTTCAAGTGATGACGGTTATTTATTTTTTATAAGAGCAGTTAATTCAGTGTCAAAAAATTTATTTAAACTTTCCATAATTGAATTTTCCACTCTCAATGCATGCTCCCTACTCTCTACATCAAATACATGAGTTTCTAATTCCTTGAATGCAATTTCTAATTCAACATGTGATGCTTTTAATGAATCATGCTCAATAATTAAATCAAAATATTTTTTTGTTTAACTCATCATATTCATCAAGTAATGACATGTGATTGCTATCAAGTGTAGAATGATCTTTAAGCAAAACTTCATGCCCTTTTTGCAGGTTCAAGAATTCCAATTTCAGGCTAGCATGAGTTTTCTTAAGTTTCTTATATGATGAATATATTTTCTCAAAAACATCAAGTAATTGATCATAGATTATTTCACATACCTCATCTTGGTTAGAATGACCAAGATGTTCATTCGCCATTAAACATAAGTTTGTAGTCTCCTCTTCAACTTCAGTCTCAGAGGAGTCAGATGCAAAATCCACCCAGAAAGCCTTTTAAATTTGTTTCTTATCCTTCTTAAACTTGGGCTTCTCCTTATCCTTCTCCTTGCTTAGATGAGGCTTAAGTGTAGGACAATTAGCTTTTATATGTTCTGGCTTCCTACATTCAAAGAAAACCATATCAGAAGAACCTTTAGAATTTTTGTTATTCTTACCTTTATTCCATTTCTGATGGTATTTTTATCTCTTCCTTAGAAAGCTTTTGAATTGCCTAGTGATTAAGGAAAAATCATCACTTTCAGACCTAGAAGAATTAGTATCTGTATCATTAGCCTTTAGCACCATAGTTTTCTCCTTCTATTTTTCACCTACATCAAGTTGTCTTTGGTTCACTCCTTGCTCATAAGTAATGATTGATCCAAGTAAGTTATCAATAGAATAAGTGTTCAAATCCGTAGATTCAGTGATCACAGTTATCTTGGCATCATAAGAAGATGGAAAACATCTCAAAATTTTATTAACTTTCTCATAGTTAGTGAGTTCTCTTCCTAAAGCATATAGGGAGGTGACAATTTGTGTAAACTTAGTATACATTTAGGATATTGACTCACTAGGTTTCATGCAAAAGAGTTCTTAGTCATGAAGTAAGATATTCAACCTAGATTGCTTAACATCAGTTGTGTCTTCATAAGTGATACATAATTTATCCCATATTTCTTTACCAATTGTACAAGTTGACACACACATGTAATCTTCATATTTTAATGCACAGAAAAAATAGTTTAAATATTTTGCATTATGTTATGCTAAGTACCTATCATCATGAGTCTATTCAGTAAAAGGAAGTTCAATTTTAATACCATCAACAAGTCTATAAGGTGCATCATAACCGTCTTTAACAAGCATCCACATGTGATAATCGATCGATTACAAAAAGGTGGACATACGAGTTTTCCAGAAATCAAAAGATATGCTATCAAATAAGGGTGGTCGAGTAATGGAATACCCTTCTGTCATGTTTCGATTACCAAAGTTAGCCATGGATAGAAATTTAAAAGTTATGCAAAACTTAATTTTTGAATCCCGCTCTGATACCACTTGAAAGTTCGTTCGGGATATTAAGCCCTTATGAACTAGCCCGAGGCTAACCAAGAGGGGGGGTGAATTGGTAGTTTTAAAACATTCTTAAGCAAAAATAAGATTTTAAAAACCTTTTTGAACATTTTAAATCAAATAAAATTGCACGTTGATGTGGAGATAAATAATCAAACAAAAAAATAACTTTAACCACACAATCATCTACAGGAAAGTAAAGTATAAAAATTAAAATGTGGAACAGTAAAAAGAAAGAACATACCAGATTTTATAGTGGTTCGGTCAACTTGACCTACATCCACTCCCTGGAACCTCCCCTCCAGGTGTTGCACTAAAACACAGTGACTCTCCTTTTGCTCCCACAGCAAGGCGAAGAAGCCTTTACAAAAACTCCTTTTCACTAACCCTAATGAGGCAGAGAACCCAAACTCCTTTTGCTTCCTTCTGAAGCAGGCAGAGAACCTTACCTCCTTTTGCTTCCTCCTGAAATAGGCAGAGAACCTTACCTCCTTTTTCTTCCTCCTGAAGAAGGCAGAAAACCTAGATCTTCTTGCTGATGATCCTTCCCATAAAGCCACCAAGGAATAAGGGATGACAACTGGAGAAGACAACTCAAACCCTTGCTTGGAGTAACCTTTGTGAACACCTCATAAACTCCCCCTCACAAGATCCTTTCTCTCCCTCCCAAGCTCTCCCTCTCCCTCTCAAGACTCTCTCAGGTGAGGACAGCAGTAAAAAGTTTTTCCATTACCAAATAACAAAGATTAAATAAATGGCTTAAAAATTGCTGTAAATTTTAACTTGCCGTTAAAGATCATCCTGTACGATCAGTGTAAATCAGCTCTTTTAGCCTAGATGATCTGGTTCTTCTAGATAATTAGGAGACATGGTCTATTTTGATCATTCGGGATGATCCTACAATCGTCCTGGATGATTAGTTCAAAATCAAGAATATTGTCCAGTAAATAGTTTAGGACGTCCAGAAGAAAAGTATGGATGATATGTAGAAAATGACTTGATCGTCTAGGATGATATGGCTATCGTCCTATATGATTAGTTTAAAAATGACTAATATCATCCAGAATACAGTTCGGGTCGTCCGGGAAAACTGTGTTGGATAATGAGGATTTATAACTGATCATCCAGGATAATAAGGCTATCATCCTATATGATTAGTTAAAAAATGGGCAATATCATCTGGCACATAGTTCGGGTCATCCAGGAAAACTATGTTGGATAATGAGGATTTATAACAAATCATCTCGGATGATCTTACGATCAGTCAGGATGATGTGATCGATCAATTAATCCTCAATTTCTTTCCTTAATCACCTGGATAATTTAGGCATGATTGTAATACATCATCCAGGATGATATATCATCCTGTATAATTAGACAAAAATCCTAAAATTAAAACTTGCCTAAATGAGTCTGGCAACTGAGGAATTTTGATTTGAGCATATCATCCCGAATATTTGGAGGATCATCCAGGATGATCTGCTTAATCAAATTGGCTTAATACAGCTTCCCTAATTAGGGTTTCTATTTTTAATGGATCATCCAGGATGATCTCATGATCGTCCAGGATGATATTATCAAAATAGAATAGAAACTCTAACTCACTAAAATTCTCCCCCTGAGTGTGTGTGTGCAAGGTTACTTAGCTTTGGGATCCATCACATTACATTTGATTCAAGAAAGGGAAAAATTACATTTGAACACAAATAGACCATATCTTGGCTGGCTTGAATTGAACTTGATCTTGTGGACCTGAAAGGTTAGGCAATCAAATAAAAATAGGAATGTTTGTTATCATCAAAATTATAATTCTTAAATCTAGATTTGCAACAAGAATCACTTTCACCTTCCCTAGTACGGTGGAGTAGCCAGGTTCTTTGACACCAAAGATATCTTCTTCATCCCAAAACCTCCCTCAAGATAAACCTTGACTATGGTGGTACTTAGGTGCAAGTTAGCCGAAGCAGTCATGTGAAACTCCCTCTCACACCCCCTTGAAACCCGCAAGGTTCTTCTCCCTCTCTCAAACTCCACCCTTTCCTCTCTCAAGCTCAAGGCTCCCTCTTTAAGTTTTCTCTAGAAGAAAAATGACTCAATGAATGACAAAGTTGCTTCCAGAATCTTTTAAGAAAGCTTAAATAGAGGGCTTTGAAAAACCTAGAAATGTAATTCTAGCGGCACTGAGCATCCAATACGATCTTGGATCTTACTATATGATTATTTCAAAATAATCCTTTTAGAAAGTACAAACAACATTGCTCTGTACGATCAATTCAAGTGTTTGTATTGAGCTATTCACCTAATCTTGAGCTCTAAATCTTCATTGGATGGTGCATGATATTCCTGAAATGTTAGTACATACATAAATAAATATAGAATGTAAATACTATGAGATATAAAAATGTGAGCCACAATATTTATTATCATCAAAAATATAAACTCATGAGCTCAAGTTACAACATTGATGTGATTGAAAAATCACCCAAAAAAGGTCATAGCATAAGGGATTTTGGCCTTGACTTTTGGTTTGGAATTTTTTATTTGGTTTTAGATTTAATTAATCAACCTCATATAAAAATGTGGTTAACACCTTCCTTGGGATAGGATAAATTGTGGGGTGTACAACCTAGACTTATGTTTGGCAAGAACTAAGGAGATTTAATTTAGAAAACTTTAAAATGCAAATGCATCTTAGATAGGGCAATGTAATGATGTATGAATGTTGTATATAAAAACTTCATTCATTTTTAATATATCTCGATTTCTATATCCTATACAATGTAGATTTAAATATTTACTTACTTTAATCTTTATCATCTGGCTTATGGTTCTTCTTTAAGATTCCTAAAGATAATGATCTTCAAAGGAAGAAGAATCATTTTCTTTTGGAACTTCTATGTTTATAAGCAATCATCTTTAAATATTTTTAGAACTCTTGACACTATAGAACTCAATCAAACTATATACGAATCTAAAACTTTTATATTTACACATTTATATTTACATTATCCCGTACATATATTCTACTTTTTGTATGAATTAAGAAAACAATGTATATAAAATACAAAAAATATAATGTAATGTAGGTGTATGTGTATAAATTATAAAATGACCTAAGAGCCTAAAGCAATCCTAAAGAGCCTAAGGTGCACCAATAGGAATATAGACATGACGTCCATAGTACAAAAAGTAAAAACACCAAGCATGAATAACCTCTAGATAAGGTACTCCAAAAAAAATAAACCACAACACCGGCCTAGCCTTGGATGCCTTTTTGGCCTATAAATTATTAACTAATTTCCTTTATTAATTAGGTTGACCAAACTTTGACTTTTATTTTTACTTAAGATTTTAATGATTTTTTATTTTTAATAAATTTTATATCTAATTTGGAGTCCAATGTAATTTAGTTTATATTTTTATAATATTTCTTTCTTTATTTAAAGTTTTTACAAAATTAGCCCATGTACTTGAATTAAAAATTCAAAAAATTAGACTATTTTGATTTTTTTATCCAATGTAATTCCAATTCACTTGAAATCATTACTAGAGGTCCTAAATGACTTTGAAGATGATTATAAGAGTTTGGAACCATTTGGGAATTTATTTATATTTATACTTATTTTAATTATTTATTTAATGAATTTTATTTAATTTTAGATTAATTTTTATTTTTATGATTTTATGGGGATTTTATTTTTCATTAAAAGTTTTTTTAATTTAGGGTTGAATGTAATTTATTTTATATTTTTCCAGTTTAAATTTTATTTTTAATAATTTATGAAAATTCTTTTTTGATAAAATCCACTCACGGGCATGTGCATTAATATAAATTAAAAACTACAAGTCCTTAAAAGGGACCTTTAGCTCACTAATGCTCAGAAGAGCTACATGATAAAGAGAAAGAAAACCTAAGAGCTACAGGTACAAAAAGAACCATAATAATATTCTAGGGTAGCCTGGAGCCAACACCAAAAAAGGATATCAATAGATAAACCTTCAGTATGATCATCCTACAAAAAATGCATTCCTCCAAAAGTCTGAAGAGATCCAAAATAGTTGGATAATGAGAAATCTACAAAACAGGATGATATAGCATATAGTAATAAAGGAAATATAAGGTATCCAAGTTAATATAATTGCAACAACAGAGCAAGCCCCAAAGAAAAAATCAAGCAGAACATTATGAATGTCAATCTCATAATAAGTAGCACAGCAAGGAAATAACACATTAGAAATGGATAAGCCCCAATAATTCCAGGAAAGGAAGAAAGTAATTAAGACAGACAACAACCAAAAAGACTTGCTAAAATAACCCTACTACTTAGGTAGAAAGGGCCAACAACTTAGCAAACTAGAGGAAGAAATAGAAGTCTAGCCTTCCAGCTCAAGTAAAAGACCCAACAATACTAACCAAAAAGGATAAGTAACTAATAGCCAAAGATATAAGACCCACTGATCAAGCATGATTAATAAAATAAACTAAGAAACTTGGCAGCAATACCCAATAAGACCAAACAATAAAACCCCATAATCATAACTCAAAAGAAATAAAATAAAATAACACCAACAGTAAATAATTCTAGAGAATTGTAGCCAATATGACCAAAACTCAAAAAAATAAGGAAGAAACACAACTAACATAATCAACCCCTGGCTCCATAGAGATATCCAACATACCTTAACAAAAAGGACTAGCTAAGAGCCCTAACAGCAACATAATGGCTAGTAATAACAATGAACCACCTCCAAGTAAAGATAGTAAACATAAACTAACCTACAAGAGAATACACCCACATATGGAAGAAAAAAATCCAAACTCAAGCCACAGATAAGAATAGAATAAACAACAATAGAAACTATTACCAAAATAGACTATATAAGCAGCTAACCTATTAAAATTTGATAAGTGTAAATTATATATTATTTAATGTATTTTTTTCCAGTGAAAATATGTGTTTTAGTTATTTATGTGCAGGAAAAACTCAAAAATTGGTAGAAATTCTAAGGAGCCTTCAGTGCTGCAGCATATAATGAAATAACACCGCAATGCTACCTTTAATATTGGTGAGGCATTCAAAATTTGAAATTGTGGTGCAGAGTTCATTGTTTATAAGTATTGTGGTGTCAACATAGATAGCAATGTGACATCAGAAAGTTAGCTTGGCAGCACCGATTCTTTATTTTTAAAATTATGTCTCCATAATTTCTCAGGCCTTGGCGCCATTTTTGCGCTTTGAGCACAGCGGCGCTCAAATGTCCAAAATACTATTACATTGCAGTTATAACTTCCTAGGGACACATTCTATCATTGAATAGATGCGATTGTTCAGTAATCAACTGATTCACATCAAGAAGCACTACGGCAGTGCAAAAGCTCTAAGGCTAGGTGCTAGTTCACTTCAGGGGTGACGTTGCGCCACAGTGCCTATTATCATTTTTATGTTTTTCTATAAATAGTTATGATGTTATATTCATAGGGGAGTTCATTCACTTGTGTAATTTTAGTACTTTTAGAGTAATTCTCTAGTTCAGTTTTAGAGTAAAATCTAAGGGCGGCTAGGAAGTATAAGATATAGTCATTTAGAGTGCTTAGCCTTTATTTCTTGAAAAAAACTCTATAAGTAAAGGGAGAAGAAGTGGAGAGGAGATATTTTGATCCTTCCTGGTGATATCACTCTCTTGTATTTTTTATTCTTCCATGAGTTTAATGAAAATGAGTTTGCTTGATATTAATTCTATGTCTGGCTAATTCTCTTATTTTGGATTGATGTTATGAAATGTATGTTGAGTACTAATGAAGACCCTTATTTTATGAACTCTTATTTTGCATTGATGTTATGAAATGTATGTTTGGTACCGTTGGTGGGGAAGTATTTTACTTTTATAAATTTAACTATATTATTGACTTAATTATATAATTAGACCTACTTGTATCTTTTATTTTATTTTGCTGATTGCATATTCTTGGTTGCATGCTTTATAGACAAAGAAAGGAATTTGTTGTTGACACTGAAATAGAAAGAACACTTTCAAAAATTAGAAAACTAAAAATATAGTGAAGATGGATGAACCTGTATTAGATCCTGATCAATCTAAACCTCTTAGGGATTACGCTAACCTCTTAGTAGATGGAATTCATCAGAATTAATACACCTAAAATTTAAGCTATAATTTTTGAATTAAAACCTGCCATAATTCAAATGGTTCAAAATTCCCAATTTAGGGAAACTCCTGTTGAAGATCCTAAATTACACTTTGTCAGTTTTTTAGAAATTTGTGTAACATTTAAGTATAATTGCATTAGTGATAATGCAATTAGACTTAGATTGTTCTCATTTTTTTCTAAGAGATAAAGCTAAGATATGGTTGAATTCTTTACCCCCAGGTTCTATAACCACTTGGAATTAGTTGGCTCATAAGTTTCTTACTAAATATTTCCCACCTTCAAAGACTCATAAACTTATAAATTATATCATATCTTTTACCTAATTTGAAGGAGAATTAATTTATGAGAGTTAGGAGAGATTTAAGGAAATGCCCTCACCATGCTTTACTTGATTGGTTGGTTATTCAAATAATTTATGATGGATTAGTAGGATCTCTTAAAGGAAGAATAGATGCTACAGCTGGAGAATCATTAATGTCTAAGTCATTTGAGGAAGCATATAAATTAATAGAAGAAATGACTACAAATAATTTCTAGTGGCAGGTCAAAAGGATAAACCCTAAGATAGTAGAAAGAGTATATGAAATTAATTCATTATCAATTTTGACTGCATAAGTTAGAGAAATATCTAAGAAGTTGAGCACAGTAGGAGAAAATGTAAAATTCATAACTGAATTATCTATGCAATTAGAGGAACACAAGTGAATTAAAAATAATAATATGCAAGGGAGTGAAAATATTAATTTGATTGGAAAGTAAAATAATATCTACTCTAATACATATAATCCAGGTTGGAGGAACCATCCGAAATTTAATTGGTCAAATAATATTGCTAGGAATAATAAATAGAATTCTAGTTAAAATAATCAACGAATAATTTGGAATAATTATCAACAACCTGCTATTAATTCTAGACCTATATACAATCTAAGATTTAATCAAAGTAATCATCTTGGAAGTAGAAAATCACCATTAGAAGATGTAGTGATGCAATTAGGAACTCAGTTGCAAAGTCAAGATGCTTCAATTAAAAATTTGAAAACCTAATTAAGTCAGCTTGCAATTTCATTTAGTAGTACCTCATGGATCTTTGCCTAGCAATACTAAAGTTAACCTAAAGGAATAAGAAAATGATCCAAGTGATAATCCTTTGAGGATTGGTAGCAATATAAGCCAGCCAAATTGATAAATCTATGTATGTCTGGCTGAAGATGATAAACATAGCATTAAGTGGGAGACAACCCAGTTTAGGATTTATGTTTGTCAAGTCTAGATTAAGACTATAAACTTAACACTATGAGGGAGGCAACCCTATTTTTGTAGGTGTGCTTAGTAGAATAATTTAGGTAAAAAAAATATGTCTATACCTTCCAAACTTTTCAACCTACTCATGTGGCTTGCAATATAATTGATAAACTTTTTAATAATTTTTTTTTGGAAAGGAACCAATAGCAATTCTAAAATTATTTGGTCCTCTTGGGATAAGTGCTGTGGTGTTTTGGATGAGGGTGCCTTGGGTTGTAAGAGTATGTATGATTTCGCTTATACTTTTTCCTTCAAGTTATGGTACACCTTTCATGCTAAAGTGAGTCTTTTGTCTAAGTTTATGTTTGCTAAGTATTGTGTGGGTAAGCATCCGACTATATGTTTTTATAACAAAGGTGATTCTAAAGTGTGGCAAAGACTTTGCAATTTTAAATGGGTTGTTGAGCCCCACATTAGTTGGGGGCTTGGTGGTGGGAACATCTTCTTTTGGCAAGATCATTAGCTGGGAACTCAGTCTATTTATTCCATCATTAATACCACTTCCACTACGATGGTTAAGACGAATTACTTCATTACTGAGAACTGTTGGGATTATGATAAACTTGCTAATGTTATTCCTGAGTCTATTATTCAACAAATTATGAACCTTCCCCTTAACACTAATTTTGATGATTTATTATTATGCAATTGGTCTAAAGATGGGGGTTTCAGATTAAAGGATGCTTGGCATGCTTTCAGAACTAAAAATGATGTCCCTAATATTTTTTTCATAAAACTATTCCTTCTACTGTTGCTATTTTCATTTGGAGAATTTTGCATAAGTTCATTCCTACTGATGATAACTTAATTAAAAGAGGCTTTATTTTACCATCCAAATGCCAATGTAGCTTTCATGCGAAGAACATGCATCATGTCTTTCTTTCAGGTCCTTTAGCTGTTAAAACTTGGACTTATTTTGATGAATTTTTTAGATTAAATTGGTTTAATGCTAAGTTGTCTATTAATGATATGCTTAACTCTTGGTTTATTAAGTCTAAAGGTCACACCAGAAATGTTATTCCCTCTCTTATTTTGTGGTATTTATGGCTAGATAGAAATAATTCCTTTTTAAATGGTATTAGTATGAACCATCATAGGATTATTAAGAATGTGAAAGATAAGGTTCTGCAACTTTTTTCTGTTAATCTACTCTCTATCAAGAACTTTAAGAAATATTTCTTTGTGGCTTCTGATTTGGGTATCACGTTAGAGGGTGCTCATTCTTCTACTGAACCTAGGATTGTTTGTTGGATCAAACCCCCTAATAATACCTATATGCTGAATGTGGATGGTGTTGTCAAAGGTTCCATCTCTAGTTGTGGTGGGATTATTTGGGATGTTTATGAGAATGTTATTATGGCTTTTACAATCCCTTTACATTATTGTCCTATGAATTTTGTCGAGCTTTCAGCTATTCTTCATGGGATTAGATTATGCATATCTCTTGGCATTTCTAACATTTGGATTGAAGTTGAAGCTATTTATAGTATTCATTACTTAGATACTGTGTGCAATTCAGATCTTTTTTATCTTGTTAGGGATATTAAGCAACTACTAATCTTTGTTAATTATTATATGTCTCATGTGTATAGGGAGGGGAATGCTTGTGCTGATTGGCTTGTCAATTTTAGGTGTAATTTGGACTATTTTACTGATTTTTCAACCTCTAACTTACCTACTCCCTTAAAAGGGCTTTTAAGATTAGACAAAATTGGTCTTCCCTATGTTAGATTTAGTTTTTATTATTGGCTGGAGCTTGGGGCTCCTTTTTTTTTTTGGTGTGGGGGTTGCCTTTTGCTTGGCGTGCTGGAGGTTATCCCCTTTTAGCTACATCACTTGCTTCATCTGGTTCAATTTGGTTGCCATCATTTTTCCCATGTGCTGCTCATCTATTCCCAGACTGCTTGGTATCAGTATTGCTCTCTATGGGGATTTCTAGTTTGAGTTGGTTTCCTTTATGCTGTCACTTGGTTCAGTTAGGATTTTACTGGTTGCTATTCTTTGGTTCCAATCTGTTGTAGCCTTTTCTGGTTTCAGTGGGTTTGGTTTTTGCATCTGTTCTCTCTGTATCTTATGGGGTTTGGCTGGTTTTATGATTCTGTGTTTGGCTCATCTGGTCAATTTCCTTTATATGGGCATCATTCCTTTGTGCTTAGTTGGAGCTAGGAATAGACTGGAGTGGCACTTGGGTTGTGATTTTGCTAGCATTTATGGTTCTAATTATTTTTTTCCGGGATGGCCAATTCTCCTGTTATCCTGCTGGACCGTGGACTTACTGTTGGTTTGTTTGATTTGTTTGGATCAGCTTTTTATTTTGCTTCTTTTTTTGGAGGCTATGGTCATCTATCTTATGTTGAATGTGAACTGGTTATATATCTTGATCATCTTGGTTTCTTGTGTCTATGTCATTTTGGATTATGGCCAGTTGTTTGCTTCTTGTGGGACTACCATTGGGTTTCTTAGCTGCTTAGTTGACAGTTGGATGGTGCTTGCTCATTTCTTTGTGGGTGAAGTTGCTAAGTGTTATAAAGATGTTGGTTGGATGTTGAATGTCTTTCCTTTTGGTTATGCTACTTGCTTCGTGGATATTTGTTTGGACTATCACCCTGCCATTTTCTGGTTTTATTTGTGCAATTTCCATATTGGTCATCACCTATTTTTGCAAAATTTCCTTAGTGCAGGTTTTTGAAGTGGTGGCACTTCGGAAGTGATGATGGAGCTGGTTGTTGTTTTTTGTTTTGTTCCCCTTTTTGGGTTCTCTTTCCTGTGCATCGTAGATTGTACCTAGGTTATATTATACTTTTGCGTAGTAGAGAACTCGAGCTCTTAGATTTTTTTGCTTTCTTTTTATAGCTCTTGTGAGCATTACTGAGCTTGAGGTCCCTTTAAGGACTATGTAATCTTTTTCTTGAATTAACGCGTAGGCTCCTCTGTGGATTTTCCCCAAAAAAAAATTAGGTAAGAAAAGCTTGAGAGATGGAGGGAGTGCTACTGCACTGAGCCAAACTAAAACAATTTTAAAATTCAAATTTTGGCATTTTCACACTCTTAAAATTTATAAAAAGAGTAAGTTGGGAGTTGATTTTCTATCCATAATAGATATTTATGAGAAAAGTGTTGTTGAGTATCCTTCTATCCTTTCTTTAATTTTTTTTAAGCAATGGTTGGAAAGAAACACAAGCATTCATCTTCCAATAAAAGTGAAGTGTGCTTAAATAATGAAGATCCATTCTCTATTCTAAACATCCAAAGTTATGCCACTATTGATAAACTTCATGAATTCAAAAATTAAGTTCATGAAGATACAAAATGGTACAAAGCAAAAATGAAGAAGATGCATGGGTGTGAAGTTCTAGATGATGAATTTTATCCTAGTCAAGATGACTTGCTTTTCTATTGTAGGAAGAAATATTTCCACAAAAAAATTAAATGAGGATAGATTGGCCCTTTTATTGTTATTAGAACATATCCTAAATGTGCCATACGGATTCAAGATAAGCAGACTCTTCACATCTTCAAGGTTAATGGACATAGATTGAAGCCTTATGGATGAAAAGATTAGGAGGGAAGAATATTTTGATTATGCATATAGGTATTCTTTATTTTATGTGTATTTTTGTGTGTGGATGCTTCTTTGGTTTGAGGTTGTGATTAGAGATATGGATATTAGAACCATTAATGTATCATGGTGCCTTGGGGCACTAGTTATCCTTTTTTTTTTTTTTTGAAGAAATGCATATAGCAATTAATAAAAGAAAACTATTACAAACTAGAAATCAAAAGCAAAAACTAGCCCTTTAAATCTATCATAATGGGTATGTGGTCTACTAGTTTCCATTAGGGCACTAGTTATCCTACAACCAGTATTTTGTTTAAGTTTTATATCACATATTTTATGCTTTTCTATCATCCATATAAAAACATGTGTTCGTTATTAATGTTTGTTTTTGTTTTTATTTACATTTTATTAAACTTTCTTTATGCATATTTTTTTACAATGTTTTTATTTATTTATCTACATTTTGATTATTTAATTAACCCTAATAGAAATGATAATTAAAAATTATATAAAATTAGGATAATAATGAAATCCTTGTTCATAGTTTAAATGAACATTACTTTATATTTCATAGATTAGAAAAATTAATAACTACCTAACTTAGATAATTTAACTTATTGACTTAATTTAAATTTATAAGTTATACCTTTATACATTGACCTTTAAAGTAAAAGATTAATAATTAAGGTTAAAAAATAGGTATGGGTGGATTAAAATTGAAAATCATAAGCAAACCAAATTTATAATTAGTGAACATATTAAATCATTACATTAAACTCATTAAGATTGTAAGAAGATTTTAAGCAAAATTGATATTCAAAATCATGAACTATGTAACAAAAAGAAAATGATGTTAAAAGGGTTCTAAGAAGAATAGAAAAGAAGAAAAAAAAAGTACATTTAAAAATTGGTATCAGTTAAAAGTTTAGAATTTTACTACAATCTTATACTTAAATTCACAAAGTACAAGATTAGAGAACTAATACAAATAATGGTGTACTTATAAAAATTTAATTTTAACTAAAAACAAAACTAATCTTTAAGCTACATTATTTACTTGAAAAATTAAAAAGTCAATAATTAAATCTATAACCTAAAAATTCAAATTAAGTAATAATAAGAATGACTGGTTAAATCGTTCGTATTTTTTCAAACTTGAATCATAACCTTCATCCATTTTACTATTTCTAGACTGTGAAGTATTATCCTATAGTTTAGTAATTTTAAATTATCAATTTTTATTTTGGTTATTTAATTAATTAGAATTATAAATTTCTTTATTTGCTTGAGAACAAGTAAGAGTTTAAGCTAGGGAGAATTTGATAAGTATAAATTATATAATATTTAATGTACTTTATTTCTAGTAAAAATATGTGTTTTAGCTAATTCTATGCAGGAAAAACTCAAAAATTGCTAGAAATTTTAAGAAGCCTATAGCACCATAGTGTTCGATGAAACAATGTCGCAATGCTACCTTCAATATTGCTGAGGTGTTTAAATTCTAAAATTGTGGTGCTAAGTTATCTATTTGCAAGCACTATAGTGGAAACATAGACAACGCCACAGCATTATAGTGTCGTGGCATCAAAAAGTTAGCTTGGCAGCCTCGGATTCTCAATTTTCAAGAGCTCTGGTGCCATAATTTCCAATGCCTTCGAACCATTTTTGCACTTTGAGTGTCGTAGTGCTCGAATGGCCACAATGCCATGGTGTTGTAGTTATAACTTCTTAGGGACATGTTCTATTAGTGAAGAGATGTGACAATTCAGTAAGTAACCAATCCACATCAGCAAGTGCCATGGCGATGTAAGAGCTCCTGCGCCAAGGCACAAATTCACTTTAGGGGCGCCACAGTGCCTTCTTTTCTAATATTTGGCATAAAGCAGCACAACATAAGAATAGAAACCTAAAGAAGTAGCCACCTAGACCACAACATCCATTAGTACATACAAAAGATAAAGTGGAACCAACATAGAAATAATAACCCATTAACCACAATGAAGCAAAATCCTAGCTAAAACTCATAGCATCTTAATAGAAATCCAACCACCAATAGATGAAAAAACCAACACAAAATATCTAGTAAAAACAAATATAACAAGAAGCATAAGAACCAAAGACCAACAAAAGCTCACCTCCTGATATAAAGAAGCCTAGATTTATCCAGAATAGTCATTCCCCTCAAAAAATGGGGTAAATCCATCCCAAAAAGTTCAATAAAATCATTAAGCTTACTGCCCAATTTGGCTAGCAAGTTAGCACAACAATTTCCATCATGAAAAATATGAGACAAGTAATAATTAAATGTTCCAAGAAGTTGCTTAATATCCCTAATAAGACAAAAGTTTTCAGGATTACCAGATACATTACCCTACACAAAATGCAACACCAACATAGCATCCATATTAACCCAAACATCCTTAATATCTATAGCCTTGCATAAGTTAAGCCCATAACTAAGAGTTTTAAGCTCAACAATAATAGCAGAATAGGGAGTTAAGTGACCAAAAAAGGCATACAACACATTACCCACCTAGTCTCTGATAATCCCACCACAGCCAACCGAGAGGCTATTAACAGACCCATCAGTATTCAGCTTCACATAAGGTAGCTTAGTCTTTACCCAACTCATAATCTTGGAATTAACATCCCTAATATTACCATTAAACTTAAATCCAAAGTTCTGGGCAAGCAACTGGTAATTCCTAAAGATATTAGAGTTGATAAGATTGACAGTGTAAAGATGTTGGATTTTATCTTTCACTTTAGAAATAATACGATTGGCATTCATCTTAATATCATTATATTTGGAGTCATTTCTTTCAAACCAAAGGTACCATAAAATAAGAATAATAATAAGATTACTAAAATGGCATTTACTAGGCAAAAACCAAGCATGTAAAATAGTAAAGATGTCAGTGTTGTATGTAAAATTATTATTGTTAAACATGTCATCAAAATACCTTCAAACTCTAGCTTCAATATGACCATTAACAAAAACATGGTTTAATGTCTCAATATGATTATAGCATTGACATATAGAAGGATTGAGGAACCCTTTCTTCATCAATAAGACATCAATCGGCAATAACTATTTTAAAACTCTCCAAACTAAAGTGGAATAAGATAAGGGAATACTTTTATGTCAAATAACAAAAAAAAGGAATACTTAATATGAATAGTTCTAATAGTTTCCCAGACCATTTTGAAGTGAAAATTACCAAATATGGATAGGTTAAATAAAATATGATCCTCAGTCTTAGTTTGAAGAGAGATCTCCATAATTATTTACACAAGACTATCTAAAACATCCTTCAATTTGTTAGAGTCCCAATTATTAGCAGTAATGAAATAACTAACTTTAGTAAAAAAAATTGAGTGAGAATTCAAATATGTATCAACAGAATACACACCCCTCCAGTTGTCTTGCCAAAAGAACACCTTACCTTCCCCAATGCCCCATTGAATAAAATTCTCAGCCTCCCATTTGATGGAGCAAAGTCTTTCCATACCAAAGAGTCACTAGCTTTACAACAACAAATGAGAGGATGTTTTCCAATGAGAAAATTACAAGATCTTAAAGGGGATTAAAGGCTTGTTAATGCTCTGAAAAGCTACATCAAAAGAAAATAAAACCTAGAGCCACAAAAATCCCTTTTTTTTGTTAAAACCCAAGGTGAGGCCTATGCATTAATTAAAAGAGAAATTACAAAACCTATAAGAGGGACCTTTAGCACACTACTACTCAGAAGAGCAACAAAAAAATAAAAATAAAAACTAAGAGCCAAAGGTCCCTTCTAAGCACAAATACGAAAATACCTAGGAACATTCTAGGATGGTCAGAAGCCAACACCCAAAAAAATAGGAAGATTCAATGATTAGCTTTCAGCACACTCTTCCTACAAAAAATGCTTGGAGACAAAAGACCTGCAGCTGCAAAACTAAGTGATATAGTATAGACATGCACAAGTAGAGATCAATAGCATAGTTAATATTAAAGTAAAAATAATATAACAGTTCAGAAGAGAAGGGAGAACCACCAAATTCCATAATAAGATAGTGCTAATAATACCACCTCAAAGATCTAGAGTAAAGGTGGTCCTATAAGTCATATGCCTATACTGGCATAATCAAAACAAACATGATATTATGATGTTATCGGTACAGAGCATAAAATGTAAAGGAAAACCCATCCAAACCATCAGATAAAGTAAAATAAGCTCAAGGTATAATAAAACCCATAAGAGTTTTGTCCTGATATAAGGATAACCAAAGAAATAGGATGGAATGATACAGATAGAGAAAAACCCACATAAATAGGCCAAAAAGGCAACCAACCTAAAATGACAACAGCTGCAAGGGGAAAGCAAAAGCACCAGTAATAGTCCACATAGGGACCCCACAACCCGCACCACACCATGCCAGAAAAATATAGTCACTACTCTAGCAACCAAGACACAAATAATTAGCTAAAGGAATATAGAAAAATAACTCAAAGACACAAAAATAAACAACAGAAATCCTGATAGTAGGACCCAGCCAACCCAGGAAACAGCTAAGAAGAATGGACATAAAGAGCAACATAGCGGCCAGCTCTAAAAGCAAATAAAAGAATTGCCATTAGAAATAATGAGAAGTCCAAGAACACCCATGAAATTCATGAGCTGAATTCTACTCTTGCTAGACTTTCTATGTGGTGGAGACAACGTTCTAAAACCCAATGGTTGGAAGAAGGAGATCAAAATTCATGTTTTTTTCATGCTTTTACTTATACTAGAGGCAATGGGAACATGATCAATCAAATTATTGTTTCTAATGGTAATATTGAGACAAATTCATAGAAAATTCATGCATCTTTTGAAGATTTTTTTCTTAATAAATGGAAAAGGAGGCAATGTTTGCTTAACAATTGGCCTTTATTTCATGATGATCATCAACCAAATAATGATATGAAGTAGATGTTAGTAGTTGATTTTCAGAAACAAGAGCTTCTATCTACTGTTATAAAGATGGATAATAATGAATCTTCTAGAAATGATGGAATTAATGCTTACTTTTTGAAATTCTTTTAGAGTATTGTAAATATTGAATTATGGAATGCTGTTGAGAATTCTTTATTTTTTGAATTATACCTGATAGGTGGAAAGAAACATTGGTTGTATTGATTCCAAAAGTTCCTAATGCATCAGATGTGACTAAGTTTATACCTATAAGCTTATGTCTAACTATTTATAAAATGGTGGCAGGTATAATCTTGAATAGACTGAAGGATTGTCTTCCCAGGATTATTTTTGAACAACAAGTTGTGTTCGTACCTAGAAGATCTATTTCTGAAAACAATCTTTTCGCTCATGAGATAGTAAATAAATATAGATTCTCAAAAGCTCGTCCAGGATATATGTTACTTAAACTGGATATGGAATAAGCATATGATAGCATGTCATGGGAAACTTTAAAACAAATTTTATTTCTTATGGGATTTCTGGAGAAGATCAGTAACTTAATTATCCAATGTATAAGCTATCTGAAATTCTCTATTATCATTAATGGTAGGAACAGTAACTTAATAAATGTTGAATGCGGATTAAGACAAGGATGTCCATTATCTCCTTATCTTTTAATTCTTTGTTATGAGTTGCTATCTAAAGTAATGAATGATAAAGGCGGTGATCTTGGGGCAAGAATAGCTTTAAATACTGTAAAGGTTTCTCATATGTTGTATGCTGATGATGTTCTGCTAGTAGTTGAAGCTTCATGCAATAATGCATAGTTCATTATTAAAATCTTGACGGATTACTATTCGTGGACTAGATAAAAGATCAATGTGCAAAAATTTATGGTTTTGTATGAAAAATATGTTACTAAAAGAAAGAAAAGAAAGTTAAATAAAATTCTTTCTTAGCGACAAGTTGATGAATTCAATCTCGGTGTGAAGATGGCCCCAAGGAGATTAAAAGCTGTTGATTAATAATTTTTATTGAATAAGGCTATGGAGAAGCTCAACACATGGGGATCTAAATCACTGTCATTGGCTGGAAAGATTTTGTTGATTAAATCTTTATATTCTTCTATTCCTTTATTCATTATGACTCACTCTTTGGTGCCAAAGAGTATTCTATATGATATTGACAGATTTGTAGGAATTTCTTATGGCATAAGGAACAAGGAAGATATGGTTTGTATTATATCTCATGGAATACTCTTTGTACTTCAATTAATCAAGGTAGTCTAGGTATTCAAGGAGTGGTTGAGAGACAAGTTCCTTTAAGAGCTCGTATTCCGTTGAACTTCATTAAAAAATCAAAATACTACTCTTGGTAAAATTATTACGGCAAAATATGGTTGTGACATTTGGAATTTAGATACTAGAAGAAGCTCATCTACGTCTTGGCGTATTATAAAAGATGGTGCTAGTTTCTTAAAAATAATAATCAGATGGCAAGTTGCAAATGGTAAAAGAATTATTATTTCAAATGACATTTGATTCTTGATAGATGTTTAAATAAATGGCCAACAATGTGTGGCATTGCTGAGCTTCAAACCGAACCAGTTTCATATCTTTAAGATGCAAATGGAAGATGGGATGAAGTGGTGTTAAAGAAGCATTTTTTTGAAGACTTAGTATAGTTAATCTCCAAAATTCAAGTGATTTTTTATTCAATTGATGATCAACCAAAATTGTTATAAGGTAATTCAAGAAAATCTGTTGCTGCAATGACATTTGAGACTATTTCAATTCACAATTCAGTTAGTAAGAATATCAAATGGATTAGGAAGTTACATTTAACTGCTAAGGAAGTCTTATTTTGGTGGAGGCTGGTAAACAATGCATTACCTACCAATCTTTGGCTGAATCACAGAAAGTTACATGATTCTATTTTTTGTCCCTAAAATTGTTCTAAAATTGAGGATTCTAATCATATTTCTATCCAATGTTTAAAGTTAAATGAAATCTTTGATATGCTCAAACAATGGGGTGTTCATCTTCCCAAATTCCTTAACTTAGATGATTGTTTGAAGAATCTTGAGATGTTGGCATCATCATATTCGGGAATATTTATAGTTTATTTATCTTTGGTTTATCACAATTGGAAAGCTAGGAATTAATTTAAGTATGGAGTCAATGTTCCTTCTTTGATAATGATAGCAGCTTATATCCTTTCTTATTCAATTCAACCTCCATTAATTCCAATTTTTCAGAACTGGGATGCTAACCAGCATGTAATGCTATCAAAATTTTGGTATCCTCCGCCTACAAATTGGATTAAGTTGAATGTTGATGCTTTGTTGATGCATTCCAATTTGGAAAGTATAGCAAGAGTATTACGGGAACATAAAGGCCGTTTCCTATCAGCTTATGGCAGAAGTTAAAGCATTGGGATATTTCATTACTGGAGTTATTAGTTTTTTTTTATTTCATGAATATAATTCAAGACTAGATGAGGGATAAGCAAGGAATCATTATTGAAGGTGACAACTATAATGTTATAAAACTTTTATATAAAAGTCTATTATGAGGAAAATTAATCAGAAGAATAAAATTTGAAGACTGGATTTTTCTTTTTTGGATGTTTTCATAATGTAAATTTGTATTTTGTTTCTAGGAGAGTAAGGGAGTGGAAGATGTATTTTCTCAGTATGCCCTCTTAAGATATTTTTATTGGGATGCTTTTATTTTTAGTGAACTTCCTTCAAGATTTGTTGACTTGATTAGGAAGGATTGTGATAGGATTTCTAGCACATAGGTTTCTTTGCATCCTTCTACTTTTAGTTTTAATACAATTTGCATAGCTTCAAAAAAAAAAGCCATGAAAGCCCCCCCCCCCCCCCCCCCCCACCCCCCTCGAAGTAGCACAAAAATAAGACACAAACACAAAGTCAAAGTTTCCAAACCCAATTCACCAATAAATGAAACCCTAGAGTTCCAAATTTAATCACGAAAGGACCAGCCCAACCAAACACCCAAAAAAGAAAAAGATAGCCATCAAAAAGGCTAGAAATAAGAAAAATTAGATTTGATGCTAGAAGGCAACACTAGCTTAGGTGTGTAGTATCAGTAAATTCATTAAGAGTAATATCCAGTTACCGCTCTAATCTGATCCAAATCTAACCCAAACACTATTGACAAAATATAGTATATGGGGATAATATTAGACCAAAAAAATGGCACCGGAATAAGCTTAAAAAATATAACCTTAAAAGTTCCTGGCTAGCCTCATGAGACAAAAGGAGATTATAACTGAGAGCTAAACCAAAACTGAGAGCACAGCACCTAAAGCCAATGCCAAACCACTTCCAGATGTAAGAAATAGGTACCTAAAAAAGAGCATGACAACATACCCATCTCAACTTCCCCACCAATTACTATTGAAAGACACAGCTAAGAAGGCCAAATCCACATTCAACAAAATAACCTTCCCACTAAACATCAGTAACAAATTTGATGAGCAGCAAAAGAATATAGTCTCAAAATCCATTGAGTAACAATCATTGTTAAGGCCAGTCAAATTAAGACAACCAGAGAGGAAATAAAACAAAGCCAAAGCCCATCTATTAAAACCTAGAAACATAATGCAATCTTTATAAATTACCCTAGAAGATCCCAGGGATAACCAAAACCACAAGCAAACTAGAACCAAAAGGAGAAGCTAACCAAGAAGAAGTCCAAAAGAGCCCAAAAATATAGCCCCAAAAGCCACAGAAAGAGCTCCACCCTAAACCAACACCATAAAACATAAAAAATGGGAGAGAAAAACATAACAACAAAATAACAAGATATAAGACCTACAGTCTAACATAGGGCAGACCAATTTTATCCAATCTAATAAGGCCTTTAAAAAAGACAAGCAAATTAATATAAGAAAAATCCATGAGATGCTCCTGACTGCAACCATAGTTGTCCAACCAATAAACACAAGAGTTGCCTTTCCTAAGGATATGAGAGATGCTAAAATTAAAAAGAACCAACATTTACTTAATGTCCCTAATAAGAAAAAAAAGGTTTGGACTACAGACATTATTACCAGGCTCCTTCAAACAATGAATACTATATGTAGCATCCACCTCAATCCAAATATATGTAATACCTAAGGACAAGCATAATTTAAGACCATAAAAAAATAGTAGAAAGCTCAGCATATATAATAGAACAATCATGTAAAGGACTAGCATAGGCTATGATAGTATTGCCAAAAAAATCTCTAATGATACCACCACAACTACAAGTAGATTTCTTAACATAACCATCAGGGTTCAGTTTAATTATATGTAGACAACTGGACATTAAGTATATTCAAAGCCATTAGTAAAAATAATAATATCATTGATAAAGCTAAAATGAGAAATAGGGAAACCACCTAAGGTCTTATAAGAAAAATTGGGGTGTTTATTATAAAGATTAGCATACCTCTAGACATATACTAAGTAGCTATGATAAAACAGGAGGAAGGGGATCACCTTGTCTCAAACCTTGAGAGGACCTCCTTTGCTTTTACCAATAATAGCCACAGATAAATATTAACCTTCAATATAGTTCTTAATGAGCCTAATATAAGGCAAGTTAAAAGTAAATTATTGAAGAATGTTATAGAGAATGTTCCAGTTAATGTTATTATGATAAAACTAATTTGATAGGGAAAATAAGTTGGGGAAGAAAAAGAGCTAAATGATCCATTAAAATTTTGGAAATATTAAGTTGGGGAAGAAAAAGAGCTAAACGAGCCTTTAAAATTTTGGAAATATTCTTGCTAAAGAAAGAGTAAAGACTTATAGGCCAGAAATCATCCCAAGAATAGGTAACATTCATCTTAGGAATAAGAACAATGGAATAGGAAGCAAAAAAATTTTGGGGATATGATTGCCTTGAAATAAATACATAACATATTTAATTAAATCCTCACAAAAAATATTCCAACTTTTTTGAAAAAAAATTAGTCGTGAAACCATCAGGCCCTGCCACCAAATCATGATTCATAGAATTGATGATGCTAAAGAGCTCTTTGTGAGCGAGGGGCTAAGTAAGGACCATATTATCCTCTGCCCTGATAGTAGTAGGCATAAGATGAGGAAATTCAATGGGTTAGGATTGAAGATTTTATTAAGAACATTTTTAAAATGCTCCACAGTCGAATTGGTAATATCCTTAGCATCCTCAAGAGTGGACCCATCAATTAGAGAAATCTTGTGAATATAATTCATAGCTCTTCTCTTATTAATTAAGGCATGAAAAGACTTAGTTTTATTGTCAGCCTCAACAAGATGTTTAGAAGCTGCATTTTGTTTCCAAAAAACCTCTTCTTGGGCTGGAGGTTAAAAAAGGGAAGTTTTAGCATCATTTAAGAGCTTAAAATTCTCAACAGTAGGGTCATTTTGATAATATGTATCCCTTAAATTCACCATATCTTCAATAACTAAAACATTAGTGAAGACATTTTTAAAAACGTACTTGTTCCACCAATTGATTTTGAACTTCAATGTTTTAGTTTTAAGCCAAAACCTATTCATGCCTTGAGTAGAATTATCAAGATGCAAGGAGCTTGCCAATCATCATAAACCATACTTAAAAAATGGCTATCTAACAACCACATATTTTAGAATCTAAAATAAGGCGGAGAGGTGAACTAAACCAACTTGATACCAATCAGGAGAGGGGAGTGATCAGTAAGAGTGCTACAAAGATGCTCAACATGAGTGTTGGTGAGACAATCGATCCAAAGGTTATTAAAAAGCACATGATCTAAATGTTTCCATAAATTACCATGATTCCAAGTGAAATTATTACCAGAAAAGCCAATATCAACTAAGTTATAATCCAAGATCATGTTGTTGAAATCCTCCATAGACTGATAGAAAGGATGAGCACCACCAAGTCTTTTAGAGGAAGAGGCTATTGTGTTAAAATCCCTACCAACTAACCAAGGTAAGGAAACCCTATTGTAAAAATTAAAAAGCTGGTCCAACAGAATTCTTCTAGTGATTCTAGAAGAAGAAGCATAGATAAAAGAAGCAAAGCATTTAAAATTATAAAATTGAATATGGTAGTGAATCACTTGAGGGAAATCACCAATAACATCAATAAGAAAAGGATCCTTCCAAAATATCCAAATCATGTTGGAAACATTGGTGATAGCATGGTTAAAACCCAAAAAAACAACTAGCAGGAAGCAACTTATTAACAATCAGTTCAAGAAAAATCAAAAGTAAAATATTATAAATTCTGCACATATTTTTAACTCTCAACTGAGAAGAGGGGCATCCAACTCCCCTAACATTCCAAATAAGAGACTTTAGCTTTAACATAGGAATTAATTACAGTTTTAGATCTAGAACTCCTAGGACATTACTAAAAAAGGTTTTATACTTCTTACCATTCTTTGCTTGGACTTTAGTAAAGCCATGAGCCTTATCGTGCATGTTATCATCGTAATTATCATTCACCTCATCATTCATACTATCATAATCAATAGCATTAGGAGAATTAGTAACATTAGGACTAGAAATCAAACCATCTTTAGGATGATTATACAAATAAATTTCCTAAATAAGTTCACCTTCTTTGACATTATCATGTACATCAAAAGTAGGATAATTAGCTGCCCCAATAGGGAGATCAACACAACCACCAGTTAAACATTGAAATTCGTAATTTTTTTATTAAAACCACAAGGAATTTGAGATGAAGCTAGTGCATTATTATATTCCTAATTGATCACCATAATTTGATCATCTATAGACGAAGATGCAATGTGACTAGCATGCTAAATAGATTTATCCCCCTCAACATTTCTAATTTGTAAAACATCATCAGAATCCTCATTTCTAGTTTGAAAAACATCATGGGAATCCTCTATCAAAGCAACATTAAGAATAATAAGATGAGAATCAGAGGCATTATTAGGAAGCATGTCAATCGCTTGTTGTACATTTCTAGATCCACTAGTATTAGGATTAGCATAGATTTCATGAATGCCAACCAGAGAAGATACAAGTGAAGGCTCAGTCTCTTTATGATATTTAATAAGTTCTTTTGGTTTACAAAGACAAGGATATAAACTAAAACATTCAAAAATACTGTTCGTATGAATTTTGTAGTGATTACATAAATCAAAAAAGTTTTCAAATTCAACATGTTGAAGATAGCCCAAGTTTTTTGGACCTAGCCAAATCTCCTTAGGGTATTTTTTTCAAAATATCAAGTTCCACCAAGACACAGGTGACAAAGGGTCAAGAAATAGAAGTTGTTGCTTGATCCATAAGAAATGGCCTTCTAAAATATAACCCAAACCGTGCAGGATTTGTGGAATGAACATCTGCAAACGCAAGTTAGGGAAAGAAATTCAAACCGATGATATAGGTGATTCTTCTTTAACATCAAAAGTCAGAGTCCATTTGAGAAGTCTTATTTGACATAATTGAATATAGTAACATGAACTACTAAAAATACGATTGTAATCGAGATCATTGGAAAGTTGAATTACGATATGTCACGGGTCAAGTAAGCCAATAAAGAAAGATCTAGGCACCTTTAAGTTAATAAAAAAAATTGATCACATCTAGATTTTGGCCTATGAAATGCAAATTTACCAACAAGTATAAATTGAAATGGAGCAGCAAATTTAGCTATAACATCTTCATCAAACATTAAAGAAGGAACACCTTTAAAGGAAGTTTTTGTCATAGCAAAGGGATGGATAGAAGATGATCCAAACCATATACGACATCCTTACAAGAATGTGATTTGTAATTATCTAACAAGCCAGTAAAACCTGCGTGCTTACTAGATGAATCAACAGAGGGATTAACCTAAGGAGAAGTAAATGAAGGAGTCGTCACCTTGCCTTGATCAACCAAAAATGATCAAAATAGACTAAGATAAGAGAAAATATTAAAGTAAACCAAGGGCCAGAAAGGCCCCTGAGCACTCATATTGAAGAAAACCACACAAAAAAATGACAAAATGTAGGAAAAAACCAAGAAAAGAACGGTAGATGATGCCCAAGAATCGCCAGAATGGTCGCCAAAGCAAAGGAAGACGGAATTATATGAGTGATATAAAGAGCCATAAAAATACTTTTTTTTTTTGGAAAATTTATGATATTTCATTAAAACCAAAAGGAGGTGCAAGAGGGTACAAACTAGGAATAACAAAAATCACCTATGCTTCCCCAAAACCAAAAGTGGGAAAAATAACCTGATAAAGATGGTCAAACAAAGGACCAACAAAAAGGAAAAGATCAAAGAAAAGAGAAAATCCTCAATTGGCAATTTGATGTCCGCCACGGAGGAAGAATACCTCAACCATGGTCAATTGAGGGGACCAAAACCTCCTCAGTTGCTTTCTTCCTCTTTCTTGGAGCAATAGTAACAGGCCCCAACTGCTGCAGTTCTTTTTGTAAGGAAGCATGAGACAAACTAAGTATTTGCTTGAAGAGATTCAGGCTTTTCTAAGAGAAATCCCTCCGCTAAGAATTCTGAGCAGTGAAGTCAATAGGCTTTGGTATGGGCACACCGAACGTTGGAATAGAGCACCTAGTTTCATGCTCATGGCCTCTAGAAGGTGAAGTGGGGAGTTGGGCTTTCTCCTTCTACTGATAATATTCTAAGTTCCCAATTGGTCCACATCAGAAGAAAGCTACTGAATAGACATAAGAATGGCATTATTTTGCACTTCCATAATAAAAGATGGAAGAGTGTTGTCAATATAGCTATCAAGCTGTAGCTTAGCCTTGCGAGGATAGGACTCCACTTTATGGCAAATAAAACCACAATAGAAATATAAATGAGAAAGGCCCTTGTACTCCACTTTTTGAAATTATCTGCCATTTAAACCCTTAATCCAAAATCATGGGGAGAGTTTCTATATCAAATCAATGTGGACATGGACTCCAGCATAAGAACTCTGACCCCAAGAGGCTGATTGCTCATCCATCCAAAGAGTTTCGCCAATCATAGTAGCCATACATGCAATATTGAAAGGATCCCAATACATCAAAGGAATCCATGGAAATCAGACCCAAATTGGCGAGGCAAACTCCTTCACATCATCAAGAGAGATGAAAAGTGACCACCTATTCAGGCCAATAATGCTTCTAACCACAATCCAAGGACTGCCCCTGAGAATGACATCCCAAGCATCAAAGCTTTGAAAATATAAATAAAATAATTTAGAGCAATGGTGATCAATCAAAACTCCCCAACATGTGACCATCTCCTTGAAAGTTCACCAGAGCCATCAAAATCCAAGGCCAATTATGCAAGGTGAATTAGGGTTCAGTAATTGAAAAACCAAATGAACTCCAAACTTCTTGAAATTTGAACCCTAAGTTATTTAAGACCTAAAGAACAAACCCAATACGTTTTAATTCATCAAAGCTCCCCTAGGATTCAAAATTAATTTCTAAAGTAAATGCATATATAATTTATAAATTTTATTTTAAGAGATCTAGCTAATGGATTGGGTTGAAATTAATGACAAACTAATCCTTGTATAATATGCTATCACACCAAAAAAAATCATAAACAAGTGCTCTATGGATTATAATTTATGAATTTCCAAAGATTTTGGTAAAAAATGACCCATTCCCTTAAAAAATTCATCCCATGCAAATTAACTCATCAAACAAACCTAAAAAAATTAAGGTACGTCAAAGGCATGCCATAATATCATCTAGAACAATTTAAGATCAATTAGAAGAGTATTTAAAGAGAAATTACTAAAAATAAAAGAATATATATTCTATTATAAATTACTCTTTATTTACTCACAAATGTGACTTAATTTTATTTTTAAATTAAAGCTCTACTCATGCTGGTTCCATAAAGTTATTGCATGTAATTTTTGGTTAAGTGTGTAATTTATGGTGATTTTTTGAAGTTTTAGGCTATTTAATTAAATCATTTCCCCACTGCTGTCATCATGTCATCATCGCCATGTCATCCTTACGAGGACACATGTCATTATGGGATTGGCCACCACTGAATGGCAGTGGTCAATCCACTTATCCATGTTAATGATACTTTCCCACTATAGGATCCACATTATTATACATTGATGGCTTTGATAAAGCCGTACAGACAAGCAGTCCACCTATTGCTTGATCTGGTCAAACTGATTACACTATCTAACTAGATATGGACTATCCGATCAAATACTTGTGCGATGGGATGACCAAAAATTGTAAGATCATTTTACTACATTTTTTAACTATTTGGAGGTATGCATATAACTTTTTCTGTACTCAAGTTGAGTAAACTTTTAGGCAAAGCTTCTTGGCTATGTAATACCCTATTCTAAAAAGTTTAGGAGTTCCATGATAATGGATAGTAAAGTTATTTAATTCCTTGATGTAGACCTATGGTTTGAGAATTACCTCTAACTAGTGGATAAATTTTCTTGATCTTTATGCCTATAGAGTCCTTTAGAGATCCATTGGGTCATCGTTGAAGACCCCAAGTTTAGAAGAGCTCTAGACTAGAAGTTTGGAAGCCTTGGAAAATTGTAACCATAATCACCCCTAGACCTACCACCCAATGGATTCTAAAGCTTAGGAAGGCTTAGGAAGACTATGAAGAGCTGAGGCAATTCAATCAAAAGAACTAATCATTGCTTCAAAAAATAAGGCTGTAATTATAAGAAAGAGAAATTGAAGAATAATTCAAACTCTTTGCTACCTCATTACATGGCTAGCCACCATTTTAGTTGGGGATTTTCCAATAGGATCCAAGGGAACATTCTTGAGAGTTTCAACTCATGTGGTTAGTTTTGTAGAAAGTTATAACATAACCAATAAATGCACATGGGTTGTTCTAAGGAATTCTGCCACATCAGTAATCCACATCATTGGAGCTGACTAAGATAAGTATAATGAATATTCAAATAAAATTTAATAATTTTTAGGATTTAATTTGGGCAGGGTATTGAATAGGCCAAAGATTTTAGATTTTTAATTGTTCAAGTCAACCCACTTGGTTTACCCAGGTCAATCCATGAGCTAGGCTAGTAGGGTTTGATGAAAAAGGTCCATGGATTCTTAATGCAAGAATTTATGCAATTTAATTTTACAAGGTTTTAAATTTGGCACAATAAAACCCCTTTGGGTTCATTTGGGTTAACCCAAATGGCTAGCCTAAGTGGGTGATGTGCTAAATCTTTTTGGCTGAACCTTGGGGACCCAATGAATAGTCCCCATAGATTTAAGCACCTTGGTTTACTCTAAATATATGAATTAATGTTTAGAGGCTTTAAGACTAGTTTGGTCAACCAAGTTTGACCAGGGGTTGGTGTCTGGTCCAACCCATTCCAAATGACATTTAAAACTTATTAGAGGGGGTTTTATGCCATAGTGAGGTCTAGATGCATGAAATATAATTGTAAGGTTGAAGGGGCCCTTTAGTCCACCTAGGTTGATTTAATCAACTAGGGTTGACCAGAGTGTGGGTTTAGATTTAATCCACTCCAAATGTAACTTAGAGTTTATTGGAACTAGTTTTGGTTATGGCATGGCTGGGCCTATAAGGTCATATTCAAAAAGTTAATTTTAGGTTTTATGGGTTTCTTGGACAACCATAGTCCACCAAAGGTTCAAGGGAGTTCAAATCAATATTATTAATATTAGGAGTATGTTTAATGTGTTTGTAAAACCTTTTAAGGTATTTTGTAACAAGATGTCATGTCTAGTGACATGGGCTATAAATATTTAAAGGTTTTGTAGGTTGGGGCAATGCTTTGTGTTTTAGGTTTTAGGAGGACATGGAAGCCTCCATAATGGTTTGGTAGATTCTATAGACTTGTCTAATTAATATGAAAATGATCAAACACCTTTCTAGAGCCTTTACTCAAGGTTTTGAATAAGTTAAAAATTCTCATAAAATAGGGAAAAGTCTAAAGGCTTTAGACTTCAAATTTGAATAGAAATATTAAGATTTTGAGTTTTAAATTTGATTTGGATTTAGATTTCATTTAGCATTGAATTTTATCATTAATTAAAGAGTTTAGAATTTAAAATACTTAGACATTGACAACTATTAGATGATTGATAGTGATTGAGTGGCAGATCAAGTAACTATCAAACATGATTTTCAAGTGATTGATTTAGGCTTCAATAAATGAATCAGCATGCCATAGCATAGTGGGAAACTAGATTTAAAATTTAAAATGGAGTTCAAGGAATTGAAAGCTAAGATTGAAGCTTTAATTTAGGGTTCTGACCTAAAAAATATGAGATCAATAACTTGTTTTTCCTTATCGACAACTGAGGTTCTTGGTGGTAAACAATTTTCACAATGAAGATTTACTTGAACTACTTTTCAAGAGAGGATATAAGGGAATTATATGTCTCCTAATCACTGACTACTTTTATATGTTATCAAACATCTCAATTTTAATGCTAATACAAGTACCCTAAATATCAAAAACAAGGGCATCACTATCATAAAAATATTGAAGTGATTCTTTTAGTTTAATTAAATTTATATTTGATTCTTGAGAATTGTTTTCTTCTTTATAATGAGAACTATTAGTAGATTCATCATCAGAAATGGATAAGATATACACTGAATTTTTCTTCATTACTTTTTGATTCCTGGGTAGGATAAAATAGAAATTGTACAGGGTAAGTGGAACAAGGGAATTGGGTCCCCAATTTGAAGTTATTATAACTTTGGTCTTTACATCTATATATTAATTTTTACTCTCCACCTTTAGAATTATGGAAGACTAGAAGGATGGAATCTTCTTAGGCTCTTCAGATGGAGTTATTTTCTTGATTTCTTCTTCATGAACTACTAGATCAACCTTGATGGGACTCTTTACTTCTTGGGATACCTGAGTAGATGAATGATATAGCTTATTCAAATCCTCTTAGATAACCAGGATAGAATAACATCCTAGCCATCATTAGGCTTTATAAATGAAATGGGTCCATAGAGCTCACCAATCACACATTTAGATCCATCCTTAACTCAAACTTGCAAAATATTTCTTGGGCATCACAACTACCTTAATTAAATATTTTTCTCAAGCATCTTTGAAGATTATATAATTTTAAAGTTCATGACCCAACATCTCGTGATATAATTTACCAACTTCTTCGAGCCTCTTAGGGCCAGGGTCGAACTCGAACTTCTTCAAGAAGTTCTTGAAAATTCTTTTGATTACTTCCCTTTTGAATGAATATGATTTATATATAAATAACTCAAACTTTTCCCTGCTCTCCATCGAGGTGAGATTGGATCAATGTTTAAACTATTCATTCTAAGGTCTACTATACTATCGATACTAGGAAGCACGAGATGGATTCTCTACTTACACTGTCATTAACTATTTGTCTTTATTACGTGTAGAGACTAACCCAGATATTCTTTCTCAGACCTTCTTGGGTTTTTTTTTCTTTACATCCATTGTAGATTGATCTTTTAAGAAAGGTAATTAAGAAGCCTCCTCTTACATATTAGAATATTTACTCAACAACTTCTCAAATATTTTTATGGTAAACCCTTTAAACAAGAATGCTACAAGAGCAATGAGGTTTATTTCAACCAGAACTATGAGGTTTATTTCACCCTCCTTGGGGTTAGTTAATAGCCTTGTGAGCCTAGGTTACCCAATAATATACCATATTATTATATTTTAAATTTTATATTTGTTAGAATCATTAAAAGCTTATAAATCTCATGCACTTATGTTTTCCAAAATGGTGGTAAACATAGTGCATAAATCCCAATGAATTATTTAAAATTTATTTAAAGACCCTCCAAATGCAATGCATGTGTATTTTCCAAATGGAGTTGAATACAATGCATGAGGGTCTTTTACTATTTAAAATTTATTAAGGACCTTCAAATTCAATGCTCTAATGCCTTTCAAAGGAATCAAACATATAGCATGAGGCCCTTTATTTAATAATTCAATATTTAATTAATAAATTTACTTAATTAAATCAAGTTTAATTGAATTTGCTACGATATTTTATTTAGTTTGTTTTAATTAAATTTTGTTTATTGTTTGATGATTTATATTTAACTTCCCTAAATTTTTTTGTGATTTATTTAATTTTTAATTAATTTTAAATTAATTTGTTACAATTATTTAAGTTTGATTATTCAATTTTATTTTAGAATTTTATTTTTATGTTTTTAAAATTTTATTTTAATTTTCTTTTGTTCATGCTAACCTTACTTTACTTAGATTTTATTTTTAACTTAATTAATTAATATCATTTACTTATTAAAATTTGGTGAGTTTAATCTATTTATGTTTGATTATTCTACTTTATTTTTATTAATATATTATATTATTTTATTTATTTTGAATTATACAAATTATAATTTAGGAAAATTAGAAATAGAAAATCCTATATTTGGGCAATAAATCAAAACTATGCATCTCTAAATTTGGCACTAATGAGTAAAATCCTACTCACTAGCGGGTTATCTAGTTTGAACAATTAAATGCAGGGTTTCTACATGGACCTAAGGTTTAGGGGATCTTAGGAACATGCATGGCTTTTAAGGCCTAAGGGGTACTAAGTTTTATAGAATTTAGCTCACTGATGCTTGCCCGATGGTTTTCGGCCGTAGCACCTCCATTTGGAAGAAATGGAGGTGACTAAATCCTTTAGCTTCACTATCTAATTAATCTCCATATTCTCTCACAAAATAAATAAGCACCCAAAGAGGAATAGTGGTTAGCAATATATTTCATAAATTATATATAAGAAGATTTAATATATTCAAATATTAAAATTGATATGTATATATATGCATGATGATAACATAAGGAATCAGTAGCTCTTTTACATCATTAGCTACAACTTTTGTATTTAACAAAATAAATAATAAGTATATGTACATGCTAAACAAAACCATGAATTATTGCATTGGATGTATTATTGCTATCAAATCCCTAAACATGGAAATAGATTTCTTATCATAAACATTATTTATCAAAGCCAATTTACACATAGTTTTGAAGTATAGTATACACTTCAAATATGTATTTTGACTTCTATTCATTTGAATGTTTAAGGCATAAATGCTTGTGTAAATTTAATAAGTAGTAATAACTCATGAAGTACTTGAAGATGAATGTACATGAGGATTTTCCTGAAATCCATTGATGAAAAGTTTGAGCATGCATTTAGATATGAACCTCTCTAATAAGTTGCAAATCAAATGAAATAGACTATGAATTAACTTACATTTCTCTTAAATTTTATATGAAAAATTGGATTACATCATTAGAACACCTGATCAAATTCGATGTCCTCAGTATCCTAGTTATGTTCAGCAAGAATATGAGAGCAATTAGTTCAAGAAAAACTAAAATTGTCCACTCGGATAAATGCAATATCATAACTTGTCCATGAATACACATGAAATAAATAATGATAGCAGACAAGAGCAATGTAAAGCTTGCATAGAGAATCAAATCCTTATTGGAGACCTTCTAAACTAATCTAAATCAACCATTTTATATAAGAATACTGAGAGAAGGATATTTTTTTTTTTTTACATCATAATCAAATGCTTCATAAATACTCTAAGCAATCCAAACTACAATTTTTTAAATAGAAAATTGCTAGCATTTGCAAAACTTGAAACCAAAATACAATCTCATGTTAAAAAGAACATATGGTATAGATCTTATAATAATTATTGGACTTATATTTTAGATGATTTTACTACTTTTCTGCACCAACCTCTATCTCTTTCCTATTTGATAAAAGAATAGGTTCAATCCACAGTTGTTATCAAAACTCAACCATTAAGTTAAATTGCTTGAACATTCCCAAATAAAAAGAGATTTAAGAAAGAAAATAAAAAGAAAATGCATGTAAATGGCATCATAATCTTCTCGATCTATATTCTTCATACATCATTTCTTATTTATTGGTATGGTATCAAAATACTAAAAGTTTTTTTTTTTTTATGCTACCTATCTTAATAGCAAAAGTTAATAATGTTGTAAATTTGAATTGCAATATATAATAGGAAGTTATTCCCAGTGGAAAATAACCTACTTTAAGCAAGTGAATATAACACAACACATAGATGAATTTTATTTTTTATGACAACATTGTAGATCAGAAACCCATAGTCTTTATAAATTAAATCTCAAAACCATTTAAAATACTTATCCGTGAAGGAAGTAAGTAAAGAATTTTTATTTATTTACATTTTTTAAGTTCATTCCCATTATATGTAAAATAATCAAACCAGTTGAATAAACACTAATGCTTAATGAAATCAGGAGCTCAACATGCACTTGAACAAGAAGTAGGAGCAAAAACATTCCACTTTTATTTTGAGTAATATAATTTACATAATATATTTTTTTAGATAATGAATCTCTCATATCGGTGGCACCTGACTTTGACAATAGTTATTACAAGAAAACATCATCATATGTTATAATAACATACTAGTAGCTTAGTTTGAAAAACCCACATAAAAAAAACACAAGGAAGGTACAGAATATCAACAACAATATAGGCAATTTCAGCTTATCTAAGGCATACAATCCACATTCTTCACTCAGTTTAAACTTAAGTAGAACAAAAAATTTTAGAACTATGTTTCATTGGGCATCCCTCAAAATATGTTAAACAAAATTTAACATTCTCCTAGTAAAAGATTCTGGCATACCAGGGATTGATATTTACCATCTTACTGGAGGTGCAGCACCTCAACCAAAGGAGCTCTACACTAGAGCTTCATTTCTTTCTTGGATGGATCAACTGCAGCCCTTCATTTCTTGTTAGGAAGGATCAACCACAACCCTTCTCTTCTCAATTTCTATTTCAATTTCTATCTTGGACGATCAGCTAGACTAGATTTTGGACTACTAGAAGGTAAGGCTGATCAAATATGGTGACTATGAGGTCAACGAGAATTTTTCTAGGTCAATCGGGTGTGGGAGATCATAGTCGATCAGAGCTCGATAGTAAGGAGGAGGGCTGGAATGGGGGACTAGTGGCATAAGCTAGTTCAAAAAATTGAAGGTGATATGAAAGAGGGAGTCAAGAGGAGAAGGGGTCTTATGCGGTCTGGGAGTTACATGCATGATTTGTTTTTTGAACTAGAGGTGGCTGTGTGTAAAAAAGAGGAGATTGTGTATATGAGCCTCCTTTCTTCTCTTTTCTATATTACCTAGCTACTCAAAACATACCCAAAAGAATGAAAAATGAAATGACTCATTAACCCTTACAAACCCTTAATATAATGGTTCATATTAGATCTCATATTTCCCTTAAAAAGTAGGAAAAGTATGATGTCTTTTGTGCTTTATTTCCATCCATAAGATCCAAACTTGCTTAATTTGGAGAGATGTGATAAGATAAGGAAAATGTGAACTTTAAATTTATTTTAATTATTAAATTAGTTAAGGCAAACTCATAACATTCTCTCTCCTTAACATGCATCAAATAATATCTAATTTGAGCACAAATAGACTCATTTGATCTGTCTTGACAAGCTGAATGCAATGACTCAATTTATTTTGTAAGATAAGGTCTTGATCAAAAGATTTTATGTATGGAATGAACATGTGTATAAGAGATAAATCGACCTATGAAATAAGCAATAAGATCATGCAAGGGACCAATGTAATATGGAGGTCAACAGTATTAAGTTTACAATCTTTGTCTAGACAATGACAAAATTCTATCCAAGACGAACCACCTCTACCAAATACCTAAAGTTATCAGCATCTCCTTCAAGATAGGGTTTCAACCTCTATCCATTAACATTCAAAATATAAGTAGTTTTATGATCCGTGATATCAATAGCTCCATAAGAATACACATTTATTATAGTGAATGGGCCTAACAACCTATACTTAACCTTCCCAGGAAATAACTTCAATCTTAAATTAAATAATAAGACTTCCTATACAAGTTCAAATTATTTTTTAATAACCTAACAATCATGCCACTTTTTAAATTTCACTTTAAAACAGCATTTTCATATGAATCAATTCTAAATTCTGGCAATTCATTCAACTATTTTTCTTTATCATCCTTAAGTTTATAATTTAATTCTTTTACTACCCAGAAAGCATTATTCTAACTCTAGGGGCAAATGGAAAGATTTTCCAAAATTAATTTATAAGGAAGCATTCCAATTAGAATCTTATAAGCAGTCTTATAAAACTATATGCATCATTCAATCTCAATGGCCAATCGTTCTTATTTAAACTTATAGTTTTCTCTAAAATTATCTTAATCTCCTTATTATTAATTTCTACTTGACCACTAGTTTGGAGATGAAAAGAAGTTTTTATTCTATGCTTATATCTATATTTACAAATTTTAATTTTAACTCTCTTATTACAAAAATGGATACCCCATCACTAACAATAACTCTAGGCACTCCACATAAAGAAAATATGTTTTTTTTTTTTAAGCTTAATAACTACCTAAGCATAATTTTTAGAAGTTGCTATTCCTTTTATCCATTCAGCGACATACTTAACAGATATTGCAATGTACTGACTTCTAAAGGATTGAACAAGAGGACCCATTATGTCTAAATCAAAAACATAAAAAATTTCAACTTCAAATATATAATTTAGGGGCATTCATTTCTTTTAAAAATATTTCTTACCCTTTGGCATCTATCACATCATTTATAAAATTATTTACATTCATAATAAGGGTAGGCCAATAAAATCTAGATTAAAGAATCTTAGAAGTTGTTTCAAACCCATCAAAAAGCCCTCCATACTCAGAATTATGACACCAACTACTGATGGGTTCAATCTAATTTTTTAGGGACACAATGCCTAATAATTTTAACCGTATACTTCCAAAATAAATTAGACTCATCCTAGAAATAGAGTTTGACATCATGTAAAAGTTTATGCCTTAGAGTGTAAGACATGTACGTGGGAATAATACCACTAACAATGAAATTAACAATGTTAGCATACCAAGTCATATTCCAAAAATGCAATAAAAATAGCATTTCATTAGAAAAAAATTCATCAATGTCCTTATCATTAATTCCCTATATGATTGATCTAAAAGAACCATAAGGCCATTATAAAGGGTTTGAATGATTAGTCAATCAAGGAGGACATCATGACGACATTTCCTAATGATTTCTTTAAATCTCTCCCATGAAACATAGATAAATTTATCATCTAACTTGATAAATGAGGTAATAACATTTCTAAGCTTAGCAATTTTAGATGGGGAAAAATATTTAGTTAAACATTTATAAGCTAAATCATTCCAAGTTGTAATTGAGCTTTAGGGTAATGAATTTAACCACATCTCAGCATTATCCATAAGTGAAAAAGGAAATAACCTAAGTTAAATGACATAATCAAAAACACTATTGTATTTGAGGGTTGCACATATTTCATAGAAACTATTTATATGTAGATTAGTATCTTTTATTGGAGTTCCCCCAAACTGAGCGTTTTACACCATTTGAAATATTATAGTTTTTAATTGAAACTTGTTAGCTTGAATGCAAGCTCTATTTATGCTTTAATGAATGCCTTCAACCATAGGGTCAGTGTAATCCTTAAGCAGTCTAGGTTGATCATTTTCTTGAATTTGTTCAGCCATTTTTTTAGTCTTTTTGTGATTTTTTAGTTTTTCTTAATTTTTAAGGGTCTTTTCAATTTTAGTGTTAAAATGGAGTTCTACTGGTTGTTTCTTTTACTAAGCACACAATAGTAACACAATAGAAAATGTGTAAAATAATGAACAGTAATAATTAATGTTAAGTAAGGTAACACTATGCAGTAATAAATTAAGATAAAATTAGATTAAACTAGTAGTTTTTTCAACAATATAAAACAAAAAATAGAATAATTACTTCCAATTGTAGGTCTCTGGCAATGGTGCAAAAAACTTAATAGGTTTTATACCTAGCTACACACTTGGTCCTCTAAATATAGTTTAATTTGTTAAGGTACAAGTCCTATTCTACGTGAGTGCACGTGTTGAATCAAGTAACAAAGTTATGAGATGAGTATCATTCCTATGGGGAGCTTTAAAATTTTCAAAATTCATTTTAGTACTACCTAATGAAACTACTCTATTAATCTAGCGAAGCAAGCATGGGTGTGAATAGTTGAAAACACGTATGAAATAGAATATGCCTTAGAGTCAATTAATGCTAAGGTTTTCTTTAGTATAGATTTCCCACTAGATATGCAAGTATATGTGTTAATCAAGTAATAAACTGATTGAGGGAGTGTCAATCCAAGGAGAAAGTTTTTTGCTAGATTGCAATTAAACTACTACTATTTACTAGAGAAAGAAGATTTATCCTACTAAAAAATTAAAGGTTTTAGATTTTTCTGCTAAGGGAGAAAAAAGTAAGAAGATAAATGATATATTGAATCAAAAATGTTTTGGACTAATGTATGCAAAATAATAAAGTTTTCCTATTGAGACTCCTAGATATTGATGTGGATTAGAACATATGCATCCATAGATCTATGTCAAGCTTGTAGGGGTGAAAAGGGTGGCTTATGGCTTTCCTACAATTCTAATGTCTCCATAAAACCTAAAAGGTTTAACACTCTATGTCTAGGAATGCCAACATTCCTTTTCAATCCTCCTATTTATTCTAATATTCCTTTATTGAGGCAATATATCACACTAGATATTAACTACTCACTTAGCAATTGTATGGATTAAATGAAGAATGGAGATATTGAAAACATTTATAATTTCATTTAAGGCACAACAGTTTACATTAGTACTTTCAATGCGTTCAAAACATTTGCCCAAAACTTATATTATCTAGACATGATAAAGATAAAACACAAACACAACTTCATTTCTTGCATAAAAGAGAAGGTATAGGAGAAAACGTAAGGTACAATGTCAACTGATTAGTACAAATGTACTCTCCACACTCCTTCTCCAAATGTATGATTGCTCACAATAAAATAGGCTAAGATCTTCAAAGAAAGTATCTTTCTCTTCCTTAGCCTCCATTACACTTGACTCTAAAGGGGCACTACGAAAAAGTATAACTCCACACAGTTTATGGAAGAACCCCTACAAACTTTAAACTAAAAACTATTTATAATAAATATAGATATGGATTCAGGCATCGCAAAGCCTTACATGGTGGAATCATAGTGTTTTAAGATTAACTAGTGCCTCAGCGCTACTAGTTCATTAGTGCACCTTCATATGTATTCGTTCACTTACCCTGCCCTATTTGATTTAGGTAATAGGATGCATTTTAGAATTGAGCTTTAGTAGATACCAATTTTTGAACATACTCATCATTTTCCTTTTTCAAATTTTTTTAAATTTTTCAAATTGTTTATTTTCATACTTGGAGTATAAATTAATGATTTTGAATATCAATTTTGCTTTTATCCTGTTAGCAATCCTAAAAAAATTAATGTAAGGATTTAATAAGATTGTTAATTCAATAGTTAGCTTTACAATAATCATCATAAATTTAATCTACACACTTACTTTCTCCAAACTCATTTACTCATACTTCAATTAAGTACTCAGTGTTTAAGTGTATAGCTTTTTAGTTCAAAACAAGACAATGACTTAGATATTTTCCTTTGTTAATTTTATGACTTTCAAATTATGAATTAAAGTGCTTTGTTCATTCAAATTATCACCTAAAGTTTGTTATTATTCTTAATTTTAAATAATTTTTATTATAATTTTTATTTTGGCTAAATAAATAACTAAAGTACAAGCACTCTGTAGAGAATAATTACAACAGTTAAGCATGTGTGGGAAGTTTAATTAAATGTAAAGGACAAAACAACAATAATATAAATAAAAATAACTAAAGACTATTATAAATAAACATAATCAAGCATATAAAGATAAACTTGCCCTTTCATTAAAATGATAAAAAAAAATCCAAGGAAATGAAATACATACTAATAATGATAACAAGATAACTACAGTGCATGAAGCATTATTCTCAAAATCTAATGTCCAATCACCTGCTCAATGACATATTATAAATAATGGCTATCATAGCCATCCTCCACATCATAACACCATAAGGATCTCACCCCATGCAAAGAACTAAAAAATAAACAAAAGAAAAATAAATTACATAGATCAATAACAGCATCCCATACTCTCTCATCTCTTTCACAACTTAATAAGTCAACAATTAAACAAAAATAAAAAAATAACAACCCACAATCACTCAGAATCTTTATCTTCCTCCTCCTCCTCCTCCTCCTCCTCCTCATCATCATCATCATCATCATCATCATCATCATCATCTTCTTCTTCTTCTTCTTCTTCTTCTTCTTCTTCTTCTCTACCATCATACGGGGACCAAACAAAAGGCTCATACACAGGAGCAGTAAGACATTGAAGTTGATTTGGATTTTCAACAAAGGGAGTCCTCCAAAACATTCTAACTAAAGTCTTAATAAAACTAAAGGTATGGTGGTAATTTAGTGACTTGATCCAGTGGTTCCATCAAATCTGCCACCTACACCCTCAAATATGCCACCTGCTCACCTAAGGGCTAATGAGTCCTGCCACTCTTACTACTATTAGGTCTAATGGTCAATATGGGCTCACTGGTTCTAACCTCCTCCTTTACACCTAGTCCTTTAAAACTCCCTGATTTTCATTTAGTGAGGGTAGAAATAGGGAAAAGTTATTCCTCACTTGGATCTCCTCTAACACCAACAGACACATATAGACCATAAATTAGAAAGGAGTGACCCGAACCTATAGAAGTGGTGCCCCTAATAATATACACTGGAGATGAATGAATAAACTTCCCAACATTAATAAAGTGCCCCACCTAAATAGAATAATTTAAAATAGCATGGTCCCTAGTGACTTCACTAATATGTTAACTTGGAGAAAGATGAGTAGAAATAAAATAATGTTAAGCTTCAGAAGTTTAAGAAACAAGTAGCTAGAAAATTAATTACTTTGTCATCTTTTTCTTCCACACAGCCCCACTTTGGGGTTCACAAAGCATTCTAAAAATCTACTGATGGTCAATGCGAGCTAAAATAAATCCATAATAATTATCATCCTCCATATCCATTAGTTTATAAAGCTTGTTAATATTCAACGGATCAAAAAAACTCACTTACCCTGGACATAACATTTATTAATTTGAGCCACCTTTACATTGGCAAAAAACTCACGAACAACATCAATAATAACAGCAAAGGATTCTTCCCAAAGAGCTTCACAATCCTGATTCATAATCATTTGCATTACCTCTCCACCTGGGTTTAGAAATCCTTAATCTAAAATGAACTTCTTGGTCACAAAAATGTTACCAAATCATTATTTATCTTCAACAGATTTAAAGCGATTCTTATTACAAGAAGAAAAAGCTCTCTTCTTGTTTCCAAACATCTTAGGGACCATTGCTAAACAAACAAACATTAGAGACAATACAAAAAATCTAGAAAATAAGAGAGTGCAAATGCAGTGACAACTGAAATCAAACCATTTATATTTATAGACAGAATAAGCACTATGGCACTCAAACGAGTGGCAATGTGACACTAAGGGATATAAAATAATAAAATAGATAAACTAACATATGTTGTAGCATGAGGGATGCGTGGCACTGTGACGTAAGCATTGGTAAATGAAATGCCTACTTTTTGACTGGAGAAATGATTTGGTGTTTAACAACTGACAGTGCTGCAACTTTAAAAAAGACCAGAGTCGAGACACTTCAACCATCACATTTATGATTTTGACTTAATACTACAATGCTGACAGCAGCACTACTGTACTCAATAAATCTTCATGATGAGAACATTATATAAGTACAAATCATTGAATGAACTACTAATAGTATTGAAGAAATATTTGACCTAATATCGCAACGCTCAAGAGGATAACGCTGAAGCATTAAACAACAATAAAGCATTGCAGTGTTATCAAGGCAGGCACTGTGACATTATATTTAATGAATTTTTAAGGGACTCTAGAACTATAATGTCAAATTTAAATGTTACAATCCCTGACCAGTGAATGCCATGACACTCAAAGTTCTAACACTTTGGTGCTAGTTAAAATTCAGCATCAAAAATTTTATTAAAAAAAATTTATAATTAGCAAAATAAAATTTAATGACTTAATAAATAATACATATGAATTTTTTATAAATTTTCAAACATATAACACAAACTACAAAACTCATAAGCAAACTAACTAACAATTGAAACACAAAACAGAATTGGCTTGCCTCCCAAACAACACTAATTTATAGTCGTCAGCCAAACATGCCTAGATTTATCATTTGGGTTGGGATGCATCACTATCACATATTAAGTAGTCCACACTAAGATCCTTCCCTTTCTCCTTTAGGTTAATTTTAGCATTATGGGCAATGATCTAAGGATCTGTTACTAAAAGAGATAATAAGCTATCCTAATTGATCGTTATGTTTTTAATTAAAGCAATTTGAATTTGTAATTGAGTTCTCAATTGAATCACTACCTCTTCCGAAGGTTTCTTCCTATCTCTGCATTGACTATTTTGATTAAAACCTTGGAAAAAAAGAAGGTCTGGGATTTACTACAGGTTATTGAAAATTATTTTAATTTTCTCCTTAATTTAATTGACCAGTATTCCATTAATTATTACCACTAACCTTTTTATTTGACCAATTAAAATTAGGGTGGTTTCTCCAACCTTGATTGTAAGTATTGAAATAAGGATTTATTGTAACTCAGGAATTAAGAAAGCAATTTTTGATGATAACAAAATATTATTGTTATAATTTTATTATTTCTCCTAGCATATATTAGATATTCCTATTTGTTTTGGTGTGTACTAACATATCAGAGAAATCATGTATTACACCAGATTACTAAATGTTACAACTCGGGCTCCCGAGTTTATGATTTTGATGTTAAAAAAAATTAATTGGCTCTTTATTTCTCCTATTATTTGTTGTGTATACATGCTTGTGTGTTGACTAACATTTCAGGTACAATAGGCACCGGTCTTTGAAGATTCAGGGCTCAAGACTAGGAAGAATAGGTTATGTTGAAAGAGAATGTAATTTTCATTTATTTATTTTAACTTCTTGAGTCAAGTCCTGTAAAGGTGCATGATAGCCCGGTGACCGTACACACACACACAATGGGAGAAATTTTAATGTTAAATATTTTAATTTTTCTGTACATCGTACTGTACGATCTGGATCATACTGTATGATCTGGTGTTACAGAAACTAATTAAAATATTTATTTTTCTGGAAAAAAAATTCTTTTGAAATATAACTAATCGTACAGTACGAACACCACATCGTACTGGATGATCTGGTATAATTAGAAACCACGTCGATCATTAAATTAGGCAAAAATTTGAATTTGAAAATTGTTCTATTCGTACTATATGATCTTAATCGTACTGTACGATGTTTAAAATATTGCCTAATTTAATCCTATGATTATTCAATCAAATCCGCGTAATTTTGATATTTGGATCGTACTGTACAACCTAAACCCTACTATACGATGATCAGAGACGATTTTGGTCATCCCAGGATTCGTCCTGGACGAACTGCACTTCGATTGAACTAATCATACTGTACGATACTGCGATTGTACAGTACTAACTGGTCAAATTCTGCACATCGTACTGGACGATCCTGCGATCGTACTATACGATCTTTGACGGCTGAATTGGATTTTTAGGGTTTTTTGAAGCCCTCTATTTAAGCTTTCTCATAAGACTTTGTAGGAGTCTTTTTGAGCATTCATTGAGTTGATTTCTTCTAAAGAAAGCTTGAAGAGAGAGCTTTGGGCTAGGGAGAGAAAGGAGTTTGTAAGAGAGGGAGAAGATCCTTGTGGGCTTCAAGGGAGTGTGAGAGGGGGTTTTCACACGGTTGCTCTGGCAAACTTGCACCTGAGTTCCTCCAAGAGTCAAGGTTTGTCTTGAGGGAAGCTTTGGGAAGAAGAATACCTCTTTGGTGTCTACTCCGCCGTACCGGGGAATGGTGAAAGTGATTCAAGGTCCTCTGCCTCACCAGGAGGGTGAAATGGAGTTCAGGTCCTCTGCCTCACCAGGAGGGTGAAAAGAAGTCAAGGTTCTCTACCTGAGAAAGGAGTACGGTCCTCTGCCGCACCGGGTTGGTAGAAGAGAGTTTGTAAGGGCTTCTCCGCCTAGCTGAGGGAGCTAAAGGAGAGACACTATAGTGATAGTGCAATACCCGGAGAGGAGGCTCCGGGGAGTGGACGTAGGTCATAGTTTGACTGAACCACTATAAATCTGGTGTGCTCTTTCTGATTTTATTTTCCGCACTTTATTTTCATACATCTTATTTTCTATTATAACTACTTGGTGAAAATCTGAGAACATTATTTTATTGTGATAATTAGATAATAACCACCATCTTTATATAACAAATCATCAGCTTCCGCATTTGACTAGTTAAGTTATTATTGTAAGAAATCTGAAAAATCAATAAATATTAGAACTATTGGTGCATCTCGATCTTTCACTAAAGACTTCAAGATAGGGTAGAATAGAATTTCATGTAATAGAGTTTGTATATCTCTATTTTTCTTTCTTAAGTCTGAGTAAGTGTGATTATAATTGAGTAACTGTACACACACACACAAGGGGAGAGAAATAAAATTTTAATTAAATTTTTAAGACTAATCGTATTGTATGATATATAATCGTACTATATGATTTAACATAGTTTTCCTCTAGAATGTAGTTAATCAAATAATGACTTAAATTTTTTAACTGTTTGTATTGTACAATGTCAAGTCGTATAGTTGACTGATAAAGTAAAAAATTAGGTTCATTCCAAATTATACCGAACATTTATTTTTTAAACTACTCGTACAATACAACCTTCATTTGTACAGATGACTCACAGAGTACGAAATTGGGTTTATTTTAGATCGTACCAAATAAAGTTATAATTTTTAAATTATTTATACTGTATGATATTAATTCGTACAGACAACTAACATAGTATAAAATTAGGTTTATTCTAGATCAAACTAAAAAAACATATTTATTTTTTAAACTGTTCATATAGTACGATCAATATTTGTACAGACAACTGATAGTGTATAAAATTGGGTTCATCCAAGTTCATACAAAATTAATCCATGATTTTTTGAACTATTCGTACCGGATGATCCATGATCGTGCAATATAAATTTAGTATGATTTTTTTTTTAATTTTAGTTTTTGGATGGTTTTTAATGTGTTTTCTATATAAAGAGTTCTAGAAACTAACTCAACAATCCTTTGCTACAAATTTCTCTTGAGAGGACCATTGAGAGTGTGTTTGGGAGAAATGTTGAGAGTGAAAAGTGAGAGATCTAGTGAAGGGGAGTTATGAGGGATCCATAAGGTTGCCCATAGTGAGGATCTCCTTATCTTCTTCAAGTTTCTACACAACTTCTTTGGAGGCTCTTGGGAGAAGATCTTCAATATTGGATCAAGGTACTCTGCCTTCACCAAGAGGGTGAAAAAGGATGTGATGGCACTCTGCCTTCACCAGGAGGGTAAAAAAGGATGTGACGGTACTTTACCTTCACCAGTAGGGTGTAAAAGGATGTGTCGGTATGCTGCTATACTTAGAGAGTGTAAAAGGCGATGGTTCTATACCACACCGGGTTAGTGGAAGAGAGTTTGTAAGGGCTTCACCGCCTTACTGTGGAGGCAAAAGGAGAGTCACTATTATTTAGTGCAACACCTAAAGAAGGAGTCTCCAGGGAGTGGATGTAGGTCAAGTTGGACCGAACCACTATAAAATTTGGTGTTCTTCTGTTATTTTTAATTTTTCCTGCAATTTTATTTTCTGCATTTAAAATCATTATGGTTGAAAAATCGTCCGTGATAATCATTTCTATAAATATTTGCATATTTCATGATTAGTGATTTAATTTTCAAAAAAATGTCTTAAAAGGTTTTTAAAGTCCAAGAAATTTTTTTTTAATAACCAATTAAATCCCCCCCCCCCCCCCCCCCCCTCTTGGTTAGCCTTGGGACATATATATAAGGTCAAACAACCTATACAAACTTTCAAGTGGTATCAAAACCAATTTCAAAAATTAAGGTTTAGACTAATTTTTAAATTTGATCATTGCTAATTTTAGAAATCAGAATACTGCTGAAGGATATTCGATCACTAGACCACCTTTATTCGATAACATTCCTTTTGATTTTTAGAAAACTTGTATGTCTACTTTTCTGCAATCACTTGACTATCGCATGTGGATATTAGTAAAGGAAGGTTATACTAGAACTAATAGAATTATTGATGGCATTACAATTCATACACCATTTATTAAATGGACTTTAGAAGAAAAATAATTAGTATAGTTAAATGCAAAATATTTGAACAGTTCTTCTATTGTTTTAAATTTTTCCTTCATTTTTATTTTCTGCATTTAAAATCATTGTGGTTAAAAATTCCTTTGTAATAATCATTTCTATAAACAACTGCATATTTTAGGATTAGTGATTTAATTTTCAAAAAAAGCCTAAAAGATTTTCAAAGTCTAAGAATTTTTTTTTTAATAACCAATTCACCCCTCCTCCCTCTTGGTTAGTCTTGGGACAGTTCTATAAGGTCTGACAACCTACATGAACTTTCAAGATTTTTTTGTCTTCCAATAACTATCACATTCTTAATCCCTTAAACATTATTCTCTCTAACAAAATTCAAATCATACTCTTTTTATTACATATGTGATCCTAATCCTAAATTAACTCCAATAGTTTCTAAGATTTTAGATATAGCTGCTACCTGAGCAGTAAGAATAGACAAAGCATCTGATTCATAAACTCAAGCTACTCTCTTAGGATTCACCTATGAGAAGGCCACAAGAAAATGCTTGTAGTCATTTCCTTAAGTAATACATATGCTTCATCAAATGACTTTAGAGCCAACTCTTTTAGGATTCACACTATGTCTTTAGAGCCAACTCTTTTTTTGGTAAGTATACCTCACAACTCATCGATCTTATCCTTAGTGGTGAGTCTCATTGTCCTCTCCTCCTTTAGGTATCCTTCAATAAAATCATAAGTCTTCTATAAGGAGGCTACCCTGGCACATTGTTTCCCTCAAGAAAATGTAAAGGTGGTATACTAGGCATTCTCCATAAAGTTCATCACCATTAAGCTAAGCTCACTCTCAAAGCTTGACTTAAGGATTCCCTCTTATGACCTTAAGAAGATTAAATGCTCTAGATCAAAACACTTTCTGGGAGGGTGAGGGTTACCAGCCCTACTAACTAAGAATGTTAATTTCTTAGAGTGAGAATGATTATAGGAGATGCTAGACTCATCTTATTCATATCCCTCCTCCTCAACCTATATGATGACCTACATGCTCTTACCTCTAACTACTAATACTAGTAGAGGATAACTTACTTCTTATGATCTCTTCTTGGCTACCTTCTCATCGATAATAACTCCTTCGCTAGGCAATGGAAGATAAACCATTATTACCTTATTTATTGGGGTGGCATTTATCCCCTTTCCCTTTAATGGTATATGTGGCTTCTAACTCAACATGGGCTTCCTTGGAATGGCCACTTTGTTGTGAGCAAGGTCACCACCTCTAGCTTAATCAATTTAATTGGGGGCTTTTGTACCTCCTTGGCACTCACTAAAGTCCTTAAGCCCCACCTCATCTCGCTTATACTCTTTGTCCTCATTTAGGTACCTTTGTCCTGAAAGTCAAGTGTATGCTTTAATATCACTTGAAAGATCGAGATGCGCCAAGAGTTCTAATATTTATTGATTTTTCAGATTTCTTACAATAATAACTTAACTAGTCAAATGCGGAAGCTGATGATTTGTTATATAAAGATGGTGATTATTCTCTAATTATCATAATAAAATAATATTATCAGATTTTCACCAAGCAGTTATAATAGAAAATAAGATGCACGAAAATAAAGTGCGAAAAATAAAATCAAAAAGAGCACACCATATTTATAGTGATTCGGTCAAACAATGACCTACGTCCACTCCCCGGAGCCTCCTCTCCGGGTATTGCACTATCACTATAGTGTCTCTCCTTTAGCCCCCTCAGCTAGGCGGAGAAGCCCTTACAAACTCTCTTCCACCAACCCGGTGCGGCAGAGGACCGTACTCCTTTCACAGGCAGAGAACCTTGACTTCTTTTCACCCTCCTGGTGAGGCAGAGGACCTTGAATCACTTTCACCTTTCCCGGTGCGGCGGAGTAGCCGGGTCTTTTGACACCAAAGAGGTCTTCTTCTTCCCAAAGCTTCCCTCAAGACAAACCTTGACTCTTGGAGGAACTCAGGTGCAAGTTCGCCGGAGCAACCGTGTGAAAACCCCCTCTCACACTCCCTTGAAGCCCACAAGGATCTTCTCCCTCTCTTACAAACTCCACCCTTTCTCTCCCTAGCCCAAAGCTCTCTCTTCAAGCTTTCTTTTGAAGAAAACAACTCAATGAATGCTCAAAAAGACTCCTACAAAGTCTTATGAGAAAGCTTAAATAGAGGGCTTCAAAATACCCTAAAAATCCAATTCAGCCGTCAAAGATCGTACAGTACGATCGCAGGATCGTCTAGTACGATGTGCAGAATTTGACCTGTTAGTACTATACGATCTCAGAATCGTACAGTACGATTAGTTCAATCGAAGTGCAGTTCGTCCAGAACGAATCCTGGGACGACCAAAATCATCTCTGATTATTGTACAGTACGATCCAGTTCGTACAGTACGATCTAAATATCAAAATTATTCAGATTTGATTGAATAATCACAGGATTAAATTAGGCAATATTTTAAACATCGTACAGTACGATTAAGATCGTACAGTACGAATAGAACAATTTTCAAATTCAAATTTTTGCCTAATTTAATGATCGACGGGGTTTCTAATTATACCAGATCGTCCAGTACGATGTGGTGTTCGTACTGTTCGATTAGTTATATTTCAAAAGAATTTTTTTCCAGAAAAATAAAATATTATAATTAATTTTTGTCACACCAGATCGTACAGTACGATCCAAATCGTACAGTACGATGTACAGAAAAATTAAAATTTTTAACATTAAATTTTCTCCCATTGTGTGTGTGTGCACGGTCACCAGGCTATCATGCACCTTTACAGGACTTGACTCAAGAAGTAAAAATAAATAAATAAAAATTACATTTTCTTTCAACATAACCTATTCTACCTAGTCTTGAGCCTTGAATCTTCAAAGACCGATGCCTGTTGTACCTGAAATATTAGTCAACACACAAACATGTATACACAACAAACACTAGGAGAAATAAAGAGCCAATCAATAATATTGTTATCATCAAAATCATAAACTCGGGAGCCCGAGTTGTAACATGTCCCATGGGGTTTGAAGGCAAGTCATAGCATGACATGTCATATACAAAGAAAAGAAAACAAATTAAGATGATAAAAGAACATAATTATTTTCAACAAAATAGAGCATATGAATGAACTTTACTATAAAAGATATTGTCAAGATACTAGTTGGTAGGGGGTGTGTGGAAGAATTTGTACGGACTATGTTCAATACGTGAATTAAGTCTAAGCTTTAGGTTGAAATATGTTATGCTTAAATTTTCTTTGCTTTGTAAGACCCCCAAAAATACACAAGTGCATGTGTCGATCAAGTAATAAAGTGATTGAGTAAGTTTCAATCCCATGAAGGAAGTGTTTAGCTAACTTGCAAGTAAGCTTGTATTACCTACTATAGTTATAAAGTTATATACTATGAATTAAAGATAAGGGTTGATATTCTATCACTAAAGAGGATTGTAAGAGAAAAGATATAGGATAACAAAATGCTTTAAACTAAAGAACACAAATTACTAAAGTTTTTCTAATGAGACTCTCTATTGTTGATGTGGATCAGAGCATATACATCCCTACATCTCTACTAAGCTTATAGGGATATAAAGGGAGATTTATGGCATTCCCATAATGATTGTATCTCAATATACCCTAAAAGGCTAAAGCTCTTATGTTTATGCATGTAAATATTCCATTCCAATACTCCAATTTGTTCAAATATTCCTCCACCGAGGCAATATATCACACTAATTTTTAAATTCTCACATGTCCACTGTATGAATAAAACTAAGTTTGAGAGATATTGAAAACATCAATTTCTCATTCAAAGCACATGATACTATATTAGCACTAACATTGGATTCACATCATTAGCCAAAAATATGGAATTAACATACATGACATGTAAAGAAAGCAAACCAAATTTTATTGCTTGCATAAAAGAGAAAATACAATAGTAAAAGTTATTTTAGATGTCACCCAGATAGTGCAAGAGCACTCTCCACATGCCTTTCTCCTCCGAATATCTAAATGCTTACAAAGAGATAGGCTAAGAATTCCCAAATATATTATCCATATCTCCTCTAGCCTCCCTTAGACTTTACTTTAAGGGGATACTACAGTCTAGGAAGAAATAATGATAGAATTATAATTGAACTAACATAACTCACAAAAACAATGAATAAAAAATTAATTATACTTGTATAAAAACTAATTTAGGCTTCGTGGCACTTGACATGGTAGCATGGCATTACAGAATGAACTAGCTCCATGGTTCTCTTAGGCTTGCTATGCTGGAGCGCTGTACTAATATGGCGCTATGCTGACACAGTGCGTCCATTGGCTGAACCGATCTCTCACTTGCCTAATTTGGCACATATATATCCTTCTCCAAGCACTTCATCATGGTAGTGAAAATGTTGAGCAATACGGTGCTTGAATGTGCACTCTAGTGTGACAACATTATATTACTTAACACTCTAGCACTCAAATTTCGAAGACTCAGATGTTGTGGTACTAATTTTGGGTGTTGTAGCATTAATAAGCATTATGACGTTGACCATGGCTCCACTAGAGCATTGAATTATTTTCCATTTTTCTTGATCTGACACCAAGGGTTTATATATGCTTCAACGCTGGTAGTTTGAGCACTGCGGTGTTAGTTCAACACTTATGAATTTTTCTCACTTATTCCTGAGCAGTTCTTGTACAATAATAACCACAACAATATTTTTTACTGATACACTAAAAAATTACCATTAATAAATTCTCCCCAGCTTAAAATCTTTCTTATCCTCAAGAAATAGTGTAATCAACTCATTGATTAGCTTAGTATCCTAAAATAATTAACAATTTAAGATTATTAGAACATAAGAAATACTTGACTATATCAATGTAATTTTGAATCATCAAAGTTATGCAATTTTTAATTTGAAGGATCATAAGTAATTATCCTAATCAATCATCCTTATTATTGCTTACTTAACTTATCCACTATAAGTGTAAGTGTAATATTGACTATTGATTTTTAGATTTGAACAATATGACATTTACAAATTGTTTGTTCTTGTAGTTAAATTAGAATTTCATTAATAAACCATCCTACGTAATAGTTTACTTACATTTTTTTGAGTTGATTTTAATATTTATGATACTTTTATGATTTAAGATTTATCATATACCAATTTTTGAAGCACTCATCTTCTTTTTCTTCTAGTAACCCTAAATTGAATTAATGTAAGGATATTGGTAAGCTCACTAATCCCATAGTCAAGTTTATAATGATTTTCATAATTTAATCTGCACGCTTCTTTTCTCTAAACTCAATTATTGAATCTTAAAATCATTAGTTTGTGCTTAAGTGTACAGCTTTTAAGATCAAGGTGAGATAATAACTTGAATGACTTTCTTTAGTTAATAATTAAGATTTTAAAACTAAAAATTTTCATTCTTTTTTCGTTCAAATTATCACCTAGAGTTTTATATTATTATTGATTTTAAACAATTTTAAATGCTATTTTTATTTTTGCTAAAGAAGTAATCAAAGTGCAAGATCTAAGGAGAGGAAATTTTCAATAGTTAATATCACAATAATAGGTAACATAATCAAAACATTAAAAAAGAAACTAAGCATGCCGTTTTCATTTAAGAATGATATAAAGTCCATTAGGCCATGATAACACTAAAAGATAATACTCTAGTGCATGATGCACTAGTCTCCTCTAACAAGTCTCAACACTTGCTCACTAACAACATAACATAATCTATGGCAATCATAGCCATCCACAACCACACATCACAACATGAATCTCCCTCACTAGCAAAGAAATGAAAAATAAAGAAAAGAGAGAAAGAAAAAGTACAACCACCATTAACAATATAGGGAACTCCCTCAAACCAATCAAACTTCCAAGAAAAATAATGACAAAACAAAAGCCACCCTTATCATTCAGAATCTCTATCCTCCTCCTCGTAGTAATCATCATCATCATCACGATGCTAATCAAATGACTGATGCACTAGAGTAATAGGAAAATGAAACTGATAAAGATTTTCTACAAAGGGGCTCCTTTTGAACATTCCCACTAAAGCCTCATTGAATTCATTTGTATAGTGGTAATGCTTCCCCTATATTCCTGAGTAGTGAGACTGCCATTCCCTACTCTCCTCATAGAAATTACTCACACCCACAATTTGGTCATTTAACTCAGCCAGCGAATCAGCTAAAGATTCAGGAGTCCTAGAACTCCTACTACTTCTAGGCCTACTAGATAACCTGGCTCACTAGGACCCCCCTCCTCATCAACACTGCTCATTTTAAAACTCTCAACTTTCCTATTTGTGAGGGTTAAAATAGAAAAAGGTTGTTCCTCACCATAATCTCCTCTAACACCTGCTTTTAACACACAGAGCATAACTCAAAGAATGATGCCTAAGCCAATAGAGGTGGTACCCTTAATGATATAAATAAAAGAAGAGAGAATCACTTTCCCCACATCAATTGAAAACCCCAATCGAATAGCATAAATAAGCATTACCCTATCCTTGGTTACCTCACTAATTTTTTTGCTATGCAGAAAACACGTAGAGATAAAGTAATGCCAGGCTTTAAAAAGTTGAGTTAAATAAAAAGCATGATAAACTAATAATTTTATTATCCCTCTTCTTCTATACAGCCTGACTTTAAAGCATACACGTAACTCTCAATAACTCCCTAGGGTTGAAAGGTGCTAAATATAAAGGGGTGTACTCATCAAATTAAAAATCCTTCAATTCGTATAGATGATTTATTGCATAAGAATCAAAAGGTACCCACCTCCCCCTCACATAACACATATTCCCAACAGCTTCTTAGCATTCACAAAAAAATCCTGAATAACATTAATGATAGCAATATACAATTCCTCATAAAGCACTTTCCAACCCCAATTCATAATCATTTGCACTTCAGCTCCACCATGGTTTAGAAAACCTTTCTTAGGAATAAGTTGCTTACTTGTAAATAGTTAAGAATAATGTTGCTCAGCTTCACAAATATGAAGAAATTCTTATCACATGATAAGGAGGCTCTATTCTTACTCCTAAGCACCATGAGGGCCAATGATTTACTAACTCACAATCAAAAATAATGCCTTAAAAAACTTAGAATAACAAAGGCTCTAAAATGTGGTGAAGAACAAACGAACAAAGAACAATTCTTATTTATAACTAAATTAACAGTACGGTACTCAAGAGAATAATGTTATAGTGCTATACAACACTAAATGACAAAATTTGAATTGACAAATGCACTGTGTATGAAGGACACATGGTGCTACAGTACATATATCAAAAAATGAACTAGTAACTTTTTTACCAAGAAAATTATCACGGAGTTTGACACGTGAGAGTAGTGTGGTACTCAGGAAAGACCACCACTATGGAACTACAAAGACTAATTATGGCTTTGACCTAACGCTAAGGTGTTAATGGTGAGCTAATATGATATCGTTGAGTTAGAAATATGCCTAGATTTTCTTTAATATAAAATTAATAATAGCCCATTGTATTATGTAAGTATAAGTTTCGAATCAAGTAAAAAAGTGAAAGAGTAGAGTGTCGAACCTATGAAGAAGTGTTTTGCTAAATTGTAACTTAACTACTACTCCTTATTTTAAATGCACCACATATCCTACTGAAAATGAAAATGATGTTTAGAGTTTTGTCATTAAAAGAAAATAAAGGCATGCAAAAATATTTTTGATACTAATGAGAATAAAATGTTTTAGACTAATGAATATAAATAATATAATTTTTCTAATGAGACTCTCAAATATAAATTTGGATAAGAGCATATGCAACTCTAGATCTCTGTCGAGCTGGTAGGGGTGAAAGAAAGGTTTAAGGCCTTCCTATAGCTTTACTATCTCCAAAGAACCTAGAATATTCAAACATCCTATGTCTTGGCATGCCAATGTTCTATTTAAATATTCCTCAATATTCTAATATTCCTCCATCGAGGCTATACATCATACAATATTTTAACTGTACACATGGCTATTGTATGCATTAAATGAAGTTTGAGAGATATTAAAAATATCTATACATTCATTAAAGCACAAGAGTCAATATTAGTGCATATTATACTTTCAATATCATTAGCCCAAAATAAGAGAATTAGTCAGATATAGAGGAAATAATAAGCAAACTCATCTTCATTTTATTTATTGAAAGAAAATATACAAGAAAAGTAATAAGAAAATTATCACCCGAAAGGATCAAATGATCTTCTCCTTACTCATTTTTCCAATCACAGAGTTGCTTAAACAAATCAGTTAAACTCTATATAAGGAAAGCATCATGAACTTCTCAAGCCCTCCTTAGACTTTACTCTAAGGGGGCAATAAACAAACACACTAAAAATTATAAGAATTCACTCAAGTGAAAGAACTCTTCAAATAATAGAACTAAAAAAATATTTGTAGTTAGTACAAGGTCGGGTTCATGCACTGTGGCACACGACAAGGTGGCACCGTAGTGGCAAAAAATGAACTAGTGCCTTGGTGTTGTAAGGCTGCTCTGTTGTGGTGCTAGATGATGTGGCATGATTACTAATTGAAATGGTGTATCATTTAGTTGAATTGGCATGGCTCCTTGCATGGGTAACTTCTCAATTATGGTGCTCAAAAGGTTTGAGCATTGTGGTGCTTGAATGTGGAATCTAGCACTAAGGCGTGGAAAGGCATGGCGCTTCAGTGCTCATTTTTCTAAGACACCTAGCGTTGTAGTGTTGAATTTCTACTCAGAGGCATTGTGTAACACCATGGTGCTAACAATAGAACTGGTATGGTGCTTGCAAGCATAGAAGAATAGCACTACAACATAAGAAATGGATGCCCCGGCATGATTGAACTAAGCGCAATGACATTATATAAGTTGGCATTGTGGCGCTGTTTAACACTTGTAATTTTTTTCATTTTTGAATATTTCCTGTACAAGCATAACTAAAATAACACATTTTTACAAAAATTTAAATATAATAAAAAATACATAATTTATACTTAATAAATTTCCATCAGCATAACCTTTTAGTTCTCCTCAAGCAATAATAACTTTCACATATTGATCACTTAATAGCTAAAGTAAAAATTGATAATTTTAAATTACTAAAATATAGGATAATACAACATAGGCTAGAAGTAATTTAGAATGAACAAAATTATAATTCTAATTTGAAAAAGTCATAAAGGTTATCTCAAACAATCATCATTGTTATTTCTTATTTTGAATATGTTCACTATATTTGTAAATATGTAAATTGACTTCTGAATTTAAAAATGAATAATGTAGCCTAGGGGCTACTTGTGATTATAGTTAAATAGGATTTTCATTAGTGCACTATCACATGTACTATTTTACTTATTTTATCTCTTTTAATTTAATTAGAACAATGCATTTGAATTTAAGCTACAATTGATATCAATTTTCTAAAGGTACTCATATTTTTCTTTTTGTATTTTTTTTCTTGAGTTTTCACATATTTCTTTTCTTTACTATTTATAAAGTGTATACTTAATTATTTTGAATATAAATTTTTTCTTTCATCCTCTTACAATCATATTGAATTAATGTAAGGATTTAATAAGATTACTAATTTCATTTTCAAGTCTACCATGATACTCCTAAATTAAGTTATTCACATTTAATTCTAAAACTTAATTATTCACTTTTTAATTCAGTTGTCAAAGTGTTATTGTACACTTTCTAAATTCAAAATCAAGTTAATAGCTTAAATGATCAAGATTAGTTAATTATTAAGTTTTTAAATTATGAATTATTATGCAATATTCATTCAAACTATCATCTAGGGTTTTATTATTAACCTAAATTTATATATTTTTAATTATCATTTTTATTTTGACTAAATAACTAATCAAAGTGCAGATTTCTAGAGAGGACAATGCATAAAAATTTAAGCATAAGGAAGTTAATCATATGTGAACAACAGAAAATATTGCAAATTAAAAGTAAATAATCATAACTAAACTTGAAAATTACAAAAAAAAGATGGCACCACACTTAAGAAAAGATCTAAATAACATAAAAAAACTTCAAATACAAGTGGATTGCCTCCCATTAGTGCTAAGTTTATAGTCTTCAGCCAGACTATATCAATTAATATTATATTTGAGGATGAACTAACTCAAGTATATTTTTAAAATGTTCAATGTCCCCACCTAAATAGGGCTTCAGTCTATGGCCATTAGCTTTAAAAACATGTAAGATTTTCTTATCTTGAATTTCAACTGTTCCATAAGGAAATACTTTTATAATAGTAAATTGTCTTAACCACTTGGATTTTAGTTTTCTTGAAAATAAATTTAAGCCTGAAATTAAAAAGTAAAACATCCTTTCCAGGGGTAAATTATTTCCTTAGAAGCTTACGATCATGCCATTTTTAATTTTATCTTTATAAATTTTGGCAATTTGGAAGCCTCATTTCTAAGTTCTTCCAATTTATTCAACTGTATTAATCTTTTTTTCTTATATTCCCTTAAACTGAAATCCATTTCTTTAACAGCCTAGAATATTATATGCTCTAATCCTATAAGAAGGTGGTAAGCTTTTCCAAAGACTAACCTATAGGGAGACATTTCAATAAGAGTCTTAAATCCAATTCTATAAGTCCATAAAACATCATCTAATTTGATAGCCCAATCTTTCCTATTAGAGCTAACAATTTTTTTTTCAAAATCCTTTAATCTTTGTATTACTAATTTTAACTTGGCCACTATTTGGGGATGATAAACAATTAAAACCTATGATGAATACCATATTTCCTTAATGTTGCTTCTACTCTCTTATAGTAGAAATGACTTCCCCCATCAGTAATTAAAACTCTAAGCATTCCGAATCTAAAAAAAATATTTTTCATTGAAACTTTAAGCATAACTTGAGCATCAGTTCTAGGGGTTGTCACTCCTTAAATCCATTTATATACACTATCCAAAATAATAAGGATACATTGGCATCTATGGGATTGCACAAATGGTCCTATAAAATCTAATTCCCAAACATCAAATAACTCAATCTCCAAAATATATCTCAAGGACATTTCATTTTTTCTAAAAATATTGCATACTCTTTTGACATTGATCACATTTTCTAACATATTCATTAACATTCTTAAATAGAGCAGGCCATTAAAATCCAAATTGGAGGATCTTAGAAGCGGTTCTAAATCCTCCAAAGTGTCATCCATAATGAGCATCAAGACATTCCCTAATAATTAGTTTTACTTCTTCCTCGGGGACACATCTTCAAATAATTTGGTCATTGTAAGTTGTACATAAATATGGTTCATCTTAAAAATAATATTTTGTATCATGCAAGAACTTCCTTTTTTGAACATAAGATAAATTAAATAAAAGTATATCACTAATAATAAAATTAATAATATAAGCAAAACATGGCAGTATATTTAGATGCAAAGCAAATAATTGTTCATCAAGAAGAAACTCATTAATTTCAAAATCATTTGATGCATGCTTTTCAATTGAAAGTATAGAAATATGATCACCAAATTGATTTTCAGTTACTTGTCTATCCAAAATTTCTACATCAATTTTTTGTAATAGAAAAATCCACCTCACCAATCTAGGTTTGGTGTATTTCTTTGTCATTACTTTTGTACCAATCATATATGATTAAAACTTATCAAAAGCAAAAATAACTACTAGTAATTTTTTTAGTGGTTGTATAATTATACCGTACATAATTTACGGTTCAACTAGTATAAAAAATGTCTTGGAATTTTTTATCTTGATTTTAACCAAGAATAGTAAAATTGCTTGCATCACACATAATTATGAAAGGCAAAGACCAATCAGGAGAAATAATAACTGGAGAAGTAATCAGATGTTGTTTCAATGTATTAAAAGCTTCAATAAATGCGGTATCAAAAATAAAAGGAACATCCTTCTCGAACAAATGACAAGTTTTGAAATTTGGAAAAGTCCTTCAAAAATCTTTTATAAAAACATGCATGCCCAAGAAAGCTCTAATTCCTTTTACAGAAGTGGGAGGAGATAGTTTCTCAACTACTTAAATTTTTGCAATGTCTAAGTATAATCCTTCTTTAGAAAATTAATGCCCTAAAATAATTCCCTCAGTCACCATAAATTGATATTTTTTCCAATTTAGCACTAAGTTTATTTCTACACATCTTTCTAATATAGAAGATAAAAGTTCAAGATAGAAATCAAATATAGTGCCAAAAATAAAGTCTTCCATGAAGATTTAAATGCCCTGCTCAATTAAGTTTGAAAAAATTGACATCATACATCTTTGAAAATTAATAGGAAAATTACAAAGACTAAAAGGTATTCTCCTAAAGGCAAATATCTGATAAGGACTGGTGAATGAAGTCTTTCTTGGTCTTTAGGTGCGATAGAAATCTGGTGATACCCTGAATACCCATCTTGAAAAAAGTAGAATGAATGTCCTACCAACCTATCTAACATCTGATCAAGGAAAGGCAAGGAAAAATGATCTTTTTAGTGGCCTTATTTTTCTTTCTATAGTATAAAAATATTCCCCACCCAGTGATAGTTTTAGTATGCATAAGTTAATTATGTTCATCGGATATTACAGTCAAGCCAATCTTTTTAGGAACATAATGAAGAGAGCTCACTAAAGAACTGTTTAAAAAAAGATAGACAATCCCAAAAATAAGCAATTTAAGTATCTCTTTTAAGGATTTGATTTTGGTATTGAATTATATTGCAATAAGGATTTGATTTTGGTATTGAATTATATTGCAATAAAATTCCATGCATATATATTGAAAGGATAATTCCTTTGATATTAGTAATAGTCTATCCAAAAGCTTTTTTAAAGTCTCCTAAAACCTTAATCAATTTTTTTTTTATATTCCTTTTATAATGTCGCTGAAATGATTACAGGCAAAGTTAAACTTTTACTAAGGAAAGAATACTTAAGAAGTTTGGCCAAAGCCTTAAACTCTAAGTTAGGGGCTTCTTCAATAGAAGGTCTCAAAGTTTTACCCAAAGATACAGCCTCTAAAGTTTTAAACTTCTCCCTTAAATACTCCAGTATTACTTCCAATAGATTGAACAGATTCCCTTAACTTCTCAACAATTCTTCTTAACATCTTCTTCCAACAAATTCCATCCCAATAAATCTTCTTCTAAATTTTCCACTATAGTGTCTTCCAAATCAACTCTAAAGATGTTTTCTGAATTATAGCACTATACTTTTTTGGCTAATGCTGCCATTTAAAATTCTACTAGCTTCATTTTCTTGTTCAAAATATCTTTCATGAACTTAGTATAAGTGGCCATCTGATCTAAGGATTTATAGAAGGGTATGTTGATATCCAATTGCATAAACACCTCTAACAACCTAGAGAATTGCTTGTCTAGATTTTTTTTACCAGCCTCTATGGAAAGGGTGGTGGTTGTCTCTCTATAACCTTCCTAATTGATCTTTCAGGTTCTTTAATAGGTTCAGGTTATTCAATAAGGAGTTCAATCACTAAAGGTTCCTCCACACCACTATTCTTTTGAGGTAGATCATTGTCCTTATATGAGTCTCCTAAATCTCTCTCACTCAGAAGCTATATATTATTACATTGTTCATTCAATTTTTTTATTTTTGATCAACCTAATAAGATGCCATGTCTGATCTTCTATTTTTTAAGGGTTGTAGATTGATACTGTAGTTGAATTTCCAATTGCATAACAACTTCTTCAAATGGTATCCACCCATTCCTAGCATGATTCTTTTGCTCAAAATCTAAGGTGTGATGCTGCAGCACTACACTATGTAGCACTATGGTGCTCATACGTCTTGGATCTCCAAAAGAATTAGGATGAGTATTATACCTAAGTGGTCTGACTCTAACTCCCATAGTATCTAACTTGCTTGAAATCATAGCTACCTTAATAATAAGAATTAATAATGAATCAGAATCATAGACTCCAACTACACTTAGGATTCACACTATCAGTACGCCATTGAAAATTATTTATAGTCATTTCCTCTATTAGTTCATATGCTTCCTCAAAAGGTTTAAACACTAGAGATCCTCTAGCTACAATATTTATAATTATCCTAAGAGATCCTACTAATCCATTATAAAAGGTCTAAATAACCAACCAATTCGGTAAGGCATGGTGAGGACATTTCCTAACCATTTTCATAAATCTCTCCCAACTTTTATAAATTGATTCTCCTTCAAACTGGGCAAAAGAAGTGATATCATTTCTAAGTTTGGCAAGTTTTGAAGGTGGAAAATACTTAGCTAGAAATTTATGTGCCAACTCATTCCCATTCCAACTGGTTATAGATCTTGGGGGCAAAGAGTTTAACTACATCTTCGCCTTATCCCTTAGAGAAAATGAGGATAATCTAAGCATAGTATCATCACTGACACCATTATATTTAAATGTTGCATAAATTTCCAAGAACTAGTTAAGTATAAGTTGGGATCTTCAATAGGAGATCCCTAAATTGGGAATTTCAAACCATTTGAATTATGGCCTATTTCAGTTCAAAATTATTAACCTAGATAGTAGGTCTATTAGTACTCTGATGGACTCATTCCACTACAAGATTAACATACTTCCTAAGTGATTTAGAATGGGCCAGATATTTTTAAATTTTTTTATTTTTCAAATTTTTGTTAGGGTCCTTTCTATTTTTGGATAAAATGACAAGGGCTCCTTACTATATCTAGCAAGCATACAATAGAGGAAAAATAACTAAAAACCATAACAAAATAATTACATAAAATTCTTTTTCTGGATTTTTTAAAATTTTTATCATATAAAATAAAGATACATGTTACAAGAAGGTCTAAATATGCCTAAAATGTTGAACTAGATCTTTTTCAAAATTTTGAACCATTTAGTTCTTGTTTCAATAATATAGTTAAAATTAAAATACTGATGTTACTTCCCCTATAATGTTGCAAATAAAAATGATGTCAAGAGTTTTTGTCACTAAAAGAAAATAAAGATGTGCAAAAAAGATTTTTGATACTTGAGAATAAAATATTTTGAATTAATAAATGTAATAATATAGTTTTCCTAATAAGACTCTTAATTGCTGATGTGGATCAAAGCATATGCATCCCTAGATCTTTGTCAAGCTTAAAGGGGTGAAAAAAAAGGTTTAAGTCCTTCCTAAAGTTTTACTACCTCCATAGAACCAAGAATATTGAAATATCCTATATCTAGGCATGCCAATATTCCATTTCAATTTTCTTAATTATTCCAAAATTCCTCCATCGAGGTAATACATCACACTATATTTTAACTACACACATGGCCATTTTATGCATTAAATAAAGTTTGGGAGATATTGAAAACATTGCTACATCCATTAAAGCACAAGAGTCTATATTAGTACATACAATGCTTTCAACATCATTAGCCTAAAACTAGAGAATTAGCTAGATGTGTGTCTTCATTTTATTAATTGAAGGAAAAGATAAAAGAGAAGAAATAAGAAAATTATGACCTAGAAGGATCAAATGATCTTCTACACACTCCTTCATTCACCAATCACAGAGTCACTTACATAAACATGCTAAGATCTCCACAAGGAAAGTATCTTGCACTTTTCTAGCTTCCCTTAGACTTTACTCTAAGGGGGCACTAAACAAACACATTATAAATTAAAAGAATTCACTGAAGTGACATAACTCTCCAAATAACATAACTGATAAACTACTTATAAATAGTATAGGATTGAGTTCAAGCACAATGTTGCTCGGTAAGGTGGTGCCACAGTTGTGAAACATGAACTAGCACCTCGGCACTGCAAAGTTTGCTCCGCTGTGGCGTTGGCTGTCGTGGCATGGTTACTAATTGACACGGTGCATCTTTTTGTTGAATTAGCATGGCTCCTTGAGTTTGTAATTTCTTCTTCGTGGTGCTCCAATAGTTTGAGCTTTGTAGTGCTCGAATGGGGAATCCGGCGCTGAGGTGTGGAAAGGCATGGCACTTTGATGCACATTTTTTTGAGAAACCCAACACTGTACTGCTATTTTTTATGTAGTGGTGCTAACTAAAAAATTACTGTGGCACTTGCAATCAGAGAAGACTATAATGTAGGAAATAGATACCTTGGGGTGATTGAACTCGGTGCTGCATAGTATATAAGATGGAGTCATGGCGCTACTTAACACTTATAATTTTTTCCATTTTTGAATCTTCCCTACACAAACACAACTATAAAAATATATTTTCACTAAAACTTAAATATAATAAAATTACATTATTTAGATTTAATAGGGGCTGAGTAAAGAACTGTGGCACTTTACAAAGAATTATAATGAAAGAAGTTGTCCCATATAGTAGCATTGAATATAATATGCCAGCACTGTAGCAACGATCGGTTTTGGCACTGCATCGCTAGATAGACCAACACTAAAGCACTGTGTGAAAAAGAATAGTGCCACGAAACTTAAATAACTAATGCTAAAACTTACAACATACCATCTTCTTAAGACATTAACACAACGGTGCCTTATTTAAATGTTGCAATGCTTGTAAGTAAGCGTTGCGGTGTTGGGCTTAAATTTGAAATTATTTGAATTCAAAAAAATAGATATATACTAATATTTTTCATAACCATATTTAATAAAAACATATAACACACACATTACATTTTTCATAATTATAAAATAAATAAATAAAAATATTGGAATTACATAAATAACAAAAACTTTAAAAATAAAAACTAAGACCTAATATCAATATAATTGGGCTACCTCCCAAGTAGCACTAAGTTTATAGTTTTCATCCAGACTTGCCTAAATTTTTCATTTTGGTTGATGCAACACTATCACTTGTCAAGTGGTCCATAATAATATCCTTCCCTATCCTTTAGATTAATTTGAGTATTACTAGGAAATATTCTATGGGGTCTACTAATAAAAGAGATTGCAAGTTATTCTAATTAATTTTCCAAATTTTTAATCGAAGTAGCTTAACTTTGCAATTCAGTTCCCAATTGAATTACTACCTCTTCCAAAGGTGTCTTCCTATCTCTTTATTTATTGTTTTGATTAAAACCTCAGAGATAAGAAGGTATAGTGTTTACTATAGGTTGCTGAGGATTATTTTAATTTTCTCCTTTATTTGATTGACTTGCATTCCACTGATTATTACAGCAACATTAGTATTAGACAAAATAAAATTAGAGTGGTTCCTCCAATCTAGATTATAAGTATTGGAATAGGGATTATTTCATCTTCCAATCAAATTCACATTCTCAATCCCATAAATATTATTCTCTCCAAGAGAATCCCAATCAAGCTCTTTTAATTGCATAGGGGATCATGAACTTGAACTAACTCAAAAACTATATAAATTTTTTTAGATATAGCAGCTACCTGAGCAGTCAAAATAGATAAGGCATCTAACTCATACACTTCAATTACTCTCTTAGGATTCACCCTATAAGAAGGTCACTAGAAGTTATTTGTAAACATTTTTTCAATTAATGTATATGCTTCATCAAATGGCTTAGACATTAAAGATCCTCCAACTGCAGTATTAATAATCAACCTAAGGGATCCTACCAGTCCATTATAAAAGGTTTGAATTTCCAACTAATCGGGTAACGCATGGTGTGGGAATTTTTTAAGCATTTTCTTAAATATATCTCAACTTTCATATATCAACCCTTTTTCAATTTGGGAAAAAGATGTGATGTCATTCATAAACTTGGCAATTTTAGAAGGTGAAATATACTTAGCGAAGAATTTATGTGCCAACTCATTCCAAGTAGTTATAGAGTATGGGGGTAAGGAATTCAACAACAACTTACCTTTGTCAATTAGCAAAAATGGAAATAATCAAAAACAAATAGCATCATCACTAACACCATTATACTTGAATATTACAAAGATTTCTAAGAAACTAACTAAGTGTAGGTTGAGATCTTCAATATGAGTTCCCCCAAACTGTGAATTTTTAACCGTATAAATTTGGGGGGGAGGGGGTTTAAATAAAAGTTATTAGCCTATATAATAGGTCTGTTTGATACTTTGGTGAATTCTATCTACTATAGAATTTGTATACTCCCTAAGATGTTTGGGATAATCATGATCTTACTTAAACAGGTTCATCCATACCTAAAGCTAAGCTCTTTTTTAGATTTTCTAATTTTTGTAAGGGTCCACTCAATTTTAAGTTACATAATAAGAGCTCCTTACTAGATCTACTACACATCCAACAATAATGCTAGAATTATAATATAGAAAATAAAATAACTACAACAGCTAAAAGATTTTTCTTTCTTTTTAAAAATTTTCAAAACAAAGGATACAAGATACAAATAGGATTAAATATACAACTAGTTTAACAATATAGCTTAACTTGCACTATTCATGTTACTTCCCTGACAACATTGCTAAAAACTTTATCAGGTGCATACGAGTGAGTTTTTATGGATTATGTTTAATACGTGAATTAAGTCTAAGCTCTAGGATGAAATATGGTATGCTTAGATTTTCTTTTATATGCAATACCCCAAAAATACACAAGTGCACATGTCGATCAATGAAATAAAGTGATTAAGTGTCGATCTCATGAGGAAGTATTCTGCTAACTTATAAGTAAACTAGTACTTCCTACTATAGCTATAATATTTTATCCTACAAATTGAAGATAATGGTTAAGATTCTGTCAGTACAGAGGATTACAAGAAAAAAGATAAGATACATGATAATAAAATGTTTTGTACTAATGAATGCAAATTATCGAAGTTTTTATAATGAGACTCTATTGTTAATGTGGATCAGAGCATATGCATCCCTAGATCTCTGCCAAGCTTGTAGGGATGTAAAGAAAGATTTTTGGCCCTCCTATAGTGATTGTATCTCTATAGACCTTAAAAGGTTAGAGATCCTATGTCTAGGCATGCAAATATTTTATTCAAATACTCCTATTTGTTCCAATATTCCTCTATTAAGGTAATATATTACACTAATTTTTAACTACACACCTGACCACTGTATGCATTAAATTAAGTTTGAGAGATATCGAAAGCATCTATTTCTCATTCAAAGCACTAGAGTCTACATTAGTACTAACTTTAAATTCACATCATTAGCCCAAAACTAAGGAAATAGCCAGACATAATATGTAAAGAAAGCAAACTAGATTTTATTACTTTTATAAAAGAGAAACTATAGGAGTAAAACTTATTTTTGATGTCATCCAGATAGTATAAAAGTACTCTCCACACTCCTTTCTCGTCCAAATATCTAAATAATTACAAAGTGATAGGCTAACAATTCTCAAATGTAGTATTCTTCTCTCACTTAGCCTTCATTACTTTAAAGGGGCACTATAGTCTAGGATGAAAAAAATGATAGAACTATGGATGAACTGACAGAACTCATAAAAACTTTGAACAAAAAATTATTTATACTTGTATAGAAATGGACTCAAGAGTCATGGTGCTTGACATGGTGGCATCATGGCATTACATGATGAACTAGCTTCTCAATGCTGTTGGGCTTGCTCCGCTGAGGCTCTGCATTGATATAGCACATCTGTTAGCTAAATCAGTGAGACATTTTGCTAATTCAGTGCAGCTTAATCTTTCATTAATCAGTCCATCATGACACTGAAAAAGTTGAGAGATGCGACACTTGAATGTGTAATTTGGCACTGCAGAGTTATAATGCTAAACGCTCAAATGCTCAAATGCCTAAGACTTTGTTGATTAATGGCATATTATTACGCACTGTGGTGCTGACCTCCACACTGCCTAGGTACTAAATTAATTGTCATTTTTTCTGAGGCTCTAGTACTAAAATTTTTAGATCTAGCACCGAGGCATTTGAAAGTTTGTTAGGGATGTCAAGCCCTTATGAACTAGTCCCGAGGCTAACCAAGAGGGGGGTGAATTGGTATTTTTTAAAAATTCTTAAGTAAAAATGATTTAGAAGATCTTTTTGAATGTTTAAAAATAATTACAATTTTATGATGATGTGCAGAAGTTTATAAAAATAAAATAATAACTATAATCACACGATCATCAACAAAAAAGTAAAGCGCAAGAGATAATCAAAAAGAACTATGTCCACTCCCAAATTTTATAGTGGTTTCGTCAACTTGACCTATGTCCACTCCCTGGAGCCTCCCCTCCGGGTATTGCACTAACACTATGTGACTCTCCTTCTGCTCCCACAGCAAGGCGGAGAAGCCTTTATAAAACTCCTTTCCACCAACCTAGTGAGGCAAAGAACCCAGACTCCATTTGCTTCCTCCTGAAGTAGGCAGAGAACCTTACCCCCTTTTGCTTCCTCCTGAAGCAGGTAGAGAACATTAATCTTCTTGCAGATGATCCTTCCACAGAGACACCAAGGACAAGAGACGATGACCGAAGAAGACGACTCAGATCCTTTCTTGGAGCAACATTTGTGAACACCTCACAAACTCCCCCTCATAAGATCTTCTCTCTGTCCCCTTCTCAAAGCTCTCACAGGAAAGGACAGTGGCAAAAGATCTCAATGATAGAAGATAAGAAATCTTAAATACAAAGGCTCAAAAATTGCCCTAAATTTTAACTTGCCATCAAAGATCATCCAGGATGATCAGTATATCATCCTGTATGATCAGTACAAAATCACACATATCAGCTTGGATAATCTGGTTCCTCTGGATGATTAGAAGACAAGTTTGTTCAGATCATCCAGGATGATTCTGTGATCGTCCTGGACGATTAGTTCTAATCAGAATTATCATCCAGATAATAGTTTAGGACGTCTAGGACAAAAGCCTGGATGATCAAAGGAAAATGACTTGATCATCCTATACGATTAGTTCAAAATTGCCCAAAATCATTTGGCACATTATTCGGGTCATACAAGTCAACCATGTTGAATTATTTCAAAATGATTTGATTGTTCAGGATGATATTGATATCGTCCCATACGATTAGTTCAAAATTGGGAATATCATCCAGCACACTGTTCGAGTCATCCAGGTGAAAGCATTGGATGGTTGGGATTTCTAATTGATCATCCAAGATGATATGATTGAATCAATCAAACCTTAATTACTTTCCTTAATCACCTGACTAATTCAAGAATGATTATAATGAATTATCTAGGATGATACACGTATCATCCAAGATGATCAGACCAAAACACTAAAAATAAAAACTTGCCTAACTTAGTCTGGCATCTGAGAATTTTTTATTTAAGCATATCGTCATGTACGATGTGTGTATCATCCAGAATGATCTGCTTAATCAGACCAACTTAACATGGTCGCCCTAATCAGAGTTCTATTTTTAATTGGATCGTTTAGGATGATTTGAACAAAAAATGAATAGACGCTCCTAACTCGCTAAAACTCTCCCCCTGAGTGTATGTGTGTGCAAGGTTACTTAGCTTAGGGATCCATTACATTACACTTGACTCATAAAAGGTGAAAAAATTACATTGAACATGAACCACATACAGACTGACTCGATCTTGAGCAAGCTTGGATTATACTTGATCTTACAGACCTGAAAGGTTAGGCAATCAAATAGAAACAGAAATATTTGTTATCATCAAAAACATAATCCTTGAATCCAGATTTGCAACAATCTCCCCCTTTTTGATGATGGCAAATATTCATTTGTAATTTCAAATTCAGTAAATAAATATTAAACATTGATAAATCAAAACACTGAATATTTGAACATTGATAATTCAAAATACTGAACATTGATAACTACTCCCCCTTTTGACATCGCAAAAAGGGGAAAACATCACATAGACACATTAAGAAAAATAGTACAAAAACCAACACAAGAAAAATAGCAAAAAGCAAACAAACTAGTACATAGGGGGATCCTGATCAGATGGAGGCGGAGGTGGCTCAAACAAACTGTGAATGGAGGCAAACTATTTGCCAAACTAGGCAATGTCCTGGTCGTACTACTACTGCTGGGCTACGTAGGTATTGAATTGGTGGACGTCCTCAGCATGCTGCTACTCCTGGGCAACCACGTAGGAGTCAAAGCGTGCCTCCCACTGGTCAAACCTGTGCACCGGGTGATCTATCGGTGATTCTATATGGAGAGGAGTAGGTGTTGCAGGTTCAGGAGTAGCTTCTTCCTCTTCTCCCTCAACTTATGTGCTGGGCTCCGGACAAAGTCTAGTACTGTGAAGAACATGGAAGGAGTTGTTGGAGTATAAGAAAGGTTGGACATTGGTAGGAACTGGATATTACAGATTATACTTAGTTTCAAGAGCATAGGCAATGAGGTGGCCTAAGGCTCGATTTGGGTGTCTCCTGTGGCCCGAATCCCTAATGCTAGTGAAGTGTTCGATGTAGCGAAAAAGGATATCGGTAGCATTGAAATCTCGGTGGGCCATGATATAGAAGGTAGTCATGGAGAGTAGAGGTGAAATGTGGATGTGGTCCCCAGCCTTTGGAATGATAGAGGAGCGAAGGATATGCTGGATTGTCCGAGCATCCTTGAGTAAGGAAGAGCAGGCATTATCATGGTAGGGTATGTTGGTATTCCTAAGAAAGTAATTGGCGACACTCCAGTCAAAGTCAGGGTCATAGGATAAAATATGGAGCTTATCGCCAGTAATGGAAAGTTGGAGAATATCGTGAAAGTCTTGGGTGGTTAGTTCGATAGGGCGGCGATTAACATAAGAACGGAGGGCGGAGTAAGAGGAATCGATGTGAAGATTCACAAAGAAGATACAGAGAAGCTCAGTACTAAATGGAAAAGCTAGTGTCAGGATAAAGGTGAGGAAGCATGAGTGAAAAGGTTAAGTACCGGTTATGTGAGATTGCAGGGGTTGATGATTTCAGATTGAGTGATCCCCACGTCAAGGTAGCGTTGGAAGGTAGCCTGATCGACTACATCAGGAAAGCCGGGAACGACATTTCCCTGGGAGGAACTAGCACCCTGATGCCTAGATCATTTGCCACCAGCCATGAGGAGATGATTGAGTAAGGATGGAAGGAAGGAGTGGTGAAATAATGGAGTAATTTGGCTATTTAAATAGAAATCGGACAGATCGTCCAAGACGATTACAGGATCATCCAGGATGATAGGAGCAATAATGGCGTCTAGGATGATTGGTCAAAAAGGTGGTCGGATCGTCCAGGATGATCAGACATCATCCAAGATGATTAGACTTAGGCAATCATCCTGAGGAGTCAAGCTGGACGACCTTTGACAAAAAGTATCATCCAGGACAATTAGGTGGATTGTCTAGGATGATATAAAATAAATGAATCAGACGGGCCGAATTTGAATAATCCAGCCATTTCCATATGGATTATCCAGGATGATGAGGTGTATCATCCAGGACGATCACCAATAATTGGTTCAGATCAATCATTGGATCAAGAGGGGGATGATTTGATCATATCGTCCAGGATGATGTATGAATCGTCTAGGACGATGTATGAATCGTCTAGGACGATGTGACCATAAAAATAAAAAAAAGATAAAGGATGGAGAGGAATGATCAAGGATCCCAAAACACAAAAAAATAAAATCAAACTAAAATAAAGAGAAAAAAAATAAAATACAAGAAAATGAAGCTAAATTGAAACCCTTTTTAATGAATACCATACAAAATAGCCTAGAGTTAACTTTATTATACATATTCGCTAAATTAAGAGGCAGGCATAACTGAATACCATAAGAATAGCCCTCATAATAGCAGTATCATCATTACCTTTTTGAATTGGACCCGCAAAGGCAACAATAAGATGGCCATTAGTATCCCTAATAAGGCCACCATAACCATCCATAGAATCAGAGATAACAACATCAACATTTAGTTTAAAGAAATTAGGAGGAGGCTTAATCCAATAAACAACCTTAGGAGAAGGGGGAGCATGTTCCCAATTAATCCCTAAAGTAGTGCTTATATTATAGAAATTTTTAAAATTCTTAATGGAAATCAAATTAACAGCCACCATAGCTTAAATCTTATCCTTTACTTTTTGAATGACATTAAGGTGGTTCATTTTAACTCCATTAAAAATGGCGTTATTCCTCTCCAACCAAGGAAACCAAAGAATAAGGGAAGGAATAGTATTGCGAATGTGACCTTTAGTACCAATAAACCAACACTTGAGTAAATAAAAAAGAGAGAGAGATGCGTATTGAAGCAATTAAGTTGCAACATATCGCCAAAATAAACCCAGATTCTAAAGGCTACAGGGCCAAAAACAAACACATGATGCATATTCTCCATGTGAAAGCAACATTGGCACTTAGAAGCTAAATTGAAACCCTTTTAATGAGATTATGCTTCGTAGGAATAAATCTATGTAAAACTCTCCACACAAAAATAGAAACTATGGTAGTGATACTCTTATGCCAAATCATAGAAAAAATGTTTTCACTGTTGCCTTTCTCTCTAAAGGAATGTCACACATTCTTAAGATGAAAACCACCATCTTTAGAAAAATTGCATAAAATAATATCTATGGAAGAAGCATTAATAGGAAGATTTAAAATACGATGAGTAAGACAGCCAGGAATTATACTAGAAAGTTTATCATAATCCCAATAATCTTCATTAAGGAAATAGTTAACTTTAACAGAGGCAGAGGAAGTAGAGTTCAAAATAGAGTCAATAGAATCTTTACCTAACTATTTATCTCGCTAGAAGAAGATGTTACCTTCACCAAGCCCCCAGGAAATGAAGGGTTCCACCTCCCATTTGACCTTGCAAAGCCTTTTCCAAACTTTAGAGTCCCCACTTTTAGACAGAATATTAGTAAGATGTTTGCCACCACAATATTTAGAGATCATAAAAGCAGCCCAAAGACTCTCTTTAGATCGCAAGGTATACCAAAATTTAAAAGAGAAGGCCTCAGCAAGGTCATGTAAATTTTTTGCAACCAAGACCACCTTCAGCCAACACACAACAACATTTCTCCCAAGTAGCCCAATTAATTTTAGAAGAAGAAGACGTACCTTTCCAAAAGAACTTGTTAAAATGCTTGTGGATCCTACTAGAAGCAGTCTGAGTAGGAAAAATAGTTTGAAGCATATACACAGGTAAAGCACAAAGAACACTTTTAATAAGAGTCACTCTACCACCAAAGCTAAGAAAGTTAGAGTCCCAAGATAAGAGTTTATTATAAACAGAAGTAATAAGATCGTCAAACAAAAAAGTCTGTCTTCTACCTTTAAAAAGAGGAACACCAAGGTACTTCATATGCAAATTAGAATGAACAAAGCTAGTAGCATCTTTAATAGCTAAAATCTGATCGTTGGAAATCCTTTTAGATGCAATAAAATAATATTTATTTCTACTAAAATAAACGCTACTAACCGATTCAAAAAGATTAAAAAATTCCATAATTTTATGAATTCGATTAATAGTAGCATTAGTAAAAATAATAAAATCATCAGCAAAGCATAAATGGGAAATATAAAAGCCTCTTAAAGTTCTAAAGTAAAGGCCAGGATTACGCTCAAATAAGTTAGAGAGACCCCTAGACAAAAATTCAGCCGCAATAATAAAAAGAGCAGGGGAAATAGGATCACCCTGCCTAACATTATGAGAAGATTTGAAGAAACCATGATTGGAACCATTAAGAATGAAGGAAAAATAGACATTTTCAATACACTTCTTAATAAGGTTAATAAAAATAGAGTTAAAGCCGAAAAGATCGAGCATAAAGTAGATGAAATTCTAATCAATATTGTCATAAGCCTTAGCAATATCAAGTTTGAAAATCACATTCCCCCCTCTCACCCTGACATTCAAATCTTGATTTAATTCCTGAGCTAGAATAATATTCTCAGTGATAGCCCTACCTTTCACAAAACCCATTTGGTAAGGAGAAATGATTTTAGGTAAAATCGAAGAAAAATGATTAGAAATAATTTTAGAAACCAATTTATTGAAAAAAGTACAAAGACTAATAGGACGAAAATCATTCCAAGTTTGAATAGAATTGTTTTTAGGAATAAGAACTAACGAGGTAGAAGCAAAAAATTTAGGGATAGGATTACCAGCAAAAAAATCCAAAATAATAGAGAAAAAATCATTATGAATAATGTTTCAGCATTTTTGAAAGAAAAGAGTCGTGTAACCATCCGGACCCACAATAGAATCACTATTCATGTCCATCAAAGTATCTTTAACCTCCTCCATAGAGGGAAGTCTAGAGAGAAAAGCATTATCCTCAGGGGATACAAGACTCGGAATAAAAGAGTGATCCACAGTTGTAGTAGGAGTGAATCCTTTCTTAAAATGATTTTGAAAATGGAGCACAGCTAAGTTAGCAATCTCAACCAGGTCCTCAGTATAAGAACCATCCTCCCTTTGGATATTATTAATACTATTCTTAATCCTTTTTCTCTTAGTTAAAGAATGAAAGTATTTAGTATTATTATCACCCTCAACCAAATGCTTAACAGCAGCTTTCTGCTTCCAAAAGACCTCTTCTTGAGCTTGAAAATTAAAAAGATTAAGTTTAGATTGCTTGAGCAAGGAAAAATTAGAATCAGAAGGATCATTCTGATAAACATTCTCATTAAAAGCCACACATTATTCAGCTTGTAAAATATTAGAAAAAATATTTCTGAACACATTGTGATTCCACCAATTTAGGACTTGCTTCAACCTTTTAAGCTTGTACCACAGTCTTTTCATACCAAAAATAGAGTTATCAGGATGTAAAGGAGCTTGCCAATTATAATTCACAACATCAAAAAAGGAATTATTAAGTAACCACATATTTTAGAATCTAAATTGAGAAACAGCATTAACTTGACTATTCTTGATATTAATAAGCAAGGGAGAATGATCAGACAAAGTTCTACTAAGATGATGCACATTAGTGAAATTAATAGCATTAATCCAAGAGTCATTAAAAAGCACACGATCCAGCCTTTGCCATAAGTGGCCCCTATTCCAGGTAATGTTATTGCCAACAAACCCGATATCAATCAAATTACAAGACAAAATCATATTGTTAAAGTAAGATAGAATGAAAAGAAGGAGCAGACCCACCAATCCGTTCAGAGGAGGTACTGATAGCATTAAAATCTCCACCAACCAACCAAGGCAACTGACATATAGTATGGAAATTCATCAGCTGTTCCCATAATAATTTTCTAATTTAAAGAGAGGAGGCAGCATATACAAAAGAAGCATAATAGTGGAAAATAAAAGCCTCAATTTTACAATGCATGACTTGAATATAGTCTCCAATAACATCAATTTTAATAGGATTTTTCCAAAAAACCCAGATTTTGTTAGACATATTTGAAAAAGCATGGCTAAAGCCAAGATAACAAGAGGTAATAAGCAACCTAGAAGCAGGGATAAGGGGTTCAATTAAAATAAGAATAGAAATATTATGAACACGACACAAGTTTTTAACACGAATCCTAAAAGATGGGCAACCAATGCCCCTAGCATTCCAAATAATAGTACTAAACATAAAGAAAGATTAATGAGAAGTAGTAGAGCGAGTTTTTCTAACAGTGGTCCTAGCTGGTTGCAAAGAAATATGCTTGGGCTTACGCCCTCTTTTACTACAAAATTTAATAAAGCTAATGTCATGATCATCTTTGGTAAAGCACCTAGCAGTAATATGCATCTCCTCTGAATTAGTAAGTGCATCACTATTATAATTAGAAGTTGAGTGAGTTTTAACATCATTAGGTTGTTCCTTGTGAACATTAGGAAAATCATTCTCCAAAAACCTACCATCATCTTCCTAATTATCAGGAACCTTCATGACCGACTCCTTAATGTAGGAAGAAGGTAAGATATGATTCTCCATAGAAATAAATTCTCCATCCTCTAGAACTGAGTTATTGTTCTCAACTTCTCTACCAACCAATTGAGCAAGAACATTAGTATCCTTACTAGTATCCTAGATAATGACAGGATTAGGAATCAAAGAATCAGTAGCATCAGATAAATTTTGATTTAAAATGCCAGAATAGGATGTTCCAACATTATGTAAAGCATTATTTACTATTTTCTCACAATCAGTAGGAACCGCATTATATAATTCATTAGGAACATCAGTTAAATGGACAACTCCCTGTTCTTGAGTCCCAGGGGAGGTAGCCGGAGGGACCTTCTCAGTTTGATCCATTGGATTCACATCCATAGGAGAAAGGCTATCCACCAACGGAAGTTCAGATGAATCCTTAGGATCCATAACATCCTTTTCAATACGTATAACCTCGTTCAACATTTTCACTGAATTCTTATTAGAGCGTAGGTGAGGGTGTTTTCAAAAATAATCGTTCACAGCATGTCCATGCATTTTACAGAAAGAACAAAATATAGGAAAACTCTCAAACTCCACTTTTTGGAAATAACCTTTAACTTCAGATCCAATCCAAATTTCATTTGGATGTTTCTTAGAAACGTCCAATTCAACCAACACCCTAGCAACAAACGGCCTTGAGACCGAGGCGGTTGCTTAATTAGTCTGCAAGGGATGGCCAAAGATAGAGGCCATACCAAATAAAATTTGATGTTTAAAAAAATGTAATCGTAAATTAGGGAAAGCTATCCAAACCGGAGCGATAGGAGATTCCTCCCTAACATCAAAATTCGGAGTCCATTTCAATAAACGCATTTGACACGCTTGAATATAATACGATCTTCTAGCAAAAATCCGACTATAGTCAAGATCATTGGAAAGTTGGATAGCAACATGCCTTTGATCAAGTAAACCCAAATGAAAAGAACCAGATAACTTAAGATTAACAAAAAACTTACGAATGACATCAAGATTCGGCCGTCTCAAAACAAATTTTCTAACCAAAGTTAGCGTAAAAGGAGTGGCAAGCAGATCAACCACAACATCCTCGAAAATAAGTGCCGGACAACCCTTAAACGAGGAATGAACAAACCACAATTTCGAAGAAGAAGAAGAACTACTAGCGAGTGGCTCTTTGAAGAATTGAGATTTCCCTTCCAAAGTAGAAGAAGAAATAGGGTTCGATGATGAAGGGCTCGTCATCTCCCCACTCAAACATTAAAAGAGTACCACAAACTAAAAGTTTGAGCAAGATCCAGTAATGAAAAGAAAAAGAATCGAAACAAAACAACCTAAAAATCTAAGCCAGGAGGGCCAAAAATGAGCACACGGAAGGGAGCCCAGGAATCGCCACAGGCAGAGAGACATTCGAAAAAAATTCGAGCTTGTTGAAAAACTTCAAGTAATTGATTGTAGGTTAGCTCACATACCTCTTCTTGGTCAGACTGACCACGATGTTCATCCGCCATCAAACACAAGTTTGTGTCTACTCTTCCGCTTCAGTCTCAGAGGAGTTAGATGCTGAATTCGCCCAAAAAGCCTTTTGGATCCTCTTCTTGTCCTTCCTAAATTTGGGTTTCTTCTCACCCTTCTCCTTGCTTAGGTGAGCCTTAAGTGTAGGACAACCAGTTTTTATATGTCCTGGCTTCCTAAATTCAAAGCACACTATATCAGAAGAACCTTTAAAATTTTTGCTACTCTTACCTTTGTTCCATTTCTGAAAGTTCTTATATTTCTTCCTTAGAAAGCTTTTGATTTGCCAAGTAATTAAGGCAACATCATCGCTTTTAGACCCGAAAGAATAAGTCTCCGTATTATTTGAAATCTCGTTAAGGATGTTAAGCCCTTGTGAACTAGTCTCGAGGCTAACCAAGAGGAGGGTGAATTGGTTATTTTAAAAATTCGTGACCAAAAATGATTTTAAAAAATCTTTTTGAATATTTTAAAAATAATTACAGTTTTGCGATGATGTGCAGATGTTCAACAATAACAGAATAAAAATCACAATCACACGATCATCAATAAAAAAATAAAAATGGAAGATAATCAGAAAAAATACACCAGATTTTATAGTGGTTTGGTCAACTTGACCTACGTCCACTCCCTAGAGCCTCCCCTCTGGGTATTGCACTAATACTAAGTGACTCTTCTTCTGTTCCCACAGCAAGGCTATGTTCATACAGTATGATTTTGTAAAAAATTTTAATTCAAGTAAAAAATTTTTAGCTCTCCCCCTATGTGTGTGTGTAAGGTTACTTAGCTTTGAGATCTGTTACATTACACTTGACTCAAGAAAAATGAAAAAGTACATTGAACCTGAAACACAAACAGACTGACTCGATCTTGAGCTGGCTTGAATTGCAACTGATCATGTGAACCTGAAATATTAGACACTCAACTAGAAACAAAAAGGTTTGCTATTATTAAAATCATAGTCCTTGAATCCAGATTCATAATAATCTCTCCCTTTTTTATGATGGCAAATATTTATTAGTAATTCCAAATTCAGTAAATAAATATGATAAACATTTATGATTCAAAACACTGAATAACTGAACATTGATAATTCAAAATACTGAACTAAATATTTATAATGACTCACAATATAAACTACTCCCCCTTTTGATATCTCAAAAAGGGAAAACACAACATAAACATAGAAGAAGAAAATAGTATAAAAATAACATAAAATATCACCAAAAGCAAACGGACTAGCAAAAAGGGGAATCGCCCAGGATGATGTGACCAACAATGAAAAAGGAAAGAAAAAAATGAAGAATAGAGAGGAATGATCAGGGATCCCAAAAAACAAAAAAAGGAAAAAGCAAAATCAAATCAAATACAAAGAAAAAGTTGAAATGAGAAAAAAAATTATATGTATATATATATATTTTTTTTTTTTTTGAATCGATCCACTCCAGTACATCAGAATTTTTCTAAATTTTTAATTCAAAAGCCAATTAGAAGAAAATCGACAACGCTGAAATCCAGAAAAAGTTGGAAAATTAACTTTCTTAACTCCTACCTCGGACACCTTACGGGTTCAAATTCCTTTCAAACAAAAGTCTAATTCAGAAGAGAAGAAATTAGATTTCAAAAGAGATCCTTTTAAGCCTCATTCCAGAAAAATATTTGATAAAATAGTATTACGAAGTAAGGAATCAGAAATCATGATTTTCAATCTCAAGCTTTTGAAAATATTAAGTGGCACATAAATTTTTCTAAGACAATTAAAGATCTGAAAGGGAAGAAAGCTTATTTCTTTGGGGGATCATTTTGTGCCTCTTTTTTAATTTATTTGGCGCTCTTTGCGCATCTTTTGATTCTTGATACACTTTCTATATCTTTTCAATTTGGCGACATTACGCATCTTTTCAGCTTTGGGCTTATTTTGTGCCCCCCTTTTTTTTCAAGCTTGCTTTCTTTCGCAATCTCTAAATAATCTCAGTTGTGGAACTACCTTCCCAACATAAGAGAAGAAAAATTCACTCTCTTTAGTAAGGAGGGTTAACTTACAGAATAAAATCATACTCCATATGATAAGTGCAATCACCTGACTAAAAAAACTATAATAATGATTCAAAGCTTTAAAAATACTATTCTTTGAGGTAGATTACTAAAGGAAGATAAAATAGATCTCTACTTTAAAAGCCAACTTTTTCATTTTGAAGAAAATTTTTATCCAAAATAAATAATACATCAATCAAGGAGTTAGAGGAAGAGAAATAATCATCAATATTTCTTCCTTTTAACAGATTCAGAGGAGTCAATCACTGCTTATAAGCTTCCAAATAAAAATAAAGTAAAACTCTCAGTCAGAAATCCAGTTTATCAGCAGTAGTGAGCAGTGATCTGATTCTGAAAAGAATAACCAGTAAATAAATAACATGAAGAAAAATAAAAATAAATGAAAATCAGCAAATGAAAATCAGCGGGAAAAAACTAAATCCGATAAGCAAATCAGACAAATGGGAATCACTAGAAGAAAAAAGGAAAAGAAATTTTAAGATGAAATAGACTATCAGATCAAACAAAAACTAAATAAAAAAATGAAAAATAGAAAATTCAAAAATCAACAATCATCAGATTCAAGCATTTATGTCAATCACACCCAGTCTGGTCCTTAAAATGCTGAATGAGTCAAAGGCCAGTGTTTAGTAAAGATGTCAGCCAGTTGATTTTCAATTGCTACATGGTGTAGCTCAATGTCCCCTTTTGTAACATGGTCCCTAATGAAGTGATGCCTTATGTCAATGTGTTTGGTTCTTGAATGTTGGATAAGATTCTTAGAGATGCAGATGGTACTAGTGTTATCACATAGAACTAAAATTATGCCAACAGGTAATCCTAGATCCAAAACTTGTTGCTTCAACCAAAGGACTTGGGCCACACAACTTCCTAAGGCAATATACTCAGCTTCAGCAGTGGAAAGTGCTATAGAATTTTGTTTTCTACTGGACCAGGAGACTAAAGACTGTCCTATGAATTGGCATGTTCCTCAAGTGCTTTTTTTATCCACCCTACACGCTACAAAATTAGAATCAAAATATCCAATAAACTCAAAAGAAGTGTTGTACCTAGGATACCAGATTCCTAAGGTTGGGGTTCTTAAGAGATATCTGAGGATTATCTTAATTGCAGTTAGGTGGGATTCTTTAAGATCAGCTTAAAACCTAGCACAAAGATAAACACTAAACATGTTATCAGGTCGGCTAGTAGTTAGGTAAAATAATGATCCAATTATTCCTCTAAACTTCTTCTGATCAACAGATTTTTCATTTGAATCCTTGTCTAATTGGACACTAGAACTCATGGGAGTGTTTATTGGCTTGGCTTTATCCATTTCTTATTTCTTCAAGATGTCCTTAATATACTTTGATTGATTGATAAAATTTCCATCATCCATTTGCCTTATGCTAAATCCCAAAAAATAGGACAATTCTCCCATCATACTCATCTCAAATGAAAGTACGAGATGCGCCAAAAGGGGGGTGAATTGGTATTTTAAAAAATCAATCCTAAACAACAGTTCAACTTTTTTGTATTTTTTAAAGGATAACTTAACGAATAAAGTGTGGAAGTAAGTAAAACGTTCACAACGACGATATTGGTAATTCAATTGTAACTTTCACAATACAAGATTTAAATTATGATTTTTTACCAAGCAATTTAAAGTACTAATTAAGAGCATGAAAAGTAAAGTACGGTAAAATGGAAAAAACACACCAGAGATTTTTATAGTGGTTCGGTCACTTGACCTACGTCCACTCCCCGGAGTCCTCTACTACGGGATTTGCACTAGTAAAAGTTGACTCTCCTTTTGCTCCCACAGCAAGGCGGAGAAGCCTTTATAATACTCACTTTCACCTCCCTCGGTGCAGTGGAATACCAAACGCTATGTCACCCTCCTGGTGACGGCAGCGGACGTTCTCCTTTTTCTCCCTCCTGGAGAAAGCAGAGTACCTTGACGATGTTGATCTTGAAGTGACTCTTCCCTCGAGAACTTTCCCGAGACTCCCCAAAGCCACAAGAGGAGCAAAGCATGCAGCTAGCTTGGAGCCACCGTGTGATCCCCTCACACTACATCTCCCTCACGCTCAAGCTCACCTTCACCTTCCTCTCGCAAGCCCTAGATCTCTCCGAAGAAAAACTTCTTCTTCACGAATCCCCTTCTTCCCTCAAAGCCTCTCACAAAAAGAGGATAGACCAACAACACCACATAAAAAATTTTAAGTTATTTTTATATCAGGCTTCAGGGAACCCTAAAGATTTCAACTTTTGCGTTTCTGTTCGTACAGTATGATATATCATCGTACTGTACGATTAGTTCAAGTACAGATCCGTCCAGTACGAGCATAGACGAACAGTTATCGAAGTTTATACATATCGTACTGTACGATATGTATATCGTACAGGACGATAATATTGATTTCTACTGTTCATACAGGACGATCTGTGGGACGATCCCTGGATGAAAGAATTTATCTCTGCTAGTCGTCCAGCACTCCACTTGTCTTACAGTATGATTAGTTTATTTCAGGATATCGTCCTGTACGATACGAATATCGTCCAGGATGAATAGAACAAAAAATCTTAGTTTCGTCTGGTACGATCGAAGGGACGAATGAAATCATCTCTGTTAGTCGTCCAGCACTCCACTAGTCGTACAGTACGATTAGTTCATTTCAGGATATCGTCTTGTACCATAAGAATATCATCCAGGATGAACAGAACAAAAAACCTTGGTTTCATCTGGTATGATCGAAGGGATAAATATAATCGTCTCTGTCTATCGTATGGTACGATATATCATCGTACAGTACGATCGACTTTAACTAAGAAACCAACATTTATTTCCTGATTACGGGAGATAATTTTGGTAAGTATTTAATTAATCGTACCGTACGATCATGATCGTATAGTATAAACAGTTCAAGAAATCAAAATTATGAACATACCAAACTTATTCTGGCGGCTAGGGTTTTTCAATTAAATCTCATCGTACAGTACGATAACGATCGTACAGTATGATTAGATTATAAAGTTAATCATCTGAAAAATAGTCGTTAGCCTGAGTATTATTAATTAATTGTACAGTACGATTTAAAATCATACAGTACGATATTTTAAAAAAAAATTTAAAGATAAAAACAAATCTCCCCCTGTGTGTGTGCATGGTTGCTCCTTTCACGTACATGCTTCTGTGACAGACTCAAGAAAATAAAAAATAAAGAAAATAAAGATTATAGAATTTTTAACTTCCTATTCTACCCGGTTTGAGTCTCCAGTAACCTTGAGCAGAGTGCATCAGACCTGAAATATTAGTGCTCATATACAAGGATAAGCATTTGTAATCTTAAGGAAGTCCATATGGATTCAGTAAGTATTAGTTGTCACCATCAAAATTAAGTGCTCGGGATCCTGGATTTCAACATCAAACTCCCTATTCATTATTTTAAAAAAATCATCACATAAATTTTTATCAAAAGATCCAAAAAGTATATCATCAAGATAGATCTAGACAATGAGTAAATCATCTCCTACTTTTCTCAAAAAAAGGGAAGTGTCTACGCTCCCCTTAATAAACTCTCTTTTTAATAGAAATGTGTTAAGCCTCTCATACCAAGCTCTGGGTGCCTGTTTCAATCCATATAAGGCCTTTTTTAACTTGTAAATATGATTAGGATATTGGGAACTCTCAAAACCTAGGGGTTTCTCTACAAAGACATCTTCCTTTATTACCCCATTTAAAAAGGCACTCTTGACATCCATTTGAAAAAGCTTAAATCTCTTATAACATGCAAAGGCTAGTAGCACTCTAATGGCTTTTAATCTAGCTACACGAGCAAAGGTCTCCTCAAAATCAATCCCTTCTATTTGGTTGTACTCCTTAGCCACTAATCTTGCCTTAATCCTAACTACCACACCAGAACCATTCATCTTATTCTTAAAGACCCATTTGGTTTCCACTACACTTTGATTCTTAGGTCTTTCTACTAACTGCCAAACATCATTCCTTATAAATTGGTTTAATTCCTCTTGCATAGCTAAGATCCAAGATTCATCAAAAAGGGCTTGATTGATGTTAGTGGGTTCATTCATTGAGATAAAGGTAGAATGATTTAGTTCCTTCCTAAGTTTATGCCTAGTTCTAACACCTTCAGAAGGGTCTCCTAAGATCAGTTCTTTAGGATGACTCGAACAACATCTCCAATCTCTAGGAAAAGTGTTTTGAGGTTCTACCCTTTCCTCCAGATTTGCATTTTCAACTCCTTGGGTAATCTCTCCTACTTCCTCTTTTCCTCAGCTCTAAACTCCTTAGGATTAGATTCATCAAATACCACATGAGTAGTCTTCTCCACCACCAAAGTCCTCTTATTAAACACCCTAAAGGAATTCCCAATACTAGAATTGCCTAAGAACACTCCTTCATCAGATATGTGGTCAAATTTTCCTAAGGATGATTTCTCATTATTCAGAATGAAAACTTTATAGCCAAAGACATGGAGGTGGGTCAGGTTTGGAGTTCTACCCTTAATAATCTTATAGAGTGTCTTATTCAGTTTGGATCTAACATTCACCCAATTCGGCATATAACAGGCTATGTTCACCGCTTCTGCCCAAAAGTATTTTGGAAGTGAATACTCAGCAAGCATAGCTCAAGCGGCTTCCACTAAGATTATATTCTTCCGTTCAGCTGCCCCGTTCTGTTGAGGGGTCCTAAGAGCTGAAAAGTTAAGCCTAATCCCTTGCTCCTCATAGAAGGTTCCAAATCTCATATTTTCAAACTCCCCACCATGATCACTATGGATGGTCAAGATCTCACAACCTAACTTCTTTTAAATCCAAGTGGAGAAAGATTTAAATTCATTAAATGACTCAGATTTATGTGACAAAAATTTAATCCAAGTGAACCTCGAGTAATCATCAACAATCATAAATCCATAAACATTCCCCCCTAAGCTGGCAGTGCTAATGGGTCCAAAGAGATCCATGTGAAGGACTTCTAAAGGTCTAAAGGTGCTAATGTCCTTAATGGAGTAGAAAGAGGATTAGACTTGCTTCCCTAGCTGATAGGCATCACACAGGTGGTCCTTAGCGAACTTAAGCTTGGGGATACCTCTAACTAAGTCCTTTTGGATGACTCTTCTAAGGGTTTTCATGCTGGCATGACATAATCTCCTGTGCCACAACCAAGACTCATCAGTAGTAATTTTTAAGCAAAATGAAGCAGCACATTCAATATTATTTAAATCAAGCATGTAGACATTATTGATCCTCTTGCCCTACAAAATAGTGTTATTATTTAAGCTTATAATGCATGTGTTTGCCAGGAACTTGATGCTGAACCCTTTGTCACAAAGTTAACTAATGCTGAGTAGGTTGTATTTCAGTCCATCTATAAGCAAAATATTTTCAATCAAAAGGTTCTTGGAGTTTCCAATTATACCTGCACCTACCACTTGTTGGTGTTTGAAGCGAGTTTTGAAAATTTTAGTCTTCTTTGGTGAATTTGGAATTGACATTAAAAATTTGATTCTAAAATTAAACATCCCATCAAAAATATTATACCACCTCGGGAGGTGGAAATAAAATTTCAAAATGGGGTTTATATTTAGAATTATAAATTACACCTTGAATATCCTAACTGGATCTAAGAGAGAAACTTTGTATGGCCCCGAAGGGTCAAAATAAAGTTCAGTCAAATATCGAGCTATAATAGTCAAGGAAAGTGATCATTAATTTCATATTCAAATTCATCTTAACAAATGATATATCTCCCCGGAGGAAGAAGATATCATTTATCAGTAATCGTTCAAATATGAGGATAACGATCGTCAATTTTAATTATAAGTTTCCCAAAGAAGATTGATTCAAAATTTTGAAATTGATTTTTTAAAAATGTTTGGTTTTCTTTGAGAAACTTATTTCAAGAGTTCAATTTCAAAATCGAACACTTCATTACGAATGATACATTGCCTTAAGAGATAAAAATATCATTCTTTAATGAGTTCAGAAAATGAAATTGAAAGCTTCACCTTGGCTATGATAATCAGATTCAAAAGATAACAACATATAACCCCAAAGGGTCAATATGATGTTCTATTAAGTATCTGATTATAATAACCTAGGAGAGGGATCATTATCTTTATATTCAAAACCATGACAATAAATGATATACCTCCCTAAGGGGAGAGGATATCACTTATTATCGATTATTTGAATATAAGGATAATGATCGTTGTTGACTTAATTTTCTCAAAGAAGACCAATTGAGTTTTAAAAATTGATTTTTGAAAATTAGATGTCGGTTCTAAATCTCCTACGAGTGCAAGCCCTCATAGTTAATTACATCGTGGGAGACCGGAGTCCCCTACAAAAACTTTTGATTAAAATAATGGCAGAAATTTTGTTTAGAGATTTCTAGGAGTGATACCAAAGAGGTGAATTTGGATTTTGAAAAGGGATGGGATCGAATTTTGAACAATTATTTTGGAGTCAAATGAGGAAGGATAGAAGAAACTTTGGGATTCTGAAACAATTCAGAAGTGTCCCGATCTAAGCTAAGTGTTGGGTTTTAAATTTTGGATTGAAAGAATATTTAATTTGAGTTGAGCATTTTATTAAAAATTTGGGAATATATTCAAGGAGGTTGGGGTCTTATAGACCTGCCCCAGATCCTAAATCTAAATTTGGATACTGAAACACAGTGGTCCAAACCTAACTAATGCAGTGTAAAATCTGGACTTACCCCAGCCTGGATTGGGGAGCCAGCTAAACCACCTAAACGCTTCAAAACCATGAGTCTGATCTTTTGATGCAGAGTGATCAGGGACGTTACTTAAGATTGGTTTAAGAAGTTGGGATAAATATTTAGAGCAGATTCCTAATTAACCCCTTGACTTATGTTGGGTGGAATGCTTAGACTAAAATGCAATTAAAATTTTAATTTAACTAGTTTTTAATGCGATGCATGCTGGTTAAAATCTCCAAATCAGGTAGCATGAAATTTTAAAAAAGGCTTATAAAATATTTTTTTTTGCAAAGACTAGACTTCACCAAATCCAACACCTCATCCTCATAGGTCGGATTATCTAGACTCTACCCGCAGGCGGGGAAGTGTCTTATAGTAAGGAGGGAGAGAGATGCAGTAATATGCATGCGACCCCGGATGATTCTGGCTATTCCCTAGGTCGTTAAGTTTCTATGTTATTTAAATCTTAAAATTTTAAATATTAGTTATGAGTAAAAATATTTTTAGCCCTTAGAGAGCCTAATGAAGTCCAGGCTAAAACAAAAATGACATGCAAGCGCCAAAGAACTAAGAAAAATAGGCAACTCTATACGCAATCAAATTAAATCACAACACATTAAATAATCAAATTAATTAAGTAAATATCCATAGGCAAATTGCCTTGCTTATTACAACCCATATTTACATAAATTAAAATTGGTCAGGCACCACTGACGACAACCCGAATTCTACTCCTAAGATTCAAGTGACTTTGAGAATGGTTCTTCTCGCTCTTCACTTCTTCGTCTTCTTGGAACTCCTTGGATTATCGGGTCCACATATCCAAATGGAAAGAAACTCCCCCTCGAAAGGGGTGTTATCTTTCCTCTTTGGATACTTGAAAGGTCATCCCAATTTGGAGCTCCAAATGGATAGGGACTCTCCATTAAGGGATGTCCCTTCCTCTTTGAATCCCAAATTAGATGTTTGAAAGATATCCTAACTTAGCCTTCCAAATGGAGGAAGACTCTCCCCTAAGCGATGTCTTCTCCCCTTTGGAATCTAAATTGGATATTCATATTCCATTCTCAAGTCACTTGGCAATTTACAACTCAAATATGACATCAAATTATATTGCATGAAAATTAAAATCTAGACTCGATCCTGCAAGATTATCCTAAGTATTTAAATATTAAAATACATCCCAAGTAGTTATATATATGTGCAAATAAAACTAAACGCACTTGGCCATGCTCTTTTTATTTGGGGGCTAAGCACCTGAAGCACCTCTAGCATTTATATTTATTATTTATTTAGCCCCCTTTATTGCCCTGCATGAGCGTGGCCACCTGTAGAAGATTCAGTGAACATCCATATCGTTCTTAATCTAAGGGTAATCTAATCACCCATCACGTCAATCCACAGAGTGCAGTAAAAATAAACAAACATATCAATCAATTTCAATCACAACATGCAATAAAAACTCGAAAAACCCGGCACACAGCAGAAAAGTAAACACCGGCCTAGCCTAGATCTAGAGTTGATTGTCCTAGCAAACCATCTAAAGTGTGTGTAGTAGGCCGTATGGCTAGGGTAGATCCTGAATAGGGTACTTGAGTGAAGTTGTTTAATGTTTGAGTTTGTTAAAGGCTAAAAGGGAACTTTATGTTCGAGTTTAAGTATTAATGAGTTAAAGTTTGATTTAAATGTATTTTAATTATTAAATGATTGCTACCTTTATTGCTCACCGAGACCGTGAAGTTTATTTCACCTTCCTTGGGGCTAAGTTAATAGCCTCGTAGGCTTGGGTTACCCAGTAGTAATCTGGGTTGATTAAGTTGATTTAGTTTGTTGAAAATTAAGGATCAATTAATATTAATTAAGTTAGTTAATTACTGATTTTAAAAGTTAAATTATTTTATATTTTCTATCAACAGGTTCGTGGCGTTGTGCCACCAGGCTCGAGGAACCAAGCCTCCTCAAGACACTTAGCCCCGCAGCCCGGAGTAGTCCATCCAATAAACTTCATCTTTGGAGTGTTTGTTATGTATTTGAGAGTTGGTTGAGTTTTTTATTAATCAAATTAAAGTTTTCTAGAATTTTGATGAATTGTTGGATTTTTAGGATTTATTAGAATTATTTAATTATGTTAATTAAAGGGGCCAAAAGTTGACCTTTCAAATTAAAGTTAATTTTACAAGTTTCAAATTTTTAATAAATATTAGACCTTATGATGAGTTGTTAGACTGTTAGCACACCCAATTTGGAGTTTTCTATAAAAAGTTATGATTTTTTCAACTTTGGGCCTAGATTTGAGCAATTATTGACCAAAAGGTTGATTTTTTGAATTTGAGCAGATTTTGGGAGTTTGACATTTTTAGAAAAGACTAGACCTTAATTGGAGTTGATTGACACTAAGTTTGTTCAATTTAGATTTTTCTGTAATTAGTTATGAATTTTCAAAATTTCACTAATTATTGAATTTTTAAAATTGCCTAATTAAGAAAGTTTTGATCATTTTGATCCAAACTCATCCCAAACTGAATGGAATCAATCCCAAAGGTAAGAAATGACCCATGGGAGTGTTTCCAAGTGTTTGGAAATTATTTTGGATTTTTAATGATTTTTAATTAATTAATTTAATTAATTATTGATTTTCATTAAAAGTTAAATTAAAGTTGAATTATGACTCCAATCAAGGGACTTTTATTTTTCCTAGGTAGAGGGCTAAGTTATGGTCAATTTCAGATATTATTTGTAATTTTTGGAGTTAATTTGGATTTATCACATTTTTTTGAATTTTTTAGGTCCTAAAAAGGGCTGAAACTTTTGGTAATTAATTTTCTAACCTAATGACCTCCAAATTCAATGAAATTTAAACCTAAGGTACATGATGTCATTATGTTTTTTTTGTTTAATTTTCACCCCTATTGGGTGCATGTTTAAATTCCTATGATTTTTCTAAGTTCCTAACCCTTGACCCATAAGTCTTGTCCTTAAGTGACACTAATGTTTGAATAGGTCTAAAATTTGGTGTATCTAACCCTCACAGAGAAACACATATACCATAAAATTTTCAAAATCTATTTCTATGTATTTTGAAAGAAATGAAATTTTTAAGGTTTTAGGTCAAAATATGACCTAAAGCTTTAAAAATTCAATTTGCCAAAATACAGTCATGAATAAGGGCCAAGAAAAATATGGGATGTGAGGAACATCCTCTGGTATGCCCTGACCAAATTTGAGTTGAATTGGATCACTGGATTATGAGTTATCAAGGAAATTCAATTTTCAATTAAAAAATAATACCTCAAAATACGATGGTCCAATTTTAATGAAATAAATTTGGGCTCGAGACGATTCCAACGAGCCCAAGAACATCGAATTTGGACAAGATATGACTTTTTGGTGATTTACCAAAGTTTCAGCCGTTTTCTTGAATTAAGGATCGTACTGGACGATATAAGTTCATACGGTACGAACCAAATTCGTACAATACGAACAAAAATCGTACAGTATGATTTTTAACACATGTTCTGAGCAGGAATCGTACAGGTGATCGTACTATACAATATTGAGATTGTATAGTATGTTTACGCTTGATCTGGAGCGAAATCACATCCGTTTAATCAAAATAAAGGGAATGGACGACCGTGATTTCATCTTCTACCCATGAATAACCAAAAACTAAACTTAGAAAGCTTTTTAAACATAACCTAGGGTAGATTAAATGGAATGAAACTTTGGAAAATCATAAAATGCAATTAAAGAAGATAAATAAAGTTATTTTTATGTTTTAAAATGCATCACACTTCAAACACATTAAACCCTAGATCTAAGAGCTAGGGTTAAGGATTTACCACTATTGGGTGAATGGTTTTTAATGTTCGATAGCTTGTTGAGCTTATAGATTGTCCACGAACAATCTTCTAGAAGGAATCGAGGGCTTCCAACGTCTGGATCACGAGCTAGAGGGGTTGGACGGGCTTTAAGAAAGAGGTGGCCGGAAGCTCGTCACTAGCGGATTTGACTGGCTGGATTGGACTTGGGAAATGTTGAGGGGTTGTTTGAGAGTTCAAATGAAGTGAGGGTTAGGTCTGGGAGAGCTTGAATATAGAGAGTGTGTGAGATGGATAATGAGTGCTCAAAGGGAGGTATTGCCCAATTCATGTGTGCTAGAGTTAAAGGGATGGTTGGGATTGACTGGGAACCCTCCTTGATGACTGCCACATGTCCCTAAGGTGGTTAGATGGCAGGGGGAAAGCCTAGACCAAACCATTCTCCCATTGGATGCTTTGGGCAAGAGGTGGGGGGACCATTGCCATTCAAGGCTAAACCAAGCCTTGAGCTCAGTTTGGAGAGCTAAAAAGAAAGCTTTAGGTTGATTTTGGGACTAAACCAGCAGCTAAGATCAAGGAAAAGGGATTTGCATGTGACCTTGATAATGAGAGCTCATTTGGACCTCTTGTTGACTATTTTGACCAGTCAAGAGTCAATGGAGGCTGAGGTGGCAGTGAGGGGAGTCTCAAATGCTCGAGTTATATATTGGAGAGGGTTTGAGGCTTAAGGGTTTAGAGTTTCAATGCTATAGGGTTGAATCTTTGGATACTTAATGGTCTTTTGACCATTAGTTGACTAGTTTGACTAGTCAAAGGATCAAACCGGGTGAGGTGGCATGGATAGAACCTAATGAGCTAGTTTGGAGGATTGGAGGGAGTTTAAAGCTTAAGGAATTGAAATTGAATGTGAATGTGAAGGTTTTGACCCAATGCATTGAGTTGACTTGGTCAACTCAACTTGAGTTTGATCCATGATTACTTTGGAAGTACTCGAACCATAGGTTGAATGCATTTGCGGATTTGATGGGGTCTAAAATGGATTGATTTAATTAAGTGCATTGAATTAAGTTGTATGGGTCAATTTTGACCAAATATAGACTCAGTTGACCAAGTCAACTGTTGACTAAATGAAAGGGTCTAGTCCAATCCAAATCACTAATGGATATGATCACAAGAGTTTAACAGAGTTTTGAATGCATTTGAAGTTTGATTCAAAGTGTAAAAGCTTAAAGGTTGATCTGGTCAACCAGGTTAACCCAGGGTCTGGAAGTGATTGGAGGCTTTAGAGAAAGCTTCAAGGTCAAAATCCACTGGGTAACGGGTCTAGTGGCATGGGACGTAAATATTTGAAGGCTTTGCAGCCTTTGGGAAAAGATTCAGTTTTTGGGTTTAGAAGTGTTGGATTGGGCTCAAATTTAGAGGGTTGGTACTAGAGACAAGTCTAATCAGTATGCAACTGACAGATCCTAAATCAGAGGTCATTTGACAGGGTTTTGAAGTACTCAAAGATTTACTAGAAAAGGCTTTTAGGACATAGGCCTTTAACTTTGGGTTTTGGATTTGAAAATTTAGATTTGAATTGGACTTTGGATTTGAATACTTGAGCTTGAATTATCTAAATCATTCATGATCATTTGGGTGATCATAAAATGATTGGATAGAGCTTGGGTTAAATTAGAGGCAAGATCATGGTTGAAACTATAATTGGAATAAGGAAAAGCTTGAGGTTTGAATAGATTTGAAAATTGGATTTGATTGAAGTTTGAATTGAGCTAAGATCTGGATTGATCCTAGATCTAGATTGATTTAAGATCTAGGCTGATTCTAGAATCTAGGTAGATTTAAGAACCCATAATCTAAGAGAATCCTAAGGCTTAGGTAGGTTTTAAGGTGTGGAGTCTAATAACACCCTAGAATCTAGGAAAATCCTAAGATCTAGAGTCTAGGGGATCCTAGGATCTAGGATCCAAAAGAATCCTAGTATCTAGAGCAGGTCTTAAGGTCTGGTGTCTGGCAAAATCCTAAGATCCAGAGTAGATCCTAGGGCCTGGATTAATCTGAGATCTGGGTTGGATCCTAATGGCCTCATACAAAAATGAGGTCAACACCACTTTCCTGGTGGTATTATCTCCAAGAGTGACCTTGCCTCCAGCCCTGGCCTCAAACGAAATGAATTGATTTGCATCTCTAGTCATATATCTTGAGCATCCGCTATCCAGGTACCACATGCTCTCACAAAGTTTTGTGTGAGAGCACACTTATAAAATCATCAAATGTCAGATTTAGAAACCCAAACAGGTTTGGGTTCCTTCTTATGAAAAGAAGAATGCAATGCATGTGTGTTATGCTGTGAAGCATGTAATTTGGGCCTCAAAACCTAATGTATACTACAGTGAACAGTACATGTGTGAGAGATATGTCCTAACATGCCACAAAAAAATATCTAATGCCAGGAAAAGGGTTAACTAATCTACGTGGGTGATAGTGCCTCTTCCTAGGTTTGGATGAAACATGCTTTGATGATTTTGAATGAGATTCTTCACATGATGGAGGTTTATAAAATTGTGCAAAAGTAGGTGGTGTTTTATTTTTCTCAAATACACTAATTTTTATATTTAGAAATTTATTTTCCTTTTTGAGACTTACAATTTCAAATTTCAAATAATACTTATCACTATCTAAATCAGATGTATGAGATTCTAATTTCTTAAATGCAGTTTCTAATTCAACATGTGATGCTTTTAATGAATCATGCTCAATAATCAAATTAGAATACTTTTTATTCAACTCATTAAATTCATCAAGTAATGACATGTGATTGCTATCAAGCGAAGAATGATCCTTAATCAAAACTTCATGCTCTTTTTCCAAGTTTAAAAATTTCAATTTCAGGCTAGTATGTGTTTTCTTAAGTTTCCTATCAGATGAATGGATTTTTTCAGAAATTTTAAGAAATAGATCGTAGGTTAGCTCACAAATCTCTTCTTTATCAGATTAACCAGGATGATCATCTGCCATCAAATACAAGTTTGTAGTTTCCTCCTAGGCTTCAATCTCAGAGAAGTCAAATGCTGAATCCACCTAGAAAGCCTTTCGAATCTTCTTCTTATCCTTCCTGAACTTGGGTTTCTCCTCACCCTTCTCCTTGCTTGGGTGAGCCTTAAGTGTAGGACAATCAGCTTTTATATGTCCAAGCTTCCTGCATTCAAAATAAAGCGTATCAAAAGAATCTTTAAAATTTCTGCTACTCTTACCTTTGTTCCACTTCTGAAAGTTCTTGTGTTTCTTCCTTAGAAATCTTTTGAATTGCCTAGTGATTAAGGCAACATCATCGCTATCAGACCCGGAAGTATCAGTATCTATATCGTTGGCCTTCAGCACCATAACTTTCTCTTTCTTTTCTCACCTGCATCAAGTTGTCTTTGGTTCACCCCTTGCTCGTAAGCAATGAGTGATCCAAGTAAATTATCAATAGAATAAACATTCAAATCTTTAGATTCAGTGATCATAGTTATCTTGACATCCTAAGAAGAAGGCAAACAACTCAAAATTTTATTCACGTTTTTATAGCTAGTGAGTTCTCTTCCTAAGGCATGCAGGGAGGTGACAATTTGAGTGAACCTACTGTACATTTCAAATATGGACTCACTAGGTTTCATGCGAAAGAGTTCGTAGTCATGAAGCAGTATGTTTAACCTAGACTGTTTAACTTCAGATGTACCTTTATAGGTGATGCATAATCAATCCCTAATTTCTTTACCAGTCATGCAAGTAGAGACACGCATATAATCCTCATATTTTAAAGCACAGAAAAAATAGCTCTAGCATTTTGCATTCAGTTATGCTAAAGTCACGATCATCAAATGTCCATTCAGTAAAAGGAAGTTCAGTTATAACACCATTAACAAGTCTAAATGGTGCCTCATAACCATCTTTAACAAGAATCCACATGCGAAAATCAACAGATTGCAAAAAGGTGAACATGCGAGTTTTCCAAAAATCAAAAGGTATATTATCAAACAAAGGTGGAATAGTGATGGAATAACCTTTAGCGGTATTTCTATTACAAAAGTTAGCCATGGATCAAATTCAAAAGTTTTTCAAAAACTAAATTTTATGAATCCCACTCTGATACCACTTAAAAGTTTATTAGGGATATTAAGCCCTTGTGAACAAGTTTCGAGGCCAACCAAGAGGGGGGGGGGTGAATTGGTTATTTTAAAAATTCATGACTAAAAATAATTTAGAAAAATCTTTTTAAATATTTTAAAAATAATTACAGTTTCACGATGATGTGCAGATGTTCAATAATAACAGAATAATAATCACAATCACATGATCATCAACAGAAAAAAAATGCAGAAGATAATCAAAAAGAATACACCATATTTTATAGTGGTTCGGTCAACTTGACCTACGTCCACTCCCCGGAGCCTCCCCTCCAGGTATTGCACTAACACTAAGTGACTCTCATTATGCTCCCACAGCAAGGCGGAGAAGCCTGTACAAAACTCATTTCCACCAACCTGGTGAGGCAGAGAACCTGGACTCCTTTTGCTTTCTCTTGAAGCAGGCAGAGAACCTAGACTCCTTTCACTTTCTTTTGAAGCAGGCAGAGAACCTGGACTCCTTTTGCTTCCTCCTGAATCAGGCAGAGAATCTGAATCTTCTTGCAGATTATCCTACCACAGAAACACAAATAAGATAAGAGACGACGACCGAAGAAGACGACTCAGATACTTGCTTGGAGCAACCTTTGTGAACACCTCACAAACTCCCCATCACAAGATACTCTCTCTCTCTCCCAAGCTCTCTCTCTCTCTCTCTCTTTGTCAAGGTTCTCTATGGCAAGGAAGGTGGCAAAAGATCTCAATGATTGAACAAAAGAGATCTTAAATAGGAGGGCTCAAAAACTACCCTAAAATTCAATTTGATGATTCTGTTCGTATAGTACAATCCAATATCGTATAGTACGATCAGTTTAAAAATAATTTCATCCAGTATGAATGCAAATGAATAGTTTATAAATTTTATGAACATCATATAGTACGATTCATAGATCCAACTGAATGATCCTTTTATTTTCAACTGTTCATACGGGACGACCCATGGGACGAACAAAATCATCTCTGTTCATCATCCTGTACTGTACTCTTTATACAATATGATTAGTTCATTTTTAGAACATCATCCTATATAATATAAATATTGTCCAGGATGATCAGTACAAAATATTATGGTTTCATCTGGTACGATATATAGGACGAATAAAATTGTCTCTATTCATCGTACAATATGATTTAAATCGTACAGTACAATCAAGTGTAATTAGGAAACCATAATTTAATTGCCTGATTATGGGGGATAATTTTGGCAAGATTAAAATGTTCGTACATTACGATCGTAATCGTATAATATGATTAGTTCAAAAAATCAAAAATCAAAACTTACCAAAATAGTCCTGGCGGCTAGGGTTTTTATATTGAAACAAATCGTACAGTACAATATAGATCGTACAATATAATTAGTTTATAAACCTAATCATCCAGAATTAGCCGTTAACTCTGGGTTTAAATGATAGATCATATAGTACGATTAAAAATCGTACAGTATGATTTTGTAATAAAATTTAATATAAGTAAAATTTTTTTAGCTCTCCCCCTGTGTGTGTGTAAGGTTACTTAGCTTAGAGATTCGTTACATTACACTTTACTCAAGAAAAATAAAAAAGTATATTGAACCTGAAAAGCAACAAACTGACTCGATCTTGAGCTGGCTTGAATTGCAATTGATCCTGTGAACCTGAAAGGTTAGACACTCAACCAGAAACAAAAAAGTTTTGCTATCATCAAAATCATGGTCCTTGAATCTAGATTCGCAACATCGTTGGCCTTCAGCGCCACAGTTTTCTCTTTCTTTTTCTCACCTACATCAAGCTGTCTTAAGTTCACCCCTTGCTCGTAAGCAATGAGTAATCCAAGTAAGTTATCAATAGAATAAACATTCAAATCCTTAGATTCAGTGATAGTAGCTATCTTGGCAGTATAGGAAGAGGGCAAAAATCTCAAGATTTTGTTAACTTTTTCATAATTGGTGAGTTCTCTTTCTAAGGCATATAGCGACGTAACGATTTGGGTGAACCTAGTGTACCTTTCAGATAATGACTCACTAGGTTTCATGCGAAAGAGTTCGTAGTCATGAAGCAAGATGTTCAATCTAGATTATTTAACTTCAAAAGTGCCTTCATAAGTAATGCATAATCTATCCGAGATTTCTTCACCAGTAGTGCAAGTAGAGACACGCTTGTAATATTTAGATTTCAGTGAACAGAAAAAATAGTTTAAACATTTTGCATTCAGTTGTGCTAAATCACGATCATCAAAAAGTCCATTCAGCAAAAGGAAGTTCAGTTTTAACATCATTAAGAATTCTATGAGGTGCATCGTAACCATCTTTAACAAGCAACCACATGCGAAAATCTATAGATTATAAAAAGGTGGACATGCGAGTTTTCCAAAAATCAAAAGGTAAGTTATCAAATAAGGGTGGTCGAGTAATGGAATAACCTTCAGTAGTATTTCTGTTACCAAAGTTAGCCATGGATCAAATTTAAAAGTTTTTCAAAACTTGATTTTATGAATCCCGCTCTGATACCACTTGAAAGTTCATTAGGGATGTTTAGCCCTTATGAACTAGTCCCAAGGCTAACCAAGAGGGGGGTGGATTGGTATTTTTTAAAAATTCTTAAGTAAAAATGATTTAAAAAATCTTTATGAATATTTTAAAATAATTATAATTTCACGATGATGTGCAGAAGTTTATCAAAATAAAATAATAACTACAATCACATGATCATCAACAAAAAAGTAAAGCGTAAGAGATAATTAGAAAGAACACACTAGATTTAATAGTGGTTCGGTCAACTTGACCTACGTCCACTCCCCAGAGCCTCCGCTCCGGGTATGGCACTAACACTAAGTGACTCTCCTTCTGCTCCCACAGCAAGGCGGAGAAGCCTTTACAAAACTCCTTTCCACCAACCCGGTTAGACAGAGAACCCAGACTCTTTCGCTTCCTCCTGAAGCAGGCAGAGAACCTTACCTCCTTTTGCTTCCTCTTGAAGTACGCAGAGAACCTTGATCTTCTTGCAGATAATCCTTCACGAAGACACCGAGGACAAGAGACGACGACCAGAAAAGATGACTCAGATCCTTGCTTGGAGAAACCTTTATGAACACCTCACAAACTCTCCCTCACAAGATCTTCTCTCTCTCTCCTTCTCAAAGCTCTCATAGAAAAGGACAACGACAAAAGATCTCAACGATAGAAGACAAGAGATCTTAAATACAAAAGCTCAAAAATTGCCCTAAATTTTAACTTGCCATCAAAGATCATCCAGGATGATCGGTATATCATCCTGAACGATCAATATAAAATCACACATATCACCCTGGACAATCTAGTTCATCTAGACGATTAGAAGACAAGTTTGTTCAGATCGTCCGGGATGATTCTGCGATCGTCCTGAATGATTAGTTCTAGTCAAGAATATCATCCAGACAAAAGTTTGGGATGTCCAGGAAAAAAGCCTGGACAATCAAAGAAAAATGACTTAATTAACCAGGACGATACGTAGATCGTCTTGTATGATTAGTTTAAAATTGCCCAAAATCGTCTGGCACACTGTTCGGGTTGTACAGGTCAACCATGCTGGACGATTTCAAAATGACTTGATCATCTGGGACGATATTGATATCAACCCGTATGATTAGTTCAAAAATGGGAATATCATCCAGCACACTATTCAGGTCGTCCAGGTGAAAAAACTGGACGGTCAGGATTTCTAATTGATCATCCAGGATGATCTTGCGATCGTCCAGGATGATATGATCGAATCAATCAAACCTTAATTAATTTTCTTAATCACCTGACTAATTTAGGCATGATTATAATGAATCGTCCAGGACGATCAGACCAAAACTCTAAAAATAAAAACTTGCCTAACTTAGTCTAGCGGCTGAGAATTTCTAATTTGAGCATATTATCATATACAATGTGTGTATCATCCAGGATGATCTGCTTAATCAGACTAACTTAACATGGTCGCCCTAATCAGAATTCTGTTTTCAATTGGACCGTACAGGATGATATGAATATCGTCCAAGACGATTTGAACAAAAAATGAATAGACGCTCTAACTCACTAAAACTCTCCCCCTGAGTGTGTCTGTGCAATGTTACTTAGCTTGGGGATCCATTACATTACACTTGACTCAAGAAAGGTGAAAAAAATACATTGAACTTGAACCACATACAGACTGACTCGATCTTGAGCTGGCTTGGAACACACTTGATCTTGCGGACCTGAAAGGTTATGCAATCAAATAGAAATAGAAATGTTTATTATCATCAAAAACATTATCCTTGAATCCAAATTTGCAACAACATTATATACACTATGGCATGGGTAGTTGGAGTGCTTTGGTACTGGTTCAACACTTGTGAATTTTCTCACTTTTTCTTGAGCATTTCCTGCACAATAAGAACAAAAACAACATTTTTGCTAATATTTTTTTATTTTTCTGAATAATCACATATTGCATTAAAACTAAAGAGAATTATAAAAGATATTGGTGATAGAAACTCTATCACAATCCTCCCTAACCAACTCTAAAAATGATGGGTGAAGATTATTAAGAAAAGAAACATCCTAATGGAAATTCCCAAAATAGCTAAGGAAGCACAATAATCAGCCAACATATTACAATGCCTAGAAATAAAATGAAAAATCACTTTGTTGAACTCCCTAAGAAAGGATAGGTCCTCCTTCAAGTTCTCTAATTCTTGACAATTAATTTTCTTTATTGAATTCAGAAACAATTTCATAATGTTCATATTAACTCCTTCAATGATAATGCCTTTCAAATCATACATCCATCCCTAAAATACATCACTAATTGCAATAACTATTAGCATCTCCAACTGAGCAATATCCCAATGCAACAATTTTTTTCCCAAAAGCCATTAGAAATATACCTTTGTTATCCCTTATGACACCTCGTATTCCTACTTGATTTGAATTGAAAAGTGCTACATCTACATTAATTTGAATTGAAAGGTGCTACATCTACATCTTGAGCATTCTCTAATAGCTACAGACTTTCCACAAATATATATTGATTTACTACAGTTAATTCTTTGGCCTGTCCATAAATTGTATTCGACAACAATCCTTTTAATCATCTCCACTGAATTGGATAAAGCTTCAACAAAAATTAATACATCATCTGAATATTAGAGATGGGAAATATATTTAGCCTTGGGTGTTATTTTAATACACATTCCCACCAATTTGATGAAAAGCCTGAGATAATAATTTAGAAAGCATTATAAACATATAAGGCGACAAATGGCAACTCTGCCTAAATCCACTTTTTGCTTCTATCTAATCAGTTCTTCGTCCATTTATTAGAATATAAAATCTTGCACTGATCACACATTGGATAATCCAATTGGAGAATTTGAGAGGCATACCCAAACACATTAATAATTAGGACAAAGTTGGCCATCTCATACTATTGTATGCTTGCTCCATATCTAGTTTTAAAGCCATCAATCCATTTTTGGAAGTAGAGAAACTAAATTTGTAAAATATCTCTTGAGCTAAAAAACAATGATTAGTCATAGATCATCCAGGGATAAATGCAATCTACTCCTCTGATATAAGCTTTGGATTGCAAATCTTCAACTGATTGAGAAGCATTATTGCAGCCACTTAATATAAAGTTTGACACAAGCTAATATGTCTGAATTTAGAAGGCTCCATAGCATTTCAGACCTTGGGAATAAGCACTATCATGGTATCCTTCCTAACTGAAGGCATAACTCCTATTTCAAAGAACCATTGTAGAGGCTTCCAAAGATCTTCTTTAACCATTTCCTAATAAGCCTCTGAAAAAAGAATGAGTTATCCCATCTACACCCAGAGACTTGTTAGCACCCAAACACCTCACAGCTTCTCACAACTCTTCCTTTGAGAAGGAAGCACACATCATAGTTTTCATTGTCTCATCCCCTTGATGCTCCATTTTGGACTTTGACCAACAATATAAAGAACAACGACTTTCCTCCACTTGCTCTAGAAAAACCTAAAAAATTGATTCAATTTCTATATGTTGTTCAACCAACACCCAATCTGAAAGTTCGAAAGGGATGTTAAGCCCTAGTGAACTAGTCCCGAGGCTAACCAAGAGGGGGGGTGAATTGGTTATTTAAAAATTTCACGATAACTACAAAAATCTTTTCGATACTTAGCAGCGGAAACAAGTAAACAATAACGAAAAGATCAACCAACGATATTCACCCAAGCAGTTTATGTTGAAAAGTAAAATGCAAAAACTGAATCAGAAAAGCAAACCAGATTTTATAGTGGTTCGGTCAACTTGACCTACGTCCACTCCCCGGAGCCTCCCCTCCGGGTATTGCACTAAACGAAAGTGACTCTCCTTTTGCTCCCACAGCAAGGCGGAGAAGCCTGTACAAAACACCTCCTTTTCACCACACGGTGAGGCAGAGAACCCGACCTCCTTTCGCTTCCTCCTGAAGCGGGCAGAGAACCCACAAACTCCTTTCGCTTCCTCCTGAAGCGGGCAGAGAACCCACGAACTCCTTTCGCTTCCTCCTGAAGCGGGCAGAGAACCCGGATCTTCTTGCGAACGATCCTCCCACGAAGAACACCGACTAGACGACAGACGACGAGCGGAGAAGACGACTCTGATCCGTGCTTGGAGCAACCTTAGTGAATCCCTCACTAACTCCCCCTCACAAGATCTCTTCTCTCTCTCCCAACTCTCTCTCTCTCTAGGATTTCTCAGGGAAGGAAGGCAGCAAAAGATTTTTCCAAATCTAGGAAAAAGTTCTTTTAAAGGAGGGCTTAAAACTTGCCCTAAATCTCAACTTGTCGGCCAAGATCGTCCAGGACGATCGGTAGATCGTCCTGTACGATCAGTTCAAATTCAGCTGTTTCAGCCTGGACGATCTGGCTCTTCTGGACGATCAGTAGAAAAAGTTGTTCATATCGTCCCGTACGATCCTGCGATCGTCCGGGACGATTAGTTCAAATTGAAGGAAATCGTCCAGAAGACAGTTCGGGTCGTCCAGAGAAATCTGTGCTGGACGACCAAAAAATGACTTGATCGTCCCGTACGATAGGGTAATCGTCCGGTACGATTAGTTCAAAAAGGCCCCAAATCGTCCTGTACATAGTTCTGGACGTACAGCTGAAATGCACAAGACGATCACGATCGTCCGGGACGATCCTGCGATCGTCCAGGACGATGTGATCGTATCAATTAAACATTAATTGCTTTCCTTAATTACCAGACTAATTTAGGCATGATTGTAGTAAATCGTCCAGGACGATACACGTATCGTCCGGGACGATCAGACCAAAATACTTAAAATAAAACTTGCCTAACTTAATCTGGCGGCTGAGAATTTCTGATTTGGGCATATCGTCCCGTACGATTCATAGATCGTCCAGGACGATCGGCTCAATCAGTCCTCCTTAACTTAGTCGCCCTAATTAGGGTTTCTGTTTTAACGGGATCGTCCAGGACGATCTGAACAAAATTTTAACAGAAACTCTAATTCACTCAATCTCTCTCCCTGAGTGTGTGTGTGCAAGGTTACTTAGCTAGGGAATCAGTTACATTACAATTGACTCAATAAAAGAAAAAATCATACATTTGACACACTTGGACCCGATCTTGAGTTGGCTTGAGTAGCTTGCGGTCTTTTGTGCCTGAAACTGATTAGCCAAGAAAAACACACTGGAAACATGTTTGTCATCATCAAAACCAGATTTGCAACAATCTCCCCCTTTTTGATGATGGCAAACATTTGTAAAGTAGTCTGAAAATAAAATGAAACTAAGATGAAAATAAAATGAAACTAAGAAATCAAACAAAACACACATTTTTTAAATTTTCAACAATACAGAAAACATGACTCAGAAAATAGAAACAGACACGACTACAACTGACTCCCCCTTTTGACATCACAAAAAGGAGGAGGGAAAAACATAACACGGAAATAAAATATAAAATAAAACATACACAGAACAACAACAAAACAGGAAAATCAGAATTTTTCCTTGATTTTAGATTCAAAAACCAATGAGAGGACGATTGACAGCGCTGAAATCCAAAAAGGTTGGAAACAATCAACTTTCGTAACTCTGACCCCGGGCACCTTATCGATGCAAACCTCTTTCAAAACAAAAATTCGATTCAGAATAAAAGACATTAGATTTGAAAAAAAATCCTTTCAAGCCTCGTTCCAGAAAAATATCTGATATAATAGTGTTACAAAGTAAAAAATCAGAAATCGGGATTTTCAAAACTCAAGCTTTTGAAAATATTAAGTGACACACGAGTTTTTTTTCCTAAGACATTTAAAGATCTGAAAGAGAAAAAAGCTTAGGTTGGGCTCATTTTGTGCCTCTTTTTTTTTTCAATTTATTTGGCGCACTGCGCATCTTTTGATTTTTTGATACACTTTGTGTATTTGGTATTTTCGCATCTTTTCAGTTTTGGGCTCATTTTATGCCTCTTTTTCAATTTGGTTGGCGCACTGCGCATCTTTTGTAAGCTTTCTCCTTTTCATAATCATTAAAGAGTCTCAGCTGTGAATCTATCTTCCAGACATAGGAGATGTCTCTCCACAGTAGGGAAGAATGATTCACAAAACAAAAAAAAACACACATCATATGATAAATGCAATCACTTGGTTTTAGAAAATCAAACTAATGACTCAAGACTTTGAAAAACACTATTGATATGAGGCAGATTACTGTAGGAAGATAAAATAATCTCTATTTCAAAAAACTAACATTTTAATTTTGAAGAAGATTTTTATCCAAAAGAAACCATACACCAGTAAAGGAGTTTAGAGGAAGAGAAACAATCATCAATGTTTCTTCCCTTTAACAGGTTCAGTGGAATCAATCACTGCTTACCAGCTTCCAAATCAAAACAAGGTAAAAACTCCCAGTCAGAAATTCAGATTATCAGAAGTAGTGAGCGGTGATCAGATTTTGAAAAACATAAAAAACAGGTAGAAAATCATAGCAAAGTAAATACTCAAATCAAACTAACAATAAGGCTAAAACAGAAATCAGCAGAAGAAATAAAATCAACTGAAAATAAAATAATCAAGGCAAAAACTAACTAACAGAAATCAGAAATCACACTACAAAAACTAACAAACAGAAATCAGAAAACAGAATACAAAAAACTAACTAGCAGAAATCAGAATACCAATCATAACAATCATAAATCAGCAGTCATCAGAATCAAGCATTTATATCAATCACTCCTAATCTGGTTCTCAAAATGCTGAATGAGTCAAAGGCCAGTGGTTTAGTGAATATGTCAGCCAGCTGATTTTCAGTTGCTACATGATGTAGCTCAATGTCCCCTTTTGTAACATGGTCCCTAATGAAGTGATGCCTAATGTCAATGTGTTTGGTCCTAGAATGTTGGATTGGATTCTTAGAGATACAGATGGCACTGGTATTATCACACAGAACAGAAATTGTGCCAACGGATACTCCTAAATCCAAGACTTGTTGTTTCAACCACAGAACTTGGGCCACACAACTTCCTAAGGCAATGTACTCAGCTTCAGCAGTGGAAAGTGCAACTGAGTTCTGTTTTCTACTGGACCAGGAGACTAACGACTGTCCTATGAATTGACAAGTCCCAGAGGTACTCTTCCTATCCACCCTACACCCCGCAAAGTCAGAGTCAGAATATCCAATGATCTCAAAAGAGGTGCTGTGCCTAGGGTACCAAATTCCTAGGTTTGGGGTCCCTAAAAGATATCTAAGAATTCTCTTAACAGCAGTCAGGTGGGACTCTTTAGGATCAGCCTGAAACCTAGCACAAAGACAGACACTAAACATGATATCGGGTCGGCTAGCAGTCAGGTAAAGCAGTGAACCTATTATCCCTCTATACTTCTTCTGATCAACAGATTTTCCATTTGAATCCTTATCTAACTGAACTGAGGAGGGCATGGGAGTATTGATTGGCTTGGCTTTGTCCATTTCATATTTCTTCAAAATGTCCTTAGTGTATTTTGATTGATTGAGAAAAGTTCCATCATCCATTTGCCTTATGCTAAACCCCAAAAAGTAGGACAATTCTCCCATCATACTCATCTCAAACTCTTTACTCATTGTTTTAGAAAACTCTTCACATAAGTATTTATCAGAAGATCCAAAAATTATATCATCAACATAGATCTGGACAATGAGTAAGTCATCTCCTAATCTCCTCAGAAAAAGGGTAGTGTCTACGCTCCCCTTAACAAACTCTCTTTCTAACAGGAATGTGCTAAGCCTCTCATACCAAGCTCTGGGTGCCTGTTTCAATCCATATAAGGCCTTTTTTAATTTATAGACATGACTTGGATATTGGGAACTCTCAAAACCTGGGGGTTGTTCTACAAAAACATCTTCTTTAATTACCCCATTTAAAAAGGCACTCTTGACATCCATTTGAAACAGCTTAAATCCCTTATAACAGGCAAAGGCTAGTAGCACTCTAATGGCTTTCAATCTAGCTACAGGGGCAAAAGTTTCCTCAAAATCTATCCCTTCTATCTGATTATACCCCTTAGCCACCAATCTTGCCTTATTTCTCACCACCACACCAGAATTATTCATCTTATTCTTAAAGACCCACTTGGTTCCCACAATACTTTGATTTTTAGGTCTTTCTACTAACTCCCAAACATCATTCCTTACAAATTGATTCAATTCTTCCTGCATAGCTAAAATCCAAAATTCATCTGATAGGGCTTGATTGATGTTGGTGGGTTCAGTCATTGAGATAAAGGCAGAATGGTTTACTTCCTTCCTAAGTCCATGCCTAGTCCTAACACCTTCAGAAGGGTCTCCTAAGATCAGTTCTTTAGGATGACTCGAAGAATATCTCCAATCTCTAGGCAAAGTGGTTTGAGGTTCTACCCTTTCCTCCAAATTTGTATTTCCAACTCCTTGGGTAACCTCAACAATCTCTTCATCTTCTACTTCAGATCTAGACTCCTTAGGATCAGATTCATCAAACACTACATGGGTTGTTTCTTCCACCACCAAAGTCCTCCTATTGAACACCCTAAAGGATTTCCCCACACTTGAAAATCCTAAGAACACTCCTTCATCAGATTTGGGGTCAAATTTTCCTAAGGGTGACTTCCCGTTGTTTAGAATGAAAACCTTACAGCCAAAGACATGGAGGTGGGACAGATTTGGAGTTCTACCCTTAATGATCTCATAAGGTGTCTTGTTCAGCTTGACTCTCACATTTACCCTATTCAGCACATAACAGGCAGTGTTCACCGCTTCAGCCCAAAAGTATTTAGGAAGTGAATACTCGGCAAGCATGGCTCTAGCGGCTTCCACCAAGGTCCTGTTCTTCCTTTCAGCTACCCCGTTCTGCTGAGGGGTCCTAGGAGCTGAAAAATTGTGACTAATCCCATGATTCTCACAAAAACTTCCAAATCTTTCATTTTCAAACTCCCCTCCGTGATCACTATGGATGGTAATAATCTCACATCCTAACTTCTTCTGAATCCAAGTAGAGAAAGATCTAAACTCATCAAATGACTCAGATTTGTGTGACAAAAACTTAACCCAAGTGAACCTTGAATAATCATCAACAATCACAAAACCATAGACTCTCCCCCCTAAGCTGGCAGTGCTAATGGGTCCAAAGAGGTCCATGTGAAGAACTTCTAAAGGTCTAGAGGTGCTAATGTCCTTAACAGAGTGAAAAGAGGACTGGACTTGCTTCCCCAACTGACAGGCATCACACAGGTGATCCTTAGTGAACTTAAGCTTGGGCACACCTCTAACTAAGTCCTTTTGGGTGACTCTCCTAAGGGTTTTCATACTGGCATGACACAATCTCCTATGCCATAACCAAGACTCATCAGCAGCAGTTTTTAAGCAAATTGAATTATCAGATTTAATGCTACTTACATCCAGCTTGTAGACGTTGTTGATCCTTTGCCCCTGCAAAACAACTTCATCATTTAAGCTTAAAATGCAGCCAGTGGGCAGGAATTTGATGCTGTATCCCTTGTCGCAGAGTTGACTGATGCTCAGCAGGTTGTGTTTCAGTCCATCTACAAGCAAAACATTATCAATCATAAAGTTCTTTGAATCACCAATTATACCTGTGCCTACCACCTTCCTAGTGGTGTTATCTCCAAGTGTAACCTTGCCTCCAGCTCTGGCCTCCAGCGAAATGAACTGATTTGCATCTCCAGTCATATGTCTAGAACATCCGCTGTCCAGGTACCACATGCTCTCACGAGGTCTTGTGTGAGAGCACACCTACAAAATCATCAAATGTCAGTCTTAGGAACCCAAACAGGTTTGGGTTCCCTCTTATGAAAAGAAGAATGCGATGCATGTGTGCTGTGCTGTGCAACAGGCAGTTTGGGTCTCCACACCCAATGTGTACTACGGTGAACAGTACAAGTGTGTGATATGTGTCCTAACATGCCACATGAAAAACATCTAACACCAGGAAAAGGATTAACTAAACGTCGTGAGTGATAGTGCCTCTTCCTAGTAGTGTATGAAACATGCTTTGAAGAACTTGCAACAGAATTTTTAAAAGGTGGCGGTGCATAAAATTGTTCAAAAGTAGGCGGTGTTTTGTTATTTTCAAAAGAACTGATTTTCACTTTCAAAAACTCAATGTGTTTGTTTAAACTTCCAATTTCAAACGTTTTTGCACTTTCAGTACTTTCTAACTCAGATGCCAAATCATTCACTTTCTTAAAAGCAAGTTCTAATTCAACATGCGCTGTTTTTAACAAGTTATGCTCAACAATTAAATCAGAATGCTTTTTATTCAGTTCATCAAACTCATCTAGTAAAGACATGTGATTGCTATCAATGGTGGAATGATCCTTAATCAACACTTCATGCTCTTTTTGCAAAGTCAGATAATCTAGTTTCAAACTAGCATGGGTTTTCTTAAGCTTCCTATACGATGTATGAATCTTTTCAGAAACTTCAAATAACTGATCGTAAGTAAGCTCACATACCTCTTCCTGGTCGGACTGACCAGGGTGATCATCCGCCATCAGACACAAGTTTGTTTCCTCCTCTTCAGCTTCAGTCTCAGAAGAGTCGGATGCAGAGTCTGCCCAGAACGCCTTCTGAATCCGCTTCTTGTCCCTTCTGTACTTTGGTTTCTCCTCACCCTTCTCCTTGCTTGAGTGAGCTTTAAGTGTTGGACAATCAGCCTTTATGTGTCCAGGCTTCCTGCATTCAAAACAAACCGATTCAGATGAACCCTTAAAGTTTTTATTGAACTTACCCTTGTTCCACTTCTGATGGTTCTTATGTTTCTTCCTTAGAAAGCTTTTGAATTGCCTTGTGATTAAGGCAACATCATCGCTATCAGACCCGGAAGTGCTAGCATCTGAATCTTTGGCCTTTAGTGCCACTGTCTTCTCTTTCTTGCGTTCACCTGCATCAAGTTGCCTTTGGTTCACCCCTTGCTCGTAAGCAATGAGTGATCCAAGTAAGCTGTCAATAGAGTAAGTATTTAAATCTTTGGATTCAGTAATAGCAGTAATCTTAGCATCATAAGAAGCAGGCAAACATCTAAGAATCTTGTTCACTCTTTCGTAGTTGGTAAGTTCTCTACCTAAAGCATGCAAAGAAGTAACAATCTGAGTGAACCTTGTGTACATTTCTGAAATAGTCTCACTAGGTTTCATGCGAAAAAGTTCGTAATCATGTAACAAGATGTTTAACCTAGACTGTTTGACTTCAGTTGTACCTTCATATGTTATACATAATCTATCCTAAATCTCTTTTCCCGTTGTACAAGTAGAAACACGCATATAGTCCTCAGATTTTAAAGCACAAAAGAAACAGTTCAAACATTTGGCATTTAACTGTGCTAAATCACGATCATCAAACGTCCAATCAGCAAACGGCAATTCAGTTTTCACATTGTTAACCATTCGAAAAGGTGGTTCGTATCCGTCCTTAACTAACATCCACATGCGATAATCGATAGACTGAAGAAAAGTAGACATGCGTGTTTTCCAAAAATCAAATGGAATGTTATCAAACAACGGTGGTCTAGTTATAGAATAACCTTCAGCAGTATTACGATTGTTACAGTTAGCCATTGGATCAAATTCAAAAGTTTTTAAACAGAAATTTTGAATCTCGCTCTGATACCACTTGAAAGTTCGAAAGGGATGTTAAGCCCTAGTGAACTAGTCCCGAGGCTAACCAAGAGGGGGGGTGAATTGGTTATTTAAAAATTTCACGATAACTACAAAAATCTTTTCGATACTAAGCAGCGGAAATAAGTAAACAATAACGAAAAGATCAACCAACGATATTCACCCAAGCAGTTTATGTTGAAAAGTAAAATGCAAAAACTGAATCAGAAAAGCAAACCAGATTTTATAGTGGTTCGGTCAACTTGACCTACGTCCACTCCCCGGAGCCTCCCCTCCGGGTATTGCACTAAACGAAAGTGACTCTCCTTTTGCTCCCACAGCAAGGCGGAGAAGCCTGTACAAAACACCTCCTTTTCACCACACGGTGAGGCAGAGAACCCGACCTCCTTTCGCTTCCTCCTGAAGCGGGCAGAGAACCCACAAACTCCTTTCGCTTCCTCCTGAAGCGGGCAGAGAACCCACGAACTCCTTTCGCTTCCTCCTGAAGCGGGCAGAGAACCCGGATCTTCTTGCGAACGATCCTCCCACGAAGAACACCGACTAGACGACAGACGACGAGCGGAGAAGACGACTCTGATCCGTGCTTGGAGCAACCTTAGTGAATCCCTCACTAACTCCCCCTCACAAGATCTCTTCTCTCTCTCCCAACTCTCTCTCTCTCTAGGATTTCTCAGGGAAGGAAGGCAGCAAAAGATTTTTCCAAATCTAGGAAAAAGTTCTTTTAAAGGAGGGCTTAAAACTTGCCCTAAATCTCAACTTGTCGGCCAAGATCGTCCAGGACGATCGGTAGATCGTCCTGTACGATCAGTTCAAATTCAGCTGTTTCAGCCTGGACGATCTGGCTCTTCTGGACGATCAGTAGAAAAAGTTGTTCATATCGTCCCGTACGATCCTGCGATCGTCCGGGACGATTAGTTCAAATTGAAGGAAATCATCCAGAAGACAGTTCGGGTCGTCCAGAGAAATCTGTGCTGGACGACCAAAAAATGACTTGATCGTCCCGTACGATAGGGTAATCGTCCGGTACGATTAGTTCAAAAAGGCCCCAAATCGTCCTGTACATAGTTCTGGACGTACAGCTGAAATGCACAAGACGATCACGATCGTCCGGGACGATCCTGCGATCGTCCAGGACGATGTGATCGTATCAATTAAACATTAATTGCTTTCCTTAATTACCAGACTAATTTAGGCATGATTGTAGTAAATCGTCCAGGACGATACACGTATCGTCCGGGACGATCAGACCAAAATACTTAAAATAAAACTTGCCTAACTTAATCTGGCGGCTGAGAATTTCTGATTTGGGCATATCGTCCCGTACGATCCATAGATCGTCCAGGATGATCGGCTCAATCAGTCCTCCTTAACTTAGTCGCCCTAATTAGGGTTTCTGTTTTAACGGGATCGTCCAGGACGATGATACTATCGTCCAGGACGATCTGAACAAAATTTTAACAGAAACTCTAATTCACTCAATCTCTCTCCCTGAGTGTGTGTGTGCAAGGTTACTTAGCTAGGGAATCAGTTACATTACAATTGACTCAATAAAAGAAAAAATCATACATTTGACACACTTGGACCCGATCTTGAGTTGGCTTGAGTAGCTTGCGGTCTTTTGTGCCTGAAACTGATTAGCCAAGAAAAACACACTGGAAACATGTTTGTCATCATCAAAACCAGATTTGCAACACAATCTACATTCTTGACTTAAAAGATCTGGTTACCATTTCTCTAGCCGATGCAAAAGAATGGAAAAAACTAGTGTTAGCATCACCTTCTTCCAACTACCTAGCTTTAGCCCTTTGCCTCCAATAAGTAGCTAGCCATGTCAAAGTTACATTCAACTCCTGAACTTTCCCTCGTAATTGAAGCAGATTCTCCAGACCAAGGTCTCCACCTGAGCATTCTTCTTCATGCAGCTATAGAATTTTCTTCTGAAGCATTTCTTTAAACTCATTAACTCTTTAAGCTTATTCTTACTCCAAAAGTAAAGAGCATGAAGATATATTTTAAGTTTCTTTTGAATAATCTTAACAACATCTCCAAAATCATGCTTCCTCCAAGCCTTATGAACAATGCCCCATGAAGCTAGTTAAGAAGTCCAAATGTTCTCAAAATGAATAGAATTATCTTGAGGAAAAATAGGATTATCCATTTTTAACACAATTGGACATTGATCAAAAGCCACCCTGGCTAAATGCCTAACCACAACAAATAGAACACACTTGAGATCTTCAACTTCTACCAAATTCTAGATGATACTTCCTTATTGTTGCAACAAGTCAACTGAGGTCCAATAGTCCCCACATCATGAAAGTCATTTTTATCCATGAAGTCTCTCATTTTCTGAGGCCTTGAGATGTTACAAAAAATCTCCCACCTCTTTTCTCCTCTTTAGAGATTATACAATTGAAATCTCCAACAATAATTCATGGAAGATCTTTAAGAGTATTAGGTTCAATTTTCTCCCACTATGCTCTTCTAATATGAATATCCATATTCCCATATACAATAGACATCAACCATTCACCATACTTTGGTGTCTTCAATGTGTCAATCATACATTGATTAGAAGCATCAATGAAAATGAATGAAGTTACATCCCTCTTTAATAGCACTAAAATACCACCTAAAGTTCCATTAACAAGATGATGATGAAACTCCCATCCATCTCCAATGATCCTATTGACCTCAACCTTTTCAATAGAAGATACCTTTGTCTCCATTATCCCAATAAATAAAATTTCATTTGCCTTCACAAATTATCTCAAGTAAAGGGCAACCTCCTTCTTCCTAGCTCCCCTACAATTCTGGAAGGCAATTGAAGACATTAATAGTATAAAGGGGATATGTCACCGCCTAAGAACTTGTACCCCCTTCCACTTTTCTTTTTCTATGAATTTCTTTTATAGGACACAACATTTTTAATTCTCTATTGAGCCTTGTTTTGTTACTACTGACTTTCCTCCTCCCAAACAATCAGCAAAAATCTTGGATGACTCCCTAATGAAAGTTTGATAAGGATGTTAAGCCCTTATGAACTAGTCCCAAGGCTAACCAAGAGGGGGGGAATTGGTAGTTTTAAAAATTCGTGAGCAAATAGCAATTTAGGAAATCTTTTTGAATGTTTTAAAAAACGTTTACAACTATGCGATGATTTGCAGAAGTTCAATGATAACAGAATAATAATCACAATCACACAATTATCAACAGAAAAGTAAGTGCGAAAAATAATCAGAAAGAATACACTAGATTTTATAGTGGTTCGGTCAACTTGACCTATGTCCACTCACCGGAGCATCCCCTCTGGGTATTGCACTAACACTAAGCGACTCTCCTTCTGCTCTCACAGCAAGGCAGAGAAGCCTGTACAAAAACTCGTTTCCACCAACCCGGTGAGGCAGAGAACTTGAACTCCTTTCACTTTCTCTTAAAGCAGGCAGAGAACCTAGACTCCTTTCGCTTCCTCTTGATGCAGGCAGAGAACCCGGATCTTCTTGCGAACGATCCTCCCACAGAGACACCGACAATATAAGAGACGACGAACAGAGAAGATGACTCAATTCCTTGCTTGGAGCAACCTTTGTGAATCCCTCACAAACTCCCCATCACAAGATCCTCTCTCTCTCTCCCAAGCTCTCTCTCTCTCTCTCTCAAAGTTTTCTCTGGAAAGGAAAGTGGCAAAAGATTTTTCTTGTTGGAAGAAAAAGATTTTAAATAGGAGGGCTCAAAAATTGCCTAAATCTCAACTAGTCGTTAAAGAACGTCCAGGATGATCGGTCGATCGTCTTGTATGATCAGTTCAAAAATATATGTATCAGCCTAGATGATTTGGTTCCTCTGGACGATTAGTAGAAAAATTTGTTCATATCGTCCTGTATGATTCTGCGATCGTCCGGGACGATTAGTGTAAATCAGGAATTTCATCCAGAAGACAGTTCTGGTTATCCAGGGGAACTTGTGCTAGATGATCTCAAAATGACTTGATTGTCTGGGATGATATGGGTATCGTCCCGTACGATTAGTTCAAAATTGCCCAAAATCGTCCAGTACATAGTTATAGACGTACTTGTGAAAGGCACTAGACGGTCGGGATTTTTAACACACAGTCCCGTACAATATTGCAATTGTCCAGGACGATATGATCGAATCAATCAAACCTTAATTACTTTCCTTAATCACTAGACTAATTTAGGCATGATTTTGAAGGATCATCCAGGACGATACACATATCGTCCGGGACGATCAGACCAAATCTCTAAAAATAAAAACTTGCCTAACTTGATTTAGCGGCTGAGAATTTCTGATTTGAGCATATCGCCTATACAATAGGTCTATCATCTAAGATGATCTGCTTAATCAAACCGACTTAACATGGTCACCCTAAGTAGGGTTTATATTTTCATTAGATCGTCTAGGACGATATGAATATCGTCTAGGACAATATGAACAAACATTGAAAACAAAAACTCTAACTCACTAAAACTCTCCTCCTAAGTGTGTGTGTGTAAGGTTACTTAACTAGGGGATCAATTACATTACATTTGACTCAAGAAAGGGAAAAAATATAATTAAATACACGCGGACCCGATCTTGAGTTGGCTTGGATTGCATTTGATCTTTTGTACCTGAAATGTTAGCCAATCAAAGCAGAACACATAAATATTTGTTATCATCAAAATTATAATCCCTAAATCCAGGTTTGTAACAATCTCCCCTTTTTTGGTGATGGCAAATATTTATTTAGTAGTTTCAAATCAACCAGATTACAGTAATTAAAGCACAGACGAGAGAAGATAAATTTTCCTAATCATTGATAACCAGTGACATTCAATACAATAAGAGACACAACTAAAACTAATAAATGAAACTACTACAACACAAAAACAACTCTCCCTTTTGACATCACAAAAAGGAGGAACAGTAAAGACAAAAAATAACAACAAACTAAAACATCACAACAAACTGAAACAAAACAACCTAATAGAGAGGAAAGATCAGGGAACCCAAAAACACTCAAAAAATAAAAATCCAAAATCAAATCAAATAAAAAATAGAAACGAGAAAAATAAAAGTGAAAATAATGATTTTGATTTTTTTTATCAGCTCCAGTAAAATAGAATTTTTCCTGATTTTCAATTCAAAAGCCAACAAGAAGAAAATCGACAATGCTGAAATCCAGAAAAGTTAGAAAATCGACTTTCGTAACTCCTACCTCGGACACCTTACAGGTTCAAATTTCTTTCAAACAAAAGTCTAATTCAGAAGAAAACAAATTAGATTCGAAAAGAGATCCTTTCAAGCCTCGTTCCAGAAAAATATCTGACATAATAGTATTACAAAGTAAGGAATCAGAAATCATAATTTTTCGTCTCAAGCTTTTGAAAATATTAAGTGGCGCATGGATTTTTCTAAGACATTTAAGGATCTGAAAGGGAAGAAAGCTTATTTCTTTGTGGGCTCATTTTGTGCCTCTTTTTTAATTTATTTAGCGCTTTACGCATCTTTTGATTTTTGATACACTTTGTGTATCTTTCCAATTTGGCGACATTGCACATCTTTTTAGCTTTGAGCTTATTTTGTGCCTCTTTTGCATTTTGTTTGGCGCTTTGTGCATCTTTTGTAAGCTTGCTTCCTTTCATAATCGTTAAAGAATCTCGGATGTGAAATTACCTTCTAGACATAAGAGACGACAAAACTCACTTTCTATAGTAAGGAAGAGTAATTCACAAAATAAAAACTATACATCATATGATAAGTGCAATCACTTGATTAAGAAAAATATAACAATGATTCAAAGCTCTAAAAATACTATTCATATGAGATAGATTACTGTAGGAAAATAAAATAGATCTCTATTTCAAAAACTAACTTTTTAATTTTGAAGAAGATTTTTATCCAAAAGAAATAATACACCATTAAAGGAGTTAGAGGAAGAGAAACAATCATCAACGTTTCTTCCCTTTAATAGATCTAGAGAAGTCAATCATTACTTATGAGCTTCCAAACAAAAACTAGGCAAAACTCTCAGTCAGAAATCAAGTTTATCAGCAGGAATGAGCAGTGATCTGATAAAAAATAGTAAATTAAGAACAGGTAGAAAATCACATCAAAATAAATACTCAAATCAGAGAAATAACAACAATAAAAAGAAACAGCAGAGATAAAAAAACAAACAGGAAGTAGATAATCAAATCAAATAAAAACTAAGAGAAACAAAAATGAAAAACAGAAAATATCAAAAATCAACAGTCATCAGATTCATGCATTTATGTCAATCACACCCAATCTGGTCCTCAAAATGCTGAATGAGTCAAAGGCTAGTGGTTTAGTAAAGATGTCAGCCAATTAGTTTTTAGTTGCTACATGATGTAAATCAATGTCTCATTTTGTAATATGGTCCCTAATGAAGTGATGCCTTATATCAATGTGTTTGGTTCTAGAATGTTGGATTGGATTCTTAGAAATACAAATGACACTGGTGTAATCACATAGAACTGAAACTGTGCCAACAGGTAATCCTAAATCCAAAACTTGTTGCTTCAACCAAAGGACTTGGGTCACACAACTTCCTAAGGCAATGTACTCAGCTTAAGTAGTGGAAAGTGCAACTGAGTTCTATTTTCTACTAGACCAGGAGACTAAAGACTATCCTATGAATTGGCAAGTTTCTAAAGTGCTCTTTCTATCCACCCTACACCCTGCAAATTAGAATCAGAATATCCAATAATCTCAAAGGAAGTGATGTGCCTAGGATACTAGATTCCTAGGTTTGGGGTCCCTAAGAGATATCTAAGGATTCTCTTAACTACAGTCAGGTGGAATTCCTTAGGATTAGCTTAAAATCTTGCACAAACACAAACACTAAATATAATATCAGGTTGGCTAGCAGTTAGGTAAAGCAGTGATCCAATTATTCCCCTAAACTTCTTTTGATCAACAGATTTTTCATTTGAATCCTTATCTAACTAAATAGTGTAACTCATGGGAGTTTTGATTGGCTTAGCTTTGTCCATTTCATATTTCTTCAAGATATCCTTAGTGTATTTTGATTGGTTCAGAAAAGTTCCATCATCCATTTGTCTTATACTAAACCCCAAAAAGTAGGATAATTCTCCCATCATACTCATCTCAAACTCCTTGCTCATTATCTTAAAAAAATTATCACATAAATTTTTATCAGAATATCTAAAAAGTATATCATCAACATAGATCTAGACAATGAGTAGATCATCTCCTACTTTCCTAAGGAAAAAAGGTGGTGTCTACGCTCCCCTTAACAAACTCTCTTTCTAGTAGGAATGTGCTAAGCCTCTCATACTAAGCTCTGGGTGCCTATTTCAATCCATATAAGGCCTTTTTTAATTTATAAACATGATTTAGATATTGGGAACTCTCAAAACTTGGGGGTTACTCTACAAAGACATTCTCTTTTATTACCCCATTTAAAAAGGCACTCTTGACATCCATTTGAAACATCTTAAATCCCTTATAACATGCAAAGGCTAGTACCACCCTAATGGCTTCCAATCTAGCTACAAGGTAAAGGTCTCCTCAAAATCAATCCCTTTAATCTAATTGTACCCCTTAGCCACCAATCTTGTCTTATTCCTAACCACCACACCAGAATCATTTATCTTATTCATAAAGACCCACTTGGTTCCCACTACCGTTTGATTCATAGGTCTTTCCACTAACTCCCAAACATCGTTCCTTAAAAATTGATTCAATTCCTTTTGCATAGCTAAGATCCAAAATTCATCAAAAAGGGCTTGATTGATGTTGGTGGGTTTAGTTATTGAGATAAAGGCAGAATGGTTTACTTCCTTCCTAAGTCTATACCTAGTTCTAACACCTTCAGAAGGGTCTTCTAAGATCAATTCTTTAGGATGACTCAAAAAAATATCTCCAATCTCTAGGCAAAGTATTTTTAGGTTCTACCCTTTCCTCCAGATTTATATATTCAACTCCTTTGATATTCTCTCCTACATCTTCTTCTTCCTCAACTCTAGTCTCCTTAGGATCAGATTCATCAAACACCACATGAGTTGTCTCCTCCACCACCAAAGTCCTCTTATTAAACACCCTAAAAAATTTTTCCACACTAGAATAGCCTAAGAATACTCCTTCATCAGATTTGGGGTCAAATTTTTCTAAGGAAGATTTTCCATTGTTCTAAATGAAAACCTTACAGCCAAAGATATGAAGGTGGGATAGGTTTGGAGTTCTACCCTTAATGATCTCATAAGGTGTCTTATTCAGATTTGATTTAACATTCACCCTATTCAGCACATAACTGACAGTATTCACTGCTTCAGCCCAAAAGTATTTTGGAAGTGAATACTCAGCAAGCATGGCTCTAGCGGCTTCCACCAAGGTTCTTTTTTTTCTTTCAGCTACCTCGTTCTACTGAGGGGTCTTAGGAGCTAAAAAGTTGTGGCTAATCCCTTAATCCTCACAGAAGATTCCAAATTTCTTATTTTCAAACTCCCCACCGTGATCACTATGGATGTTCACAATCTCACAGCCTAATTTCTTATGAATCCAAGTGGAGAAAGATTTAAATTCATCAAATGACTCAGATTTATGTGACAGAAATCTAATCCAAGTGAACCTCGAGTAATCATCAACAATCACAAATCCATAGACTCTCCCGCCTAAGCTGGCAGTGTTAATGGGTCCAAATAAATCCATGTGAAGGACTTCTAAAGGTCTAGAGGTGTTGATGTCCTTAATTGAGTGGAAAGAGGAGTGTACTTGCTTCCCTAATTGACAAGCATCATATAGGTGGTCCTTAGTGAACTTAAGCTTGGGGACACCTCTAATTAAGTCCTTTTGGTTGACTCTCCTAAGGGTTTTCATACTGGCATGATATAATCTCATGTGTCACAACCAAGACTCATCGCAGCAATTTTTAAGCAAATTGAAATATCAGTTTTAAAGCAGCTTACATCCAACATGTAGACATTATTGATCCTTTGTCTCTGTAAAATAATTTTGTCATTTAAGCTTATAATGCAGCAAGTGGGCAGAAACTTGATGTTGTATCCTTTGTCACAGAGTTGACTGATGCTCAGCAAGTTGTGTTTCAATCCATCTATAAGCAAAATATTATTAATAATAAAATTATTTGAATCACCAATTATATCTGCTCCTACCACCCTCCAAGTGGTGTTGTCTCCAAGTGTAACCTTGCCTCCAACCCTGGCCTCCAGCGAAATGAATTAATTTGCATCTCTAGGCATATGTCTTGAGCATCAGCTGTCCAGGTACCACATGCTCTCATGAGGTCTTGTGTGAGAGCACACCTACAAAATCATCAAATATCAAATTTAGGAACCCAAGTAGGTTTGGATTCCTTCTTATGAAAAGAAGAATGTAATGCATGTGTGTTGTGCTGTGAATCATATAATTTGGGTCTCCGCACCCAATATGTACTATAGTGAACAGTGCAAGTGTGGGAGATGTGTCCTAACATGCCACAAAAAAAACATCTAACACCAGAAAAAGTGTTAACTAATCTACATGGGTGATTATGCCTCTTTCTAGGTTTGAATGAAACATGATTTGATGATTTTGAATTAGATTCTTCAAATGGTGGAGATGCATAAAACTGTGCAAAAATAAGAGGTATTTTATTTTTCTCAAAAGCATTAATTTTCACTCTTAAAAATTCATTCTCCTTTTTAAGACTTACAATTTTAAATTTCAATGCACCCTTACTACTCTCGAAGTCACATGCCATGGTGTCTAATTCTTTAAAAGCTCTTTTTAAATCAACATGCGAGGTTTTCAATGAATCACGCTTAATAATTAGTTCAAAATGCTTTTTGTTCAATTCATCAAATTCATCTAGTAAAGACATGTGATTGCTATCAAAGGTAGAATTATCCTTAATCATAACATCATGCTCTTTTTGCAAATTAAAGAAATCTAATTTTAGGCTGGCATGTGTTTTCTTAAGTTTCCTATATGATGAATGAATTTTTTTAGAAATATTTAGCAATTGATTATAGGTTAGCTCATATACCTCTTCTTGATTAGATTGACCAGGATGATCATTAGCCATCAGATACAAATTTATAGTCTCCTTCTCAACTTTAGTCTCAGAGGAGTCGGATGCAGAATCTACCCAGAACGCCTTCTGAATCAGCTTCTTATCCTTCCTGAACTTGGGTTTCTCCTCACCCTTCTCCTTGCTTGGGTGAGCCTTAAGTGTAGGACAATCAGCCTTTATATGTTCAGGCTTCCTGCATTCAAAACAAACAGTATTAGATGAACTTTTAAAATTTTTGCTACTCTTATCTTTGTTCCACTTCTGAAGGTTCTTGTGGTTCTTCCTTAGAAAGCTTTTGAATTGTCTAGTGATTAAGGCAACATCATTACTATCAGACCCGGAAGATTCAGTGTCAGTATTGTTGGCCTTCAGTGCCACAATTTTCTCTTTCTTCTTCTCACATGCATCAAGGTGTCTCTGGTTCACCCCTTGCTCGTAAGCAATGAGTGATCCAAGTAAGTTATCAACAGAATAATTGTTCAAATCTTTTGCTTCAGTAATTATAGTTATCTTGGCATCATAAGAAGAAGGTAAACATCTCAAAATTTTATTCACTTTTTCATAGTTTGTAAGTTCTCTTCCTAAAGTATGTAAAGAAGTGACAATTTGAGTGAACCTAGTATACATTTCAGAAATTGATTCACTAGGTTTCATGCGAAAGAATTCGTAGTCGTGAAGCAAGATGTTTAATCTAGATTGCTTAACCTCAGATGTACCTTCATAAGTAATGCATAATCTATCCCAGATTTCTTTACCAGTCGTACAAGTGGAAACACATGTAATCTTCAGATTTTAAAGCATAGAAAAAATAGTTCAAATATTTTGCATTCAGTTGTACTAAATCACGATCATCAAATGTCCATTCAATAAAAGGAAGTTCAATTTTAATACCATTTACAAGTCTATGAGGTGCTTCATAGCCATCTTTAACAAGCATCCATATGCGATAATCAATTAATTATAAAAAGGTGGACATGTGAGTTTTCTAAAAATCAAAAGATATGTTATCAAATAAAGGCGGTCATATAATTGAATAACCTTCAGCAGTATTACGATTACCAAAGTTAGCCATGGATAAAAATTCAAAAGTTTTTAAACTTTATTTTTGAATCCCTCTTTGATACCACTTGAAAGTTCGATAGGGATGTTAAGCCCATATAAACTAGTCCTGAGGCTAACCAAGAGGGATGGTGAATTGGTTATTTTAAAAATTCGTGAGCAAATAGTGATTTAAGAAATCTTTTTAAATATTTTAAAAAATGTTGATAGTTATGCGATGATTTGCAGATGTTCAATGATAACAGAATAATAATCACAATCACATAATCATCAATAGAAAAGTAAGTGTGGAACATAATCAGAAAGAACACATCAGATTTTATAGTGGTTCGGTCAACTTGACCTACGTCCACTCCCCGGAGCCTCCCCTCTGGGTATTGCACTAACACTAAGTGACTCTTCTTCTGCTCCCACAACAAGGCAGAGAAGCCTGTACAAAAACTCCTTTCCACCAACCCAGTGAGGCAGAGAACCTGAACTCCTTTCGCTTCCTCCTAAAGTAGGTAGAGAACCTAAACTCCTTTCACTTCCTCCTGAAGCAGGCAGAGAACTTGGACTCCTTTCGCTTCCTCCTAAAGCAGGCAGAGAACCTGGATCTTCTTACGAATGATCCTCCCACAGACACCGACAAGACAAGAGAAAACAAACGGAGAAGACAACACAAATCTTTGCTTAGAGCAACCTTTATGAATCCCTCACAAACTCCCCATCATAATATCCTCTCTCTCTCTCCCAAGCTCTCTCTCTCAAGATTTTTTCTAGAAAGGAAAATGGCAAAAGATTTTTCTTGTTGGAAGAAAAATATCTTAAATAGGAGGGCTCAAGAATTGCCTTAAATCTCAACTGGTCGTCAAAGATCGTCCTGTACGATCAGTCTAAAAACACATGTATCAGCCTGGATGATCTAGTTCCTCTGGACGATTAGTAGAAAAATTTGTTCAGATCGTCCCGTACGATTCTGCGATCATCCAGGATGATTAGTGTAAATAAGGAATTTTGTCCAGAAGACAACTCTGGTCATCCAGGGGAAATTATGCTGGATGATCTCAAAATGACTTGATCGTCCGGGATGATATGGGTATCGTCCCGTATGATTAGTTCAAAATTATCCAAAATTGTTCGGTACATAGTTCTGGACGTACTGGTGAAAGGCACTGGACGGTCAAAATTTTTAACACATCGTCCCATACGATATTGCGATCGTCCAGGATGATATGATCGAATCAATCAAACCTTAATTACTTTTCTTAATCACCAGACTAATTTAGGCATGATTGTGAAGGATTATCCAGGATGATACACGTATCGTCCGGGACGATCAGACCAAATCTCTAAAAATAAAAACTTGCCTAACTTGATCTATCAGCTGAGAATTTCTGATTTGAGCATATCGTTCTATATGATAGGTCTATCATCCAAGATGATCTGCTTAATCAAACCGAGTTAACACGGTTGCCCTAAGTAGGGTTCCTGTTTTCATTGGATCGTCCAGGATGATATGAATATCGTCCAGGATGATATGAACAAAAATTGAAAACAGAAACTCTAACTCACTAAAAATCTCCCCCTGAGTGTGTGTGTGCAATGTTACTTAGCTAGGGGATCAATTACATTATATTTGACTCAAGAAAGGGAAAAAATACAATTAAACACACGCGGACCCGATCTTGAGTTGGCTTGGATTGCATTTGATCTTTTGTACCCGAAATGTTAGCCAATAAAAGCAAAACATAGAAATATTTGTTATCATCAAAATTATAATCCCTAAATCCAGGTTTGTAACACCTAACATCTAGCTCCTCTGAAATTTCTAAATTCACATGACTTGCCTTTCTCCTTTAAAGTTTTATCAGAAAAAGAAGGCTGCATTTCTATCTTATTTAAAACAGAACTCTCCTCCACAATGCTAGCTTGCATAAAAGGAGAAAATGAGTTTTTAAGAATAGGAAAATGATTAGTGTTACCTCCAACCTCTTTCTGTACATTTCTAGCTTCTACCTTGACAGGAGATTTCTTCAGAAAAATGACATTAGCAGCAAGAAGGTTTACTTTGATTGGAGCAGCCTCCACTTCATTATTATGAGCAACATAATCCTTTTCTAAAATTATTCGCTTATGATCATCCATATCTTTAACATAAGCACCAACATTCCCTTTGACATGAACAACTACAGCACTAGCACAAGCATCAACAAACTTAATAGCTTCTGGTTTTCTGACATAATCTTTCTTAGCTACACCTTTTGATTTCCCTCCAACATACTTTTTAAAACTTGTTCCTACCATATGTGACATGAATACAAGGCCTATAAGAACTTGAATCACTTTGACCCTTTGACAATCCCCTTTCAACCTTATCAATATTAGACTTCTCAGCAACATGCTTCTAACCCACATTAGCAAATTTTAATACGTTCTTGGTACCTACTTGAATCAACGCATTACAGTTCATTTGTTGGTGTCCAATTCTACCATAGTTGAAAAAATACAAATTTTATCATATTCCACTTTTTGAAAGAATCTTCCATGAGAACCTTCTACCCATACCCGGTTGCCAAATGGCATTTAAGATTAAGCTGAACACAGACTCTAGCAAATTCTCTCCTTACCCAATTAAACAGTTGTGCATTAATAAGCATAAACAGCCCAATCCTTGAGACTATTCAAATTATATTCATTTAATACCAACATTGCAAAGGAAGATGATGTAGCTGAATCCATATAAAAGAGGACAACCCTTTCATAGTCAACAGAGAAAAATTGGAGACCATTTTTCCATTCCTATAATGTGACCAACAATAAATTATGGTCCACCACTTAACACAGTCTCCATTGCTTCAGTTGATTGGAATAAACACAAAATCCAATCCATACCTAAAGTTGTCAGCTAGAATAACCCATAATGACCCCATTGTATCTTTAATTCATTGTTTATGATAGGGAAAGGAAGATTTTTACCATAGACTTTAATAACAAGAGCATTATCTAATTTCTTAATATTTGCCAACTCTTTCTCAGAGTGAAGCTTAACAACAACTCCATCTTCAAAAAACTCAATAAGAGCTTTAGGGTTAACTACCTTATGATGACAGGGTGTCTTCCAGGCATTGCTCTAAGAAACATTTCGAATAATCTCCTTCTCCATCTAAGACTTCTTCTTATCTACACCAACCTTATTGATGCATTCAAAATCTCCAACAGCAACTTGGCTAACCCTACGAATGTGATTTTTTACATTCGGTGATATATCCTCCGAATCTCGATTAGCTTCCCCAACAATTCCATGACATGGAATTACACCTTCAAGTTTCCCTCTTTGATCCCCACCACTCTCAGATACGACAGAGAGAAACCTACCATCTTCTTTAAGAACTGAACCCACCGCCTTTGGGCTTAATAACCTGTTATCTTTGAAGGCAAGATAGGAGGAAGATGAAGACTAATTGACATTAGTAACATTAACCTTGTCCATCAAGATAACCTTCAGGACGTCATCATGGATATCCTCCTTAGATTAACCAACTTTATTAGAAATCGCCTTCTTGTCTTTACTAGAGCAAGACATATTCTTGGAATGAGATGGAGCACCGGTTAGACTAAAATCTTTGATAATCAAAGCTCCACCCCAAGAACCCCTCCTGACACTTCCTTGTAGACCTCTTCCACCACCAAGAAGAGAAATCCCCTTAGAACCCTCCACACCACCCTTAACACTGAAGGAGCCACCAAGTGTGCTAGGCACGTTGGCCCAAGAAGGTCAATGATCCCTTTCTCTCTCCTAACCAAATTCAAATTAACACTCCCCTTTCTCTCTCCTTAGAGATTCTCTCTCTAACCCTCACCTTTTCTTTTTCACTTCACATTTTTAAAAATTGTGTTAAGTTTAAAAGAAAAATTGATATTTAGGAAAATAAAATACTACAAAATTTACACTTAATACTAGTATTTGAGATGGTACTAAACTATCAGTGACTTCCTAGAAAGGAAGTTCATTGTCTTCATCTCCTCCTCATTCAATGCTAGGATTGTCGCCTTGATCTTTGGAAAAGGCAATTGGATAGTTGGCATAAACCATTTCATCTAGCAAAAAACAAACACAAATTTTGCCTTTCAAACCCACACATTGTTGGCTAGGCTACTCATTATCATCATTGTTGAGGAGAATTAAATGCACCAATCCTTTAATGCTTTATTATAAAGACATAGCAAAATAAGGTCATCATCCATGTAATCATATGTTCTTGTAAGAATGTGATAAATAGTATAATGCTCACCATAGAGTTGGTTAGAATCTGGGTGGGGACAATTCCATAATAATTTAACACTTCTACGAACTCACGATAAAAAGGTAGTCACAAGCCCGACTAAAAGTGGTCTCACGAGATGTAAATCTCTTCTTCATAAAATGTGTTCAAGTGCTCATCCTTTAAAGGAACTCTCACCCCCAGTTTCATATTCCTGAAGTAATATGCCATAAATATATGGCTAATAAAATTTGTGGGTAACTTTAGAGGACTGCAAGTTGACAATGTCAGTGAAAGTCATTGTGCATTTATGAAGAGTTTCCATGTGATCACTAAGCATACTCACTCTAAAAATTAGAAGGTCAAGAGAGTTTCATTAAAGAACTAGCACCCATATAAGACCAACCGAAGACTTTTTATATAAAGAGGAGAATGGATGAATATCGAGGCTTTAATTACATCAATATTAAATGCTTTGCTTTCACTCTTCTCTTTCATCATTACCTTAAGATTCAACTACTTTCTTCTTACTTATATTAACAAGTAGTCATTGATTAATAAGTAAAGACAACATGCATGAGTAACACACCACATACCTTACTATTGAACCTAGCACATAAAGAATCCATCAAATCATATAAAGTCACCACTCAACAAAAGAATATCTAACTTATCATTCAAGGGTAATAAGCTATCTTGCTACACTATAGAAATAATAAAAAAAAATGAAATTGTTCTATTTTTCTTCTCATCACCCATAAATCATATACAAATACTTTTCATTGCTATAAAATCCCAACATTAGAAGTACAACACAAACCAAAACATATAAAACACTCATTCAAACAATTTCTTAAGTTTTTTACTTAAAGGCCATTACATAAATACATTAAAATAAAAGAAAAGTCATGCAAAGCTGCCCACTATAAAGAAAAATCCTAGGAATAGGGTCTTTTGCCGCCTTAGGTGATTGTTGCCTAACTCCAGTAGGTAACTTATGATGAATCTCCCTCCTTTAATGAACATACTTGCCTTTAGTAGGCTACGAGTCCCCATCATCTTAGATTTAAAATTCGCTACATCTTTTATGAGTTGTCTGTCTATCTATGAAGTGGCATCTCTTTGCAAGTTCCTCCTTCCCCAACTCTTCATGCAAGCTCAAAATTTTCTCCACCATGCTGACTGCCTTTGCAAGCATCTCCTATATGGTTAGCCCTTAGGTCGGGATGCCATCACTAAAGAAGTCCAATAATAGTTAAAATAGGGGCCTCCCTAGTGTCACCATCTATTGAGGAGCTCAAGACTCCTACATGGTACGTACCCATCTTAATTGGTATCAACCTTACCAACTTACTCGCCCTTTATTGTTGGCACTGCATAATTGAGTGTTACTTGTAGGAGGCACTCTTGTGGTCAATAATGAAGGGTCGACGATGGAAAATTCTTTATTTAAAAACTTAAAGAAATCACTAAGAGTTTATCATGTAGAATCTTCATCCTTCTATACAAACTGAGTTGCTTTGTAGGTGTTGCCTCCATTGGACGCTCTAGGGTAACTATCATATCAATCTCATGTTTAATGATACATCCTCATAGTTAGAAGAGAGTGCTACTCTTCTAGGGCTTGATATATCACAACCAATAGATTCAGAGGGACAAACAATTTCGATTAGTAAGAGTTGGCCCACCTTCGCCACACTTAGTTCTACTTTTAATCTTTTCATAGGGGAAAGGTGATTGCTCTAGTGGATCCCTATATAGTCCAAGGGACAATAAAAATCTCTTATCTTTGCTTACCTAGGGGTACTCGCCCTCTTATCCGCCTTGTTGCACTTTAATAGGCGAATCATTACCTATTCTAATAGTTTCATCTTAAACATAGCTAACTTAGTAAAATCCATTTTACTACATTCATAAGGCTCTACGGCTCTACTTAAGTGTTCTAGAGAGTGAAGAGCTCTAGCGTGGGACTGCTTCTTATAGGAGTTGATTATGAGTGGTGTCGTATCACTATCGTTAGGAAGTATCTACATAACAACCAAGGTTATAGTAAAATAAAACAACAACTTTGAATTTACTTTCTTGTAATTATTTGGTAGCCCTATTAAATGATCACAGTTAACTCACTTATCATTTTATTTTTTTGGGGGACATTTGAGCCAATTAAGGCATACTCACACAAATCTCATATACAAGCTTCGAACCCAATACCTTTTGGTAGGTAGCCAAAGCTCCTAGCCAATAAATCAAGATGAGCTATGTGCTTGTCCTCTTGTTATTCGCCCTCCAAAGGATCAACAGAATTGGGGAATTAAATGTATGCAACCATATACCTTGTCAGGTATTCAACTAGGTTTGAAAAAGGTTCAAATATGATTCGAACTTTATTTGAACCTTGTACAAACTTGTTTCAAACAAGTTTGAATTTGAATAATTTCAAATCAAATCAAATAGAATTTACTTACAGTAGACTTTATATATATTCTATGTATAAAAAAAAGAAAATTTGATATGAAATAAGTTTTCAGATATATTTTTTCAAAAAAATAAAAAATTGGGCATATTTTTATAATTCATACATTATGGGCATATAAAGTTATATTTCTCTGTCTTAATTAATTATTAAATAGTAATTTATAAAACTAATTAAATAAATACTTTTTAATCAAATTAAATTGAAAATAATATTAATTTAATTAACATAATAATTTTGATTTAATTAATATTAGTTTCTAAAAGCAATTTATGAAATTTTCAATGATAAACTTACCACCTACAACAGAGTAATATCCCGAACCCTACTCCTTCCCCCTTTCCACTTCTACCCAAAACCCTCAACGATATAGAAGTGAAGAAGTTGCAACGGTAGCTCATTGGCATAGGCATTGAAAGGACCACGCCGTGTGAAGGGAAAGATGATTTTGTGAGACGTATCAATTTAAGTTAAATCCCCCACTACACAGATTTAGTAAATACGAGACTTAAGGTAAAACCAAAAATAAATGGGGTTTTAAGTTTATGTAGGATTTAAAATTGTAATATTACTTTTTGGTAGAATTGAAGTTAATTCCTGCTTAAATACAACTCAAATCTTGGAACCAAACTACCCCATCGGGCTATTTGACAAGAAGCAGGATTTCATATTAGTAGGATTAGTAAATCCTGTAAATTCGGATTTAGTAAATCCTACTAAAGTAAAATGTTGAAAATTGTTTGACAAAATAAGTGTTAAATCCCGTAAAATTTTTGGCAATGTAATCTAGGATTTAAAGCAATAAGTTCATCAAAAATTCCAATTTAATTTATATTTTTAATACAAGTTACTTCATTTTAATTTAAATTATCATCAATAAATTATAATTATAAATAATATAATTATAAGCTAATTTAATTATCAAATAACTTAACTAATAATATAATTATTATTTAGAATATTAATTATCTAACTTAAGTAATAGTATAACTTAGAGATATTAACCAATTATCTGATTACTATTATTAATATTAATAACTTAACTAATTATATAACTACTATTATTATTTTGTTTTAATATCTAATTATTATTTAGAATATTAGCTATCTAATTAATTATTTAATTATAATTTACATTATTAATTATCTAATTAATTATTTATATTTTAATTCTTATTAATTAAATGACAGATTAATTCCAAGTGATTTCTACGGTTAGCTTTTCTCTTTTCTATTTCTTTCTGCGTTGCCGTTCGACTGCTTCGCGTGAGATAGGGTTTTGAACGAGTCGCTAAAAGCCTTCTTCGCCCCCTTCGACTCCTTCCAGTTCGCCATTCTTCCTGTTGGATCGGAAGTAGCGACGGGAGCTCGCTTGCTGTGAAGGTAGCTATCTTTCTCCTTTTCGACCGCTTCTTCAGTGAAATCCCGTAAATCCAACGAACTCCAGGATTTAGTAAATCCGGGATTTACAGTGAAAAGAGGGAAACAAAGGATTTATTCCGCCGTGAGATCTACCGGCTGCTTAAATCCTGTGTGGCAGGATTTAGCATAAAAGATTATGACATGAACCCTAGAGAAAGTGTACAAACAAGGTTTCTATGCAATTAAGAAGCCTACAAAATTGGATTTTTGTGAACTTTATGTGTGAGAAAGTTTATGGAATTTTTTTTTACTCTGGATCATAAATATAAAGAAATTTTAGATTACGGGCATTTAGTTCATTATGATTGTATAAGAAGTAACATGATGGAGCTAAGTATTTTTCTTTTTCTTGATGATTATTTAAGAAAATTTTGGGTATATTTCATTAAACAGAAAAAAAATCCTTTGAAAAATTTAAAGAATAGAAGACTCTAGTTGAAACTTAAATTGTAAAGGTCTAGAAGCAGAGAATTGACAACTGGCTCGAGTTTTGCTTAGATCAATTCAAGAAGTAATTTGAGTAGGGAATATCATGACATTTCATAATATGATTAGTAGCTCATCAAATGGGCTAGCCAAACGCTATAACAAGGCCATTCTTGAAAGGGTGAGTTGCATGTTGAGTAATATAGGTCTACCAAAGACATTTTGGGCTGAAGTAGTCAGTACTCAGTGCAATGGCCTATTTGATAAATAAGTGTCCTCTTGCCTATTGAGTTCAAATCACCACAAGAATGATGGAATGAACAATCAGGAGAGTATGACTGACTGAAGGTATTTGGTTGCATTGTTTGTGCTCATATCAGCGATAATAAATTAGAACTGAGAGCTTTGAAATGCATTTTCATTGGATATGTTGAAAATGTAAAAGACTGGAAGTTGTGGTATTTAGAATTAGGTCATCTTAAATGTTTGATCACTAAGAATGTGGAATTTAATGAACAACCAATGATTTATTTAGTTCTAAAAACTATACCTTAAAATAAGATTGCTTATGCAAACCTGAAATTGTAGGTTGAGGTAGAGTAGCCAGAGAATATAAAAATTCTTGAAAGCAATGATAAAGAATTAAATAAGGCAGAACCTAAAGAGCTTAGTTAACACAAACAATTGAAGAAATGCAAGGAAAATTTGATTTGGCAAGGGATAGACCTAGGTGTATAGTTCAAGCACCATAATGGTATTGGCTGGCAAATATCACTTGTTATACATTTATGATTGATATTTTGTTAGGTGATAACCAAGTTCTTATCTTTGAAAAGCAATAAAAGAAATAAAGGGGAATAGACCATGAATGAAGATATTGTATCTCTTAATAAAAATAACCCTTGTGAGTTGTCTGGCAAGCTAAGAAATAGGAAGATTGTTAGTTATTAATATTTGTACAAAAAGAAATAGATTCTCATCACTAAGATTTTCTCTCCAATCTTTAGACATACATCATTGCTTGTTTTTGCCTTGGTTGTTCAGTTTAAATGTATTTTAAGTAAATGGATGTTAAAACAACATTCTTGTACAATGAATTGGACGAGCCTGTCTGCATAAAGCAACTTGGACAATTTACTAAAATTGGAACTAAAGATTAGGTATGTTTAAAATTATCTTTATATGAATTGAAAAATATCCATGAATGCAATATAAATAGATTTGAGGACTATATACTTGATATTTACCATGTGTGTGTAAGTAGAGCCATCAACAAAATCACCATTAAATAGATGGTTCTTATACCGCTTATGGATGATAAGCTATATATGATGAATTGTGTTGTGTGTTTTTTTTAAATTGATTTGAAAAGTAGCTAGCATCAAGTGAGAATGAGGGATGGTATTGAGTGAAAAATTATTTTTAACATGAAAGATGGATTATATGAATGGTTTGTGATGCCTTTTAGATTAATCAATACACTTATGCTTTCGTGAGGATAATGAATCATATCTTGCGACATTTTATTAGAAAATTTCTTGTTGTTTATTTTGATGATGTTTTAATTTGCAACAAGATGCATGATGATCATTTGGTGCATCGTAGGAGAGTGTTTAAAATTTTACAAGCCAAGAAATTATATTTAAATTTGAAATTGTTGGTTTGTGACCCTCTGTGGTTTTCTTAAAGCTATTGTGTCTGGAGCTATTACTTGTGTTCAAACACAAGGTGGTTTGACCAAGTATTTCCCTATTTCGGTTGGATTACATCAAGGATCAGCCTTAAGCCCATATCTTTTTGCTTTAGTCATGGATGTTCTCACTAGACATTTGCAAGAGGATGTACCTTGGTGTATGCTTTTTGCTGATGATATTCTTCTTGTTGATAAGACTAGAGAGGGAGTTGAAGGTAAACTAAAATTGTGGAGGTCAACCTTAGAGTCTAAAGGTTTTCGCTTGAGTAAATCTAAAACGAAATATATGGAGTGTAATTTTAGTAATAATAGACCTAGTGAGGGGATTGTGACTTTGGACGATCAAGTCATTAATAAGAGTACACGTTTTAGATATCTTGGATCTATTGTTCAGAGTGATGGTGAAATAGATGGGGATATTATCAGCAGAATCCAAGTTGGATGGTTGAAGTGGAGGAATGCATCGGGCTTATTGTGTGATAGAAAAGTACCCCTCAAACTTAAGGGAAAATTCTAAAAGATGGTGGTGAGACCTGCAATGCTTTATGGTGCCGAATGTTGGCCATTAAAAGAAAAGCATAATTCTAAGTTAAGTGTTACAGAGATGAGGATGCTCAGGTGGATGAGTGGCTTTACCCTTAGAGATAGGATACGAAATGAGCATATTCGTGAAAAGGTTGGAGTAGCTCCAGTGGAAGATAAGATTAGAGAGAGTCGCCTTAGATGGTTTGGTCACATAAAACGGCGGCCTCTCGATGACCCGGTTAGGAAAGTAGAGGTCTTAGATTTGACTTATGTTAAGAAAGATAGAGGTAGACCTAAAAAGACTTGGTTAGAAAATATTAGAAATGATCTTTCTTTATTAGATTTAAATGAGAATTTGACTTTTAACAGTACACAATGGAGAAAAAGGATTCATGTAGCCGACCCCACGTAGTGGGATAAAGGCTTGATGTTGTTGTTGTTGTTGTATGATTATTTTTAATAGATGTTTCATTAAAGCATTTAATACTATTATGGCTCAAATCAATAATTGCTCGAATTTAAATGGGCTAACTTCATTGATCGTTTTTTTGCTGAGATCAATAAAGATCGCAAATACAATTATTTTATCTACGTTAGCGTGAGGCATGTAAGTGCAGAATTTTGATTCAATATCACTTTGCAATCTTGTGCGTGCAAATGGTATGCATGATTCTTTAGATTGTGGTACAAATACGATTGCTAATGTTGCGTGGTTCAAAATTTTTGCTAATTTCTTCAGATTTGTTCAATACTGCATTATCATTTAAGTTTTATTTCTCATATTTTCTATTATACACCTAAGGAAAGTATGCATTATGTGTTATTTGTGGTTTTTGATATGCAAATCCTAGGTTTTCATGTGTGATCATCATGTATTGCATCATTCTAGTTACATAGGAAAGTGTATCCCTAAATTGTCAAATATCGTGAAAGTTTTCCTCAAGTTCTAGGAGCATTCATTACTATTCACTAAGGATCAAAATAAATACCAAATTTAGTTACCGTTTAATAGGTTGAATGCATTGTAGCTTAAGAAAATTGCAAAATATAAACTTTTAATACACGTGATGAATCATTCCCATTAACTGCAGTTGGCTGCTTACATGTTTCTTGATCAGTGGCCATTTGATTGCTTTTGATTGGAAGAAATGATCATTCACAAATGTTGGTAAGTTTGGCCATTAAGCATGTGAAGTTGATGGTCATTCCTACTTTTTTTTCTTAGTTATGGTTAACTGATTGTGTTCTGCCTCTTTGATAATTTAAAGTTGGATAGGCAAGTGCGTTGGCATGAAGGGAGAGCTGATGATTAATGAACATACTATTGGAGTAGATAGTCTTTTAGGTCGATTATGAGTTTTGAACCATGCTAAAAGCTGTCTTGATAGATTTTGTTCTCTTAGGTTAGCTTTAGTTAATGTGGGCTTTGCTAATTATGGGCATGCTTGCATAACTTGATCGAGCAAGTGCAGCTGAGTGTTATCCAAACACATTTGGTGGTTTCTTCCGAAGTAATGGTATCAAAGCAAGGACAATAATTTTTAAGTATTTGGATTTTTGATACTCGGCTCTGTGTCATGGTATTGTTTGGAAATCTAATTTGTCCCACTTTTGATTTCTGAGAGAACAAAAGAATTCTTCTAATCTTATCTGCACGTTACTGAAAGCTAATTATCAGAGTGAAGACCATGGTATCATCTATTTTGTATGGCAAACATAAATACCAGTCCGTTTTCCTTTAGATTTACAATGACTAATTTTTTCAATTTTCTGTTAAATGTAGTTCCATTCTTCAATTTTTAAATCGCTGATCCTATCCTGTTGTTTTCAATTTTTATTGTCAGCATCTTTTTTTATGTCTTTCGAACTAGAGGTATGGCCTTTCATGGTGGTGGTATTTTTTTATAATTTTTTTGCCTTATTTTCTTTTGCCACATTTTGTTCAGGGTTATGCTAATGACAGTGGAAGGGAAAAAAGATATGGCTACTGAGAAACGAGATAAAAATAATGTGAATCTTAGGAAGCGGAAAGAGGTTTTCGTGTATGGGAACTATAGAAAATACTATGGCTATAGAGTATGTCTCCTGCTCTTTCCCTTTTCTTCTGCTATGTCATTTTATATTTATTTATCAGACCCTAAATAGTTGTGATAATGCTAATTTTATGTTTCTATTGATGATGTTTTCTTGCATACTTATTTATCTTGAGATGGGTATATCCATGCTGCCCAAGTTTCCTATGGCAGGCTTTGAGAATGGATTGTCTATTCCCTAGACAAGACCCAATTAAAGTGGCTTTGGGCCTATATAGAGGGTAGCATTGGTTGAATGTGCTTTAGATCAGTTTGATTAATGTGCTGAACATGATGATGTGGTAAAATTTCACTGACCCAAATCTTACCCAGTGAGAATGTTCATACTATGTGATTATTCCAAGTCTATTATATAAGCTTAAAAGTCAATAAAAAATTTAATTTTCTTTGATGGGATTTTTTTGGCTCTTTGTTGTCCCCAAGTGTGCAGTCCCTCATTTTCTTAATATTGCACGTTACAACTTGATTGTAGTTTTCTTATGTAGCAAATTAACAATGCCTTCATAAAGAAATTGAAAGTGGGGTTGGTCCTTCATCTGTTGCATGGAAACAACATGAACATTATGAAATTTGGAGACAGTGAGTGTGAATGCTAACCTGAACTCGTCTTGCGGCCTTCTCTACTCTTTAGGAACTAGTATATTAGCTAAAAAATCTTTTTATTTTTAAATGATTTATTTAATAGATTAGATGCTAAGGAGAGCGGAAGATGTAAGTATAAGTTAGTCAAGTAAAAAGATAGGAGAAGTAATAATTTTGTTCAAGTGAAGTACATTAAAAATGAGGATCAAAGTGATTTTCTTAGAAGAGGATATCCAATAGGTAGATGAGATATTTTGATAAATTTTTCAGTGAAGATTATGAGAATATGATTAACATTAGTGATCTTAGCACCCTAAATGAAAATAGAGATTTTTATTCTTAATGTCGAATTAGTAAAACTAAAATTGAAGAGGTTTTAAAGAAAATAAAGGGTGGAAAAATAATATGATCTAATGATATTATAATAAAAGTGTGAAAATGCTAAGGAGATCAATAAATTTCTTAGCTTACTAAATTTTTTATTATTATTTTGAAGACTAAAAATATGCCAGATGAGTGGAGTGTGTTGGTTCTTATTTTTAAGAATAAAGGTGATGCACATGAGTGTGTGAATTATAGAGGAATTAAATTAATGTGTGATACATTGAATTTATGAGAGAATAATTTAGCATCTGCTACGATTATGGACAATTATATTGTGCCACTGGATTTCAATTTATATTTCTATAATCAAATCTACATACCTAACAACATATCATCTCAAAAGACAGAATAATGTTTCACTATCATTTTGAAATAAAAATGGAATTTATTTTCATAGTCAAACTCAGCATAGAGAATATACTATTCATTTCAGAAAAATGATATTCAACTATCGTTTTGAAAATGAATTTAAAAATGGATAAAACTTTTTTTATGTCTAGAAAATTTTCTCTTAGTTTAGCAAACTAAAGTAGGATTTATTTTTTTAGTGTATTCTAGGTTTCCCATAGAGGCAAGTCTATATGGTTAATTACATCCTAATAGGAATCTTGAGAAAACCACTCGATTAAAGTGGTGATTAAATTTCTTTAAATCTAGAAAGATTTTGACAAGGATTTTTGAAGTAGACCTACCAACTGGGAAATGTTCAAAGTTCGAACACTTCTTTACAGAATCAAAGGATGAAAGGTAGATAGTGATTGTGATTCTGGAAAACCCAGAAACACTCTAACCTGTCATATGGTTGGGATTTACCGGTTTAAATTAGGATTGAATTTTAGGTTTAAGTTGTTAATTTATTAGATGATTAGGATAATCCTTCCTGAAGGAAGTGCAAGAATTGTGCAAAAGTGCAAACTAGACATACATTTGCTTGGAGTGGACATCCAGCTAACCCCCTAATTGTTTTTGTAAAATCATGATTTTCAGGTCTAATGTATATAAAGTAGATAAGCTCTTGTTTATATGGGAGTCCAGATTTAAGATTTAGAATTCGAATTAGGGATTAAAGATGCTAGGGGTTCAAATGTGCCTAGCTAATACAATTTAAAATAAGTTTTATCCTAATTATAAATTTTTTATATACGACTAATGCAAATCTATATGTTCGTCTTTCTAAGAAAAATTCGATAGCATAATAGCCCTATACCAATAGGAATAGCAGACTCAGCCCCTTCGTTTAGGATGTTGCTAGCTTGCCGTATGCTTGTGTGCGTTGTTTTGCGTACGTAGCAGGAAAAGTAAATATGCATGCTATGTATACATGAAAGATAAAGGTATTGGGGTGTAAAAGTATAAAGAATACAAAATCCAAGAAACCTAACGTATATGTCTAGGCAAAAATACATGCACCGCCAAGAAACTTAGGAAAAACATACAATTTCTAATCGCAAACATATACAAGCAAGCAATAAATCAAAGCAGGTAAATATAGACTAGTGCAAAGAAAAGAAGTATGTGGCAGTTGCTATATAATAACAAACCATTGTCTGCTGTAAAGTAAAGGTGACCAAGCTCCACCAACTACAAGCTTCTATTTTTACACCTATACAATGACACAAATCTATACAAAATAAAATTGCTTATGTAATGTCTTCAGGCTTTAGGTATGAAGAAGTATTAATAGAATTCCAAAAGAAATGATTTTCAAAAGAGAAGCATTCTCTTGGACTTCTATACTATAAGCAATTTATTTTAGATTTTCACATTTCTTTACAATTTACAACTCTTTATAATTTCATATTTACATTTAAAATAGAAACGATTCTACTCCTGCAGGGGTTGGTATACAAAAAATAAAATGTATATATATCATTTACATCATCATAGGCCATATCACAGAAGTGCAATAAAAAGTAACACTCACATCAACAACAATCATCCACTAAGACAATGTGTAGGAAAATAAACACACATACCATAACACAACCCTTTACCTAAGTTAGAATTGTTTGTCCTAGCAAACAATTCTAATGTGTGTGCTAAGTTGTGCGGCTTAAATATATTCTAAATGGATTGATGATTGATTGCAGGCTAGAGAGATTTAGTTTGAGTTTAAGTTTTAGTGCTTTATAATTTATTTATGACTTTTAATTTTTTTTTATTTACTTTACGTTGTAAAAAAAATATGTTAATTAATAACTTCATTGTACCTTTAGGTCATTAATCAATAAATCCTAGACTTCTAATTTCTAAAGGGATGTATTTGTTTCATTATAAAGAATAAAACAAACAGGTAAATTCTCCATTTTATTATAAAAATTTATTTACTTTAGGTTTTAATAAAGTTAATTAACTTCAAAGTGATTGAAGTTATTAATCAATAAGTCATAGGTTTTTTAATTAATACATTTGTTTTATTCCAAGTAATAAATCAAACACATAAAGCCTCATCTTATTTAATTATTTATGTAACTTTTATTTAATTAATTTAATTCATTTGAATTGTTTTATTTAGTTGAATTGAATTTAATTTGAATTTGAGACAATCAAAGTCCTCCTAAGGTTTAATATGAATTTCTAAATTAAATGCATCTATACTTTAGAAAATTCTATTAGGGCTATCTTGACCAGAGCTTGGACTGCAATCAATGGTTAACTACCCCTCAAGATATCTAATAATTCACAAAAGAACACTAAAAAATCTATACCACTATTATAAAAATGGCTTGAGTTTCTTCCCAAATAAAACTTTAGCCTTTCATTTTAATTACTCAAATAAAATCCTAACCTTCCATTTCAATTATTATAATTATAACTATAATTGATTGATAATTATAATTATATCAATTATTTTATTAATGTCAATATACTATATTAATTAATGAATTACTGTAACGATATATTAATTAATTGCCATCTAAGATTCTTATTCCTTTCCCCTCTTTGGCATCTTTAGACCTCTTCGCCGCCTTTTGAAGATTGACGTTCGTGCTTCTCATACGTTCAACTCGCCGCCTCTTTAACTACAGTGACATTTCTTCTTCCCATCTGCTCCTGCCCACGTTGTTACCATTCCTGCTGCAATTGGATGAATGCAAAATGACAAAAATGCCGAACACTTAGCTGCATAGGAAGGTGAAACGTCTGCCATTTCGATCGCTGTCTTTTTTGTTCTCACATTAGCACCTGCATCGTCCGATATCTATTGCTATCGGAGAAATGTGAAACACCAATGCCAGCCACCCGTCTACTGCAATCGGAGGAAGGCGACATGTTGACCATGCCGAATGCCTGAATTCTTTTCGGTTCTCCAATTCGCAACTGTTCGTATACTTGGGAAAATGTAGTTTGGCACACTATCTGTATCTGGTAATATGTGGGATATATTTAAATTATATGTTACAATTCCTCTGTATATTTATCTATATAAAGCAGCTTGGCTCTCCCCAGCTCCTCCCCACTTAGAAAGCTCATAGCTTTTCCCCCCAATGGGATTAGATTAGGCAGTTGCCAAAAGCTTCCTAAGCAAGCTGCAAGGAGAAAAGGAAAGAGGGGCAAATGCAGGCAAAGGAGGAATATGTTAGCTTGGGAGTTAACAAATTCTTGGAGAGGCAATCAATAGGAGCAACAGAACAATCGGACGAGAAAGACTACAAAGAGATGCCGTCGATGCCTCTTTTTGAGCCAGGAGACCCCAATTATTTGTTCTTCTATAGAGTAGGGATCGTTGAGTTTGTGGCGACTTTCCTCATGCACATGAAATTTTCTCTTTGCTAAATGATTCTCATTTATCTTTATTTTAAAAATTAAGAAGTGTGACATAAGTTTCTCCAATATTTTCATGCTTTAAATTTGCTTGTCATCTCCAACTAAGATCACATATATTTCTATTTATAGGATTATGTGCTTTTTTAATATCTTTTTTATGTTATAAAAGCTTGATTTATTTTATTATTAATTTACATTAATCCTTATTCAGAATTAAGAAATATTGCCATAATAAGCCTCCAATTTTGGTTGAGTAGATTTATCTCATTAATTGGATTGATAAATTTAATATTAATATTTTTTTATGTTTAATATTGCCATTTATGCAAGCAAAAATTTAACTAAATTATTTTTATCATTCAACATTATTAATATTTTTATAATATATATATATATATATATATATATATATATATATATATATATATATATATATATATATATATATATATATATATATTCTGCATTTTATACACGTGCAATAAAACTAGTTCTCTGTAGATTTTGCTCTATGAATTTTTAAATTTCTATGTCAAATCTTTACTTAGAAAAATAAAAATTCAATTAAGATCATAACAAGATTTAAATCACCATGGAAGTTGTTGGGGATGTGAATAACATCCCACTGTACATTCCCCTAAAATTTGAATACAATTGAATGCTTCTACATGAAGTAATTAAACAAATACATTGGATTGTATTTGTCAAATTACTTGAAATATTTTTCATACCAGACCTTAATTGCATATGAATTTGAATGATCTCCTCAAGCTGAATCCATAGAGGGTTCATTCATGCAGTTTGATCAATTATATAAGGAGTTATGGATTTTTGAAGTTTGATCAATTTTTCTGAATTAAATTTCATAGATCTGGTTATTTATCCAGTCAGCCTGACTGACTGGACTTGTGCTTTGACATGTGACATTAGCTGACTGGCCACTTAAATAGTGGTGGGCGACATTGATAACAGCCATCCAATCTAGGATCGAAAGATTGAGATCAAAGGACTTGAAACAGTAGGATTGAAGAACAAATCCTGATTTGACATAATCACAGTCGTCCCACAAATTCAAAGATTGTGATTTCATCTTCAACCTCCCGCTCTATTTCTTAGCCGTATACCATGTTTTTCTTGATCCAGTGAATCTATTCCATGGATCTTGATCAAATTGATTTGGAAAGGATATATTAAAAAGGGAACCTTCAATCCAATGGCTGGATGGCTGTGCGACAATTTTCTTCACAATTGACCAAACCTACTCTAATGGTGGATCGAGTTTGATAATTGTCTATGTTCTGTGGAAGATTGAGAGGGCTTTTGGTTGCTTCAAGTTTGTCTGGTCCCAAAGAACAATTCTCCTTCTGGTTGTAGGGCCTGGGGAGAAGTGGATCAAAAGTTGAGTTCTGGTTGGAAGGGGGTTGTTGGAGCTCACTGGAATTTGATCACGGAGGCTGCTGGGAGGCTAGGGAAACTCAGGGAAGATTGGGGAGTTCTCTGAGAAGTTTTGGGGAATGAAATGCAAAACCTTTCAATTCAAAATTGTAAGGTATTTGAGGCATGGGTCATGTGTTCAGTTGATTGGGAAGTTAGAGCTGAACCCATGTTTGAACCGTCAGTTTCTTAAAGTTTTTGGCTAGCGTAGGCATAGCCAAGGTATGGGATTGGCTTGGGAGGTGTTTGGGGTCTAGGGGAAGAGAATGCAAGGGTTTGCGTGAGCCAATTTGACTTGGACTGAAAGTTGGTTCGTTGGAATTTGATTTTGAACACTTGGGTTAGCCAAATTGGCTAACCCAATTAAGCCTATGGGTTGGGCTTGCTGTGGCAGGCCCTTGGGGACCTAAGAGACCTGTTTGCAAGGTTTAGAGGCGAAGGGTCCCATGGGTTCATTGGATTTAAAGAATGAAGGCCATATGGGTATTTAGGTCAACCTAGATTGACTTGGTTAACTAGGGTTGACCAAGCCCAAGGAATGAGTCTAAATAGGGGTGTCAAAATCTGACACGACTTGAAACTCGACCCGAACCTGACCCGAAAAAATTTGAATTCGGGTCAACCCGTTTGCCATACGGGTCGGGTTCAGATTCGAGATTTCGAGCCGTTTCTAAAATCGGGTCGGGTTTGGGTTGACCTGCCAACCCGAAATTAACCCGATTTGACCCTCCATCAACCTGCGTCCGCATAGCCACTAGCCGCGTAGGGTGTCTCCCGTCTTCGACCCTGCAAGCGGCAGCGACATACCTCGGCCAAAGTCGCCAGACGGCCAGTCGGCCTTGACTCGCATCCGCCGGTCTCGCACGCTGGCGGCTCGCCTCGCTGGCCCTCTCACCCGCTGACCCGGTGATGCAATCACAAGTTTGCATAATAACAGTCTTCCTTAAACATAAGCAAAACAAAGCAAAAATTATAACTTAAACCCACTTTTCATAAATAAAAGCTAAACAAGACACAACACAACTTCAGACTTACTAAAATTAAGAGAAGAAAGATACATATGAGGTGGACACTTGCAGAGAGAAGAAAAAGATAAGAAGCCCAAGACGAAATTATAGAGAGGAGAAGAGGAAGAAGACTAGCTCGCAAGCTAGTGAAAACCTGCAGGTTTCATTCCAAACATTTTCTCACACACCACTTCTAAATGGCACAAAACATCCCCAATTTATAGGTGAAGAAAGGAAGCCAAACAACCAAACAGCCACCCATACAAACCAACCAGAAAAGGCAGTATTTAAACTACGTTGGGAGCCCAAGAGACAAACATTCATCCTTAAATACTTCTAGGAACCGAACAGTAGCAGGGACCCGAACAGGTAAACCACGGGAAAAGCAAGGAATCAAACAGACAACCACCGGAAAAGCAAGGAACCGAACAGGCACAGCAAGGGACCCAAACAGGCAGCAAGGGGAACCGGGCCGACCCCCCCTCCCCCCCCCCCCCCCCCCCCTCTCTTTGCCTACATCAGATTCTCCCCTGGTTGAGAGTTCTCATCCCCTGATGAGATGACTTGAGAATTTTCCTGATGAGTTAAAGTTGCTACCTCCAACTCTTGAATCAATGCTGCATATTTTTTCTGAATTATTTCTTTTTCTTGCTTAAATTGGTCCCGAAGGATTTGCTTTCTCTTTTCATATTTTTCTGTACACAAGTTCATTTGATATTGAATTTTGTACAACTCGTTTTGGATGGAATTGGTAAAACTTCCTTGCGGCGGGATCCATCGGCTCTTAGGAATAGTTTCTTCAAGATCACTTGGCTTACTTTCTCCAACTTCAGACTCAATTACATCATGCTTTTCCATTTTTCTAAGACTTAAAAGAAAGAAAGGAAGAGTCAACAAAAAAACATAGGCTCTGATACCAATTTGATGCAATCACAAGTTTGCATAATAATAGCCTTCCTTAAACATAAGCAAAACAAAGCAAAATTACAACTTAAACCCACTTTTCATAAATAAAAGCTAAACAAGACACAACACAACTTCAGACTTACTAAAATTAAGAGAAGAAAGATACAGATGAGGTGGACACTTGCGAAGAGAAGAAAAAGATAAGAAGCCCAAGCACAAAACAACCCCAATTTATAGGTGAAGAAAGGAAGCCAAACAGCCAAACAACCGCCCACACAAACTAACCAGAAAAGGCAGCATTTAAACTACGTTGGGAGCCTAAGAGACAAAGCATTCATCTTTAAATACTTACAGGAACCGAATAGCAGCAGGGACCCGAACAGGCAAACCACGGGAAAAGCAGGGACCCGATTAGGCAACCACAGGAAAAGCAAGGAATCGAGCAGGCACAGCAAGGGACCCGAACAGGCAGCAAGGGGAACCAAGCCGACCTCCCCCCCCCCTCTGTCTACATCACCCGGGGTCAAGCCGGTCCTTGCGGTCGCGGACCTCGCCCGTGTTGCACCATTCGCTTACCTCAGGCCTTGCCCCGTGTTGGCCAATGGCCTCGCCTTGCGCTGGCCTCAGGTTTTGCCCGACAAGCCTACCGCGCATCCGCACCAGCCACGCGACACTGCAGCCTTCGGGTTCGCATTTTACGAACGGGTCGCGGGTCGGGTTGGGTCAACCCGGTAACCCGTGCGGGTAGGGTTCGGGTTGGAGAACCTGACCCGTTGGGTTCGGGTTCACTCGTTTACGGCAGGGTCAAGTCGGGTTCGACCCGAACCCGACCTGTTGACCCAAATTGACACCCTTAGGTCCAAAGACTTACAAATGATTTACATGATTGAATGAAAGAGTTTTAGGTGATGGCATTGTCCAAACATGATGAAATGCATGAAATGATCTTTTAGGTTAAAAATGGCTTTAATGATGGTTTTGTTCAATTATGGTCAACCATGGCTCACCTGGGTGCGAAAGCATTCAATCATGTTTAAGTATGGGTTAAGACGATTTAGGATGAATTGGCATGACTTGGTTTACATCTATGATGCACCGACACTCCGTTTTAAGAGGGTATGCAGTGTCGGACACGTGTCGGACACGGACACGCGTCCGACACGGCGGGGACACGTGTCGGACACGTTATTAGTGTGTCACATTTAAAAAAAAAAAAAAAAAAATCGGACACGCGTGTCGGACACGCGTGTCTGGCTATCTGATAATTTAATTTTTCCCTTTATGTGCGCTTTAGTTGCGCTTTAGGTGCGCTTTAGGTGCGCTTTAGGTGCGCTTTAGTTGCGCTTTAAGTGCGCTTTAGGTGCGCTTTAGTTGCGCTTTAGGTGCGCTTTAGTTGCGCTTTTGCTGCGCTTACAATAAAATTTTGTTCCGGGGGCGCTGCCAGGGGGCAGCGCCCCCTTGGACCCCCGGCTGCCCGGCATATTGTTGTATTCATCATCTTTTGGATAAGTGAAACATTATGTTTAGGGGTTTGATATATTGCACTAATTTATTAAGCCTTTTTTTTTTCATTTCACCAGTGTGTTTGAAAGCAAAATGAGCTCTGCTGCTGGTGGGAGTGGATTAGGTGACGGTTCAAAAGAGCCATCTGTAGAAACTGATAAGCCCTTATGGATTCATGTTACAAAGTTAGGAAAAACTTCTGAAGGAGGAGGTAATGTGTCATTCAAATGCAATTATTGTGGAGGCACTTACAAAGGATCTTATTCTAGGGTGAAAGCACATCTACTTAAGATTTCTGGTCATGGAATTAAAATGTGTCCTAAGATTACTACGTCGCAGTTGATTGAATTGAACAGACAAGTTGATGAAGCTGAATTTGGTGATCAAGAATCTTTGGTTGATAGATGGAGGATGGATCCAAAAATGTGGTGGTTGATTCATGGAGCTTCAGCACCGCTTCTTCAAACAATAGCAATAAAACTTCTTGGTCAAGTATCATCCTCTTCTTGTTGTGAGAGAAATTGGAGCACATACTCATTTATTCAATCGATGAAGAGGAATAAAATAACTCCACAACGAGCTGAAGATTTAGTTTATGTGCATACAAATCTTCGTCTTCTATCAAGGAAGACCTCACTTTATATGACAGGTGATAACAAGATGTGGGATGTTGCTGGAGATGGGTTCGAGTGCCTTGATGATATGGGATTATTGGAGGTTGCAAATCTTTCTCTAGATGAACCAGAATTGGAAGCAATGATATTCAATGATGATGATATTGAAGGCCAAAGACCAACCTCTGAATCTAATTTTATCATTCCCTCTATTGAGTAGTTGAACCTTCATGTTGTACTAAATTATTTTTTGCTTATATTTTTGTGATTGTACTAAACATTTTAATGTTATAAGCTAAACAAGTCCTCATGACATTGATTTATTATTGCTTACCATTTTCAATATGGTGTCACTTTTATTTCTATATATTATATTAAAAAAATTATTATGCCGTGTCCACGCCGCACCCGTGTCCTATATTTCTGAAAAATGCCGTGTCCCGTGTCCGTGTCGTGTCGTGTCCGTGTCGCCGTGTCCGTGTCGGTGCATCTTAGGTTTACATTTATGCATGATTTAGGGTTTTAGTTCAAATGAATCCCATATGGTCAAAATGATCATTCATGGTCAACCAATGTCAACCATGGGTCCATTTGGGTTTAGACATGATCAAGGATGATTGTAGGAGACCTATGAATCAATCCTAGGGTTTTGGTTGAAGTTTACAAAATATTTTATGCATATGATCACAATTTAGGATGTAAGGGTTTCATTGGTCCAACATGTTCAACCTAAGTCAACTCTAGTCAACCATGGACCCCAATGGGTTCAAATCATTATAATGATGATTATGAATATGTTCAAATCATTTCTTAGGGTCTATAAGGATGTTTGAAACAAGATGCCATATGAGTGGCATGGATTGTAAATATTTGAGGTTTTATACTCATACTTCAAGCTTTAGGTTTTAGGGTTTGGAAGGGCATGGGAGCTTTCAAAGAGTGTTAGGGAGGCTATAAAGAGATGGTTAATCAATATGCAAATGATCAAACCATATTCCAAAGGTTTCATCTATGGTTTTGAGCAGGCTAAAGAATCCCAATTGGAAAGAAAAAATTCTAGGGTTTTAGGGTTTATAATTTGATCATGAATTTAAATTGAGTTTAGATTGAATATGTTGATTGATCATGATAATTAAAGATGATTGAATCATGGTTGAACATGTTTGAACATGATTGAATGATCATTGAATGGTTGAAGTTTAATGATTGAATGAATGAAGTTGATTGTTTGATTGAGTGATTGAATTGATTAAAGGATTGAAATTGTTTGAATGATTAAACATAATTGAATTGAATTTGATACTTGATCATGATTGAACATCATGATTGATTATGATTGAATTGAATTTAATGATTGAACACCATGACTGAACATGATGATTGAAAATGATTGAAGGATTGACCTCATACAAAAAATGAGGTCAACAATGACATGATACTAATGTTTCTCAAAATCAATTTGGATTTATGTCGGATAGATGTACTATGGAAGCTATATATTTGTTGAGAGATTTGATAGAGAAGTATAGAGAGAGTAAGGAGGATCTAAATATGATATTTATTGATTTAGAGAAAGCATATGATAAAGTTTCAAGAGAAGTGATGTGGAGAGTTCTAGAAAAGAAAAGTGTTAATAATGCTTATGTTCAAATCATTAAGGATATGTATATAAGAATTGTTACTTGTATTCAAGCACAAGATAGTTTGATCAAATATTATTTTATTTCAGTTGGATTATGTTAAGGATTAGCTTTCCATATCTTTTTGCTCTAGTCATGGATATTCTTATTAGACATTTGCAAGAGGATGTACATTTGTGTATGCTTTTGCTGATGATATTCTTCATGTTGGCACGACTAGAGAGGGAGTTCGTAAAAAATTTAAATTTGGAGGTCTTTCTTAGAGTCTAAAAGTTTTCATTTGAGTAAATCTAAAATCGAATACATGAAGTGTAATAGTAAAAGTAATATATTTAGGGGTGGGATTGTGATATTGGGTGATCGAGTTATTAAAAAGAGTGCATATTTTAGATATCTTGGGTTTATTGTTCAAAGTGATGGTGAAATAGATGAGGATATTATTAATAGAATTCAAGTTGGATGGTTAAAGTGGAGTAATATTCAGGCCTATTGTGTGATAGAAAAGTACCCCTCAAATTTAACGGGAAATTTTATAAGATGGTGGTGAGACCTGCAATGCTATAACCTAGAATGTTGGCCATTAAAAGAAAAAAACATAAAATTAAGTTAAGTGTTGTAGAGATGAGGATGCTCAGGTGGCTGAGTGGCTTTACAATTAGAGACAAAATGCAAAATGAGTATATACGTGAAAAGGTTGGAGTAGCTCCAGTGGCAGAGATAAGATTAGAGAGATTCGCCTTAGGTTGGTCACATAAATTGTTGGCCTTTCTATGACACTATTAGGAGAGTAGATATGTTTGATCCGGTTTATATTAAGAAAGTTAGAGGTAGACCTAAAAAGACTTTGTTAGAAAGTATTAAAAATGAACTTTTTTGTTAGATTTAAATGAGAATTTGATTCTTAACATGACACAATGGAGAAGGATTTATGTAGCCAACACCATGTAGTGGGACAAGGGCTTGTTGTTTTTGTTGTTGCTTCATTTTTTTCTCTTCATTCTTGTTTCATGATTAGACTACCTTTCAAGCACACTGAAATGGATGTACTAGACTAGTGTTTAAGTGCTAGTGCATGCTTTCTTTTTGGTAAAATACTAGTACAGTACTCTTTCTTGTTGCTCTTATGTTGAACATCACCTTTTTTCAGAATATTCTTCCCTTATGTCTTTTTCGTACCCTTCATTTATTTTTCAATTATAAGATAATTTGAACTGTGTTACTGATTGGAATTTAATGAAATATTGCGTTTGTGCTTGTCACTTAAATCTTTATCGAAATATTTATGATACATTGCAGCTTCATAATATGGAGGAAGATCCTCGACTCCAAGTTTTCAAAAGGGAATGGTTTGAAAATAAGGATTGCCTTGACATTGGATGCAACCAGGGGCTGGTAACTATTACTATTGGTATTGTCCTTTCACTACTTTGTGGTCTAACTGTGTTAAGAATTTTTGTGCTTTCTTGATAGATAATAAAATTCCTAAGCTTGTTATTATGCAAAAAAATTGATTGATATTTTCCTAGGACTTGAAATTTTAGTAATTTAGATAAAAAAAAGTTTATATCAACTTTTTTAGTTTATAAATCTGAAGACAAAATGAACTGATTATTTCTGTGAAATACGTTGTCATCTTGTTTGGTTTATTTGAATTAGTAGGTTCTTCATTTGCTCGTTTTATAATAGTAAAAGTGAGTATATTTTACATAGTGCATGCAGTTCCTTCGGCCACCATGAGTGCACTTTGTAGCTATTGAATAGTGATTCATAAATGATCTCTTTTTTTTGAGTGGGCCATCTTGCCTGTACCTTAATTTTGCTATTACTTGAAATCTTAACCTTGAATTCCTGTAAACAATTTTTTTATTCCTTTATATCTTCTCCGAAAATTTTTGTACATGTTAATGCTGCATATAACACTGCCGTTGCCAGGTCCCAAGTCCTGGATGAGAAAAGTGGAGGGTTGCGTTAGGTAGTCGACAGCCAGCGTAAAACTTGTCGAATAATAATGACATGAATCCTTTAAAGGATTCATGTAACCGACCCCACGTAGTGGGATAAAGGCTTGATGTTGTTGTTGTTGTTGTTAATGCTGCATATGTGGAAAAGAGATTGAAGTGGGAAGTATTAATTCTTAGTTTGAAAGGAAAACATATACAATCCATTCATTGAGAGATTTTACCTACGTGGACTTACCCTTGAATGATTCCTTGGTGCATGACCTATCAAAAAGGGCTAGATTATTAGTTCCGGGCTTCATCTTGCATTAGTCAATTGCTACTACACCAATCTAGCAGATGCTAGTTTCTTTATAACATCTTATTTATCACTATGACCAGCTGGAACATGCCTGCTCCATTTCCTGTGAATCTCTAAGTACAGTTTTGCAGTGGAATTGATTAGAAAAGTAGACCCCTAACCAGTTCTTTCGTTATTTATTTGACTGTTTTCACTAACCAGCATTCAAGGAGTGGAGCACATTGGATCACATTTCATGTAAACTCAGATGAGAGGAAACAGGAAATTGTAGTATGAAGGATCAGGTTGAAGTGAACTGGTAGAGAGATAGGGCTAAGTGGATGAACAACAAGGACAGAATGGGTGACAACATGATGCAAACCTAGATTTTGAAGGTTATGGTTTTTGACAGCATCAAATTGTGCACGAAAGTTTACTTTGAAAGTTATATAGACAAGCTTGGTAGTTATGGTACTTCGTTCAATCAAATTTGACAACTTCAAAATTAGGATCTTTTAGCCTTTCTATTTGCTTATCGTATTGTTAGATTTTTCAAAATGTACCAAAGTGTAATTTTCAATATCCCTTAATTTTTTTTAGTGAATAGGATAATAATACTCATAAACATATACATAGATATTTTAAACTATTTTATTTTATTGAGTTAAAACTCTAGTATTTATTGTATTTGCTTTTGAGCATATTTGATTTATAGTGATTGAGGTGGTAAAACAAAAGCTAATTTAGTCATATCTTAAAATACCAAAGGGAAAATGATTTTCATCTAATGAGTCATCTCATGAGTAAATATTTATTGATGTTTGCTTTCTCAATTTTGGTGGTGTGTAGATGTACGTTTCTTCTTTGTGCATTATGTTGCATCATGTTGAGTGATTACTTGCTTGAAACATTGGTGATATTGAGGCCTCTTGTGTCCAAGTTGGGCTATTGACATGTTCATTGATAGCCGTTTAGCTAAATTTTTATCCAAAGGTCGATCAATAATAATATACTTGAATTTAATTTTTGGTTATTCTTATAATATATGGATTTTTACTCTCAAATGCACTCTTGATTTGCTTATCCTGATTATCTTGAATGCATATTGAGTCACTCCCTTATCACTAAACATCAAACTCCTAGAGCTACTCCAAATATGGTCAGAGTCTAAATCTCCACACTTTACTTTCACTGTTCCATGGTAGGGTTAATTATTGGTTTTTGTTGCACTAGGGGATGGCTAATTGGTAAGAGTGGTTATGATGCTAGTCTGAGCTTTAAATTGCCTTTTAAGTCAAAGATCTCAATACTAAAAGTAATATAGGACACAATCTTGACATGTCATACTTTCCTATTTTGTATCAATCATATTTAGATATGACAACACTTGTCTTATTAGAATTATTTATGAAATAAAGATGTAATCAAGTGCTTCTTTATTTATATAATCTTTCATTGAAGGCTTATCCTTTATGAAAGACCCACCAAAGTCTTATATTGTTATTTTATTTATTTTCCTTAGCATTATTCTTTTAGGTGTCGTGAAATCATTCTTATGATTAGTGAATCAATTGCAAGTAAATTCAACACTTTTTTTTTCTGTGGCTAAAATACGTTAAATCTTTTTGTGCCCTAGTTCACAAAGTATTACATGATCTAAAATGTCTTGCACATCATTTTTTCTTCACTCACTTCGCATGCCATCCTTGCTCGTAGGACCCATAGCTTGGCAACTTCTTTTTCAGCTTCACCTTTGTTCGCAACAGTGCTCCCTTGCCTAATCGCAACAAGACCATTGCAATGCTTCACTTATCCAACTCCATATGGGACCCTGCTACATTGCCTACTTTATGCGCAAAGCTTCCTACCCAAGCCTAGTTCCCCTACCATGATTGCTTCTTGTGTTCATGCATTCCTAATGGGATCTTGTTTAGCAAAGCATCATGTCTGATGATATATTGTTATTCTTGTACCACTTCTTCACTCTAGTGTGTCTCCCATTACCGCCACACACTTGCCCTCATATCCACCATCCCTTTAACGGTATAAACAAACCACATTTCACTAATAGATAATCTCACTCACACCTTGTGTCGTCTCTTGCCCTTATGGCTCAGCTGGCATGAACTTACACTAGTGCTCTTGCGATGTCTAATATATCTAATATACGCAACTTGCACTTCCATTGTATCGCTGTTGATCCATCACTGTGTAGATGCTCCAACACCATACCATCCTAGATTAATGTCCTTGTTTCCTCTACATGATTTGCCTCTCTTGCCATGGCTTTGTTGCTAGCACTTCACTTGTTTTCACTTTACACTGTGACCTTAACGCTGTTCTAGTGTTGCCTACATGCCTTTGTTGCTTGCATTGAGTCCCTTCAAGTGAAACTTTTACTTGCGATCCTTTGCGCTTTGCTTATGCAATGCCAGTCCAGTTTACCCCTTTTGTGTCACCTTTTGGTGCGCTTTCTCCTATGTGCCCCCAATTGCTACCTCTCTACCTTCAAAGACCTCTCAAACTTGCGAAGCTCTTACTCTTTTTTTTTCCTGCAACATCCAACTCCTTGCCACTTTTCTACAATCATAATCAACTTCATGCTCGTCCTTCTTTGATCACTACCATTTTTAGCATTGTGCCTGCTATTTTCCTACATGCTTGCTTGCTTTGTCCTTGCTAGTGAACTTGCACTCATGCTAGCATCCTCACATTTCTACTTACTACACCCACTCAGCCTTGGTTAGCTTCCTTTTTTGCTCGCCTAATTGTTGGACTACTCTAAAGCTTGAATAAGGCAATTACAATATTACTCTAGGGAGTGCTAGCTATTCTCAACATGATCTCTAGGGTTATATTGAGTATGACATGTATCCCCAGAAGTGGTATGTTAACCCATATCATGATAGCGGCTACATTGATTGATCTTATTCTCTTTGACCAAATAATTCGAATCATTATCCTTTGGAGCATTAAGCTTTACATCATGATCATAATGATCATGCATATTCGTCTCATCAATATTGTGATCTTAATAAATCTTATCATGATAATCTTGTATATAACAATGATTTATCTTCTAGATCCGAGTATTATGATGATTGATTCACTCAATCTTCATATTAATTATCAATGCATTGAGTATGATGACTGTGATCTCCACAATCTCAACTATATGAACATCAACATAGCTTTCTATCGTTGTCCTTCAACAAATCAATTTCAACATGGATGTGAGAAGAGGCAACATATCCTTTTACAAAGCAATGGAAGGAACAAAATTTGAAAACAATGATTTGATCCTTAGATTAATTGGATAGGACTAATTGAAGATGCATGTGAAGAGGACTCTTATTTTCCAGATTACTATCTTTAGATAGATGAAGAAAAATAAGAAATTTAACAAGTAGTTGATCTTGATTGAGCTCGAACAAGAAACTATGCCTAAGATTGATGATGATGCACTTGAGTCTATGTAGCTTTTTGTTTCTATTAAATGAAAATATAGGTTATTTTTTAGCATCTTGTACTACTCGTGTCATAACGGGTTGATTTTGTCTTTCAACTCTTCCACCACTAGACTATTACTTAGGTGCTCAGACACTTTGCAAATGAATGGAAATGCTTAGACTTTCATCAAATTATTGAGGTGGTTATATATGATGCTACTCAATCTCCATTTTACTGCGTGCTACATCACTATTATAGATTTAGATCATATTATTACTGCCAGAACATTCATTTTGTCATTGGATTCTTGCTCATATTATTGATCTCATTCTAATTGTATGCCAATGTCGAGCTATGAAGCCTTGGAATTCTTTTGAGTTGATCAATTATTGACAGCTTTGTTGATCTCTCATAATGTTTTTTCAGCCAGCTCTACTATTGATTACAATGTTTGTCTACTTCTGAGTATTTTTAGAGAGTTACATGAGCCTTTAATGAATCCATGTGCATTAGCTACTTCTGTTAAACCCTTCGAGCAAGAGTTCTTCCTTCTTTGCACTGCAAGAGAGTTGATGTTGGACGCATTAATGACATGCCCTCACTTTCTTATCTGGAATATGCTTATATCTTATTTATCACGATTTTGGAGGATTTATTCTCACTTCCCAAAACCTCTCATTTTCCTATGTAATTTTATGGGAGTATTATGGGAGTACAGTAATGATAGGGGTCCATCCACAAACTCCCCTAACACTCCATATATGATCAAGGAATCTCTCAAAAATATAAAGGGAAAAGCTCCTAATAGTAAAAAAAAAAAAAAACTCAAAAATATTTTTATAATTGAACTTCAAAAATTGATTTGTAAATAATAATTAAATGGGGATTTAACTCAAAATTGCAAGTTTAAAATCCAAAAATTTAGAGGTTGCAGCAGCATGACTACAAACTAATGCAGAATGAATGCAAATTAAGGTTATGATGATTGTAAACTAAATGCAAATGCAGACATATAGAAGGTATCACCAATGATTCAACATATTCCATACTTAAGTATGCAACCACTATGGACTTACTAATTTGATCATAAGCACTATGACATAACTTTGATGATAGTTCTAGCAATGTTAACTAGTGAAAATGCCTAATCTCAAGAAAATAACATGAAGATGACAAGCTTCGATAATAATCTGACATATGTAAGTGTTTACACCAACATGGGTAATTGAGCTAGGCTAATGCATGGAATGACTAGGCTAGCTCAATGTTCATATCCACACAACCAATATTATATGACATGGGATATCACGAACATAAGAAATGCCTCAACAACAGAAAAGCCCATCACATGACTCAATGATCCAATATAAGGTTCCAAGATGAAAATGCATAAGAAAATAAAAAGAATTGCCAAGCATGTTTTATGTACATGCAATTTGGACTCAATGAAATAGTAAATTAAGTTCAAAGTGCATCCTGCATGATTTTCCCTAGATTCGAATGATTCAACATTATGAAGCTTGCTTATAAAATAGATGAAATAATATTTGGTATTTTGATTACATCATTCAAATTATCAGCAAAACGGAGAAATAATTCCATATAAATTTGTATATAAATAGAGGTTAGCAATACTATGATTTTCCATTATAATTATTAGTTAATAGATTTGATTAAGAAAGTTTTCCAACATCAGATAAGTGCGTTTAACATCAATTAGAATTAATTAAACATGCTCAATAATTAATAAATCAAATCATCTACCTTAGAATTGGAGTCCAGAATTTTAGAGAGAGTGAGAGAGAGTCCAGAATTTTAGAGAGAGTGAGAGATAGTCCAGAATTTTAGAGAGAGATAGAGTCCAGAATTTTGAATTTCGATATGGCGGCAGAGGATCGCCGATCATTGTTCCCTGGTGATCGGCTGTCCAAATCTTTGTATCCACTGAAGGATCGTTGAATGGGAAGCAATTGAATGCCCTTAGAAGCAATTATCCGATCTTTCCCGCATATAATCGGGAAAATGTTTTCAAACAAAAGCCTTTGAAGATTAATGAAGGAAATATTCCACCTGTTCGAAGTAATGCGGATGTAGAAGACCAAGGAAAGGAAGTTTTAGATCTGCGTGATAGCAGAAAGAATTGTGATTCGGGAGACGTTTACTCATCTCCAAAAATTAATCTTGGATCCAAAGCAAATGATTATGAAGCTTCGTCCTCATCTTCTTTCAGGTTAAGAGTGAACAGATTTTCAAATCAGGTTTTCAAGGATGGAGATCGAATTGACAATCGTCCGTCTGATAAGGGAATTACAAATCCGGTTGCTGATGATGTTAATACAACACTTCATGTTGAAAGCAGAGTGAACTTGTCTCCGGTTCCTTCTGAACCAGGAACTTCTGTTCAGAAAAATCAGTTTTTGAATGCTTGGATGAAAACACAACATATCAAGATCAATCTTCCGGATCAAGTTTATGATTGTCGGAATGAGGACATCATTGTGAAGCTTGATGGAACTAAAGTGGCAAAGAATGTGGAAGTCCTTAAAAACTCCCTTGTAGTGAAAGAATATCCCTTTTCCTTTATGTAGTATCGAATTGAGACGTCAATGGGCTAGATTTGGTGGATTTCATTTAACATCTCTTGGTTAGATTGGATTTTGTGCTCGTTCCAATCTAATGAAGCTATGGAAGAAGTTCTTAGTGGTGGTCCTTGGTATGTGGGGGGACATATTGTGGGGATTGATAAATGGACACCACAATTCTCTCAAGAATCCTTAAAAGGGTTAACATCACCTATTTGGATTCGCTTGCTGCATTTGCCGCTACATTGTTGGGATGAAACAAATCTTGCTATGATTGCTTCAAAGGTGGGATATCCTATGCTATTTGATGGCAATATGTTTAGATGGGGGAGAAGGGAGTTTGCGAGGATTTGTGTCCGTATAAACTTGGACTCTAAACTACCTCATGGTGTTTGGATAGAGAGGCTAGATGGACAATTTTTTCAGAGAATTGAGTATGAGAAGATTTCTTCTTTATGTTTTACTTGTGGTAAGATTGGACATAAATCAGATTTCTGTATGGAGAATCATACTAAACAAATTAATAATGGTGTTAGTAATCCTGTTGAGGAAATTCATGGAAAAAGCAAGGGAGCTGATGCTCTTATATCAAATGATTCTGAATATGGTCCTTGGATGCATGTGAAGTTCAGGAATAGAAAGAAGAATATGAGGCTGAATAAGAATTTTGCTAAAACTGGTCTTAAGAAGTTTGTTGAAAATCTAAATATTTAGTCTGCTTCTGGCATAGATAATGAACTCCAAGGTATTCAGGCAGAGCATAATTTGTTATCTTCGGTTGCTAAGGTTGGTGAGATCTTGAAAGATAAAGAAGCTGGGATTGATTCCAGTATTGACTTGGCTGGAATTAATGCTAACAAGTTCAGTATATTAACTATGCAGTAAGAGGTGGGCATTGATGATCAGAATAATGGTGTGGATGATGCAGATAGATCGGGTGTATTCATTTCTAAATCATCTGCTGTTGAAGAAGTTACTGACCTGAAGGATGTGAGGCAAAAGGATGAAGTGGAATTGGATGGGGAGGAGTTGAACACAACTAGGGAAGGTTTGGATTCAATGACTGATTACTTGCCTGATGCGGAGAAGAATGTTACGGAAGATGTTGCACCACAAAATGATGGAAGCTGCAGGGCAACCTTCAACCCAAAGTCTGATTTCAGAGATGATTCTAAAGCTTTAACTGAGGATAATAGTTTTGAGGCTATAAGTTCTTCAAGTGTTAAACTTAAACGCTTGAAGGAACTTAAATCATTGGGACCTGTTGAAGCAATTCCTAGGAAACGGAAGGGTGATTTGAAGATGGGTAAGGGTGGCGGGGAGAGATACCCCGTGCTTACTTAAATGTCTTCGTTTATGTTTTGGAATTGTAGAGGAGCCAAGATGAGGGAGGCTTCTCTTTATCTTAAAGAAATTGTGAGAGATAATGGGGTTTTTTTCATTGGGTTGTTAGAAACTAAGTTGGCTTCTATTGAGAGGATGGATGTTAATAGACTTATTGGGGAGGATTAAGATTTTTTTCATCATTTTGCTGTGGGTACTTCGGGTGGGATTCTTGTTCTTTGGAATAGAGGGGAGCTATCTTTTGATGTTATTGAGAGTTCATCTCAATATGTGTTGGGTTCTATTCAAATTCCTAATGTGGGGGTGTGGAATGTGTCTACTGTGTATGGTAATAAAGATTTGTATGTGAGAAGAGAGTTATGGGATAGAATTGAGAGATTTTCTTCCTCTAACATTCCTTCTATTGTTTGTGGGGATTTTAATTGTTTGTTGTCCAAAGAATATAAGAGGGGGGGGGGGGGGGGTGGGGCGAAGAGATTTGTTTTCTCTCAAGGGCCTCAGGAAATGAGGGCTTTTATGGCTAACAACGATTTTCATGATGTAGGTGTAAGTGGTCCAAGATTTACTTGGTGTAACAACAAAAAAGGAACATCGAGAATTTGGGAAAGATTGGATAGATGTTTAATTAACTCAGCTGCCATACAAAGTGTTCCGTTTGCTTTGGTTAGGCATCTTGCAAGAGTTGCCTTGGATCATAGTCCAATTGTTTTCAAGATTAATGAATGTCCATGTCCTCAAATGAACTTCATCCGGTTTGAAGATGTATGGAAAACTTTTCCTGCTGCTTGGAATGTGGTCTTCAAAGCATGGAAGAAACTTGATTTTGGTGATGATGCAGCAATTCTTAATAGGAAGATGAAGAGATCGTTAAAGGTTTTGTATTTTTGGAATAAGAATAAACTGAAGAGCTTAAATGAACTCAAGAAGGAGTTGAAGAGGGAGATTTTGTCTTCAATTAAAAGAGAGTGATGATGGTATCTCTTTGGAAGATTTGAAGTTGCTTAGAAGGAAAGTGAATGAGTTGAATGTGATGTTGAGTCGGCTAGCTACATGGTGGAATCAAAGGGCTAAGGTGAGGTGGGTTGATGAAATTGATTCTAACTCCAAATTCTTCCATAATTATGCTTTAGCTAAGAAGAATGGTAACTTCATTAGACAAATCAAATATGAGAATATGCAGTTAGTTGAAGATCAACATGACATTGAAGCGGGTTTCTTTGAGTATTTTAAGAAGAAATGGAAATCCAGAAAATGTGATTTAACGGGCTGGCCTGATGCTTGTCCAGATCAGAAAATCGACATAGAAGAATGTGACAAGCTAGATGCGGATTTTACTTTCTTGGAATTTTATGAAGCTGTGCATCAAATGGCGAATAACAAGTCTCCTGGGATTGATGGTATGACTGCATCCTTTTTTAAATTTTATTGGGAAATTGTTAAAAATGATACTTGGAGGGCAATTGATAGTTTTTTAAAATCGGGTTATATGAATCTGATGTGGAAGGATATGCTTATTGTGCTAATTCCTATAGTGAAAAATCATATGGAACCTTCTCAGTTTAGACCAATTAGTTTGTGTCAAACTATTTATAAGATTGCGGCAAGGATGTTAATGAATAGATTGAAGTGTTGTCTTCCTAGAATCATTACTGAAGATCAGGTTGCTTTTATCCCGGGAAGATCGATGTCGGATCATTGTTTGTTAGCCCAGGAAATCTTTCATAAATTCAGATTTTCTACATCTAAGAAGGGTCTTATGGAAGTCAAGATTGATATGGAGCAAGCATATGATAGTATGGGTTGATCGACACTAATTAAAACATTGGATTGGTTTGGTTTTCCAATCAGATTCTCCAAGCTGATCCTTGAATGTGTGAAGAACGCCGGATTTTCTATTCTTATAAATGGGAGGATGTCCAACTGGATCAACGCAAAGAGTGAATTTAGATAGGGATGTCCGTTGTCCCCATTCTTATTTATTATGTGCTCTCAGATTTTATCAAGTTCCATCCTTAAGAGAGGGGTTGAGCTGGGTATTAAGATTGTGCCTCAAGCAGAGAAAATTTCAAGTTTATTGTATGCTGACGATGTTCTTCTCTTTTCTAATGCTTCTCACAGAATGACGGAGAATATGAAGGGCATTATCGATGAATATTGTAGTTGGACAGGGTAGAAAGTGAATAAAAGAAATGTCAAATCTTCTTTGGCAAATCAGTTGATGTGGCAAGAAAGAGGTATATTTCCAAAATGCTTGGCTTTAGAAGTGTCAAGGAATTTAAGTATCTGGGAGTTAAAATAGCTTTGAGAAGGATAAAATCTTCAGATTTTCAGGAAATTACGGATCATGCTTTGGAGAAGTTTAACGTTTGGGGAAACAAATGCCTCTCCTTGTTTGGGAGAATGCACATGTGAGCGTGTGAGGCGAGTCGCGAGCGCCTGCGTCTCTACTAACGGGTGCATCTCAGTGTCTGCGTGCGCAATGAGCGCGAGCGGCGAGCGGGATGAGGGCCAGCACAACCTGCGAGCAGCTGGCGATCGCGATTCGTCAGGTGAGACGAGGCGGAGCTCGATCCTAATCCGTACCAAGGTCATTTTTGGGTTGATATCGGGTTTTCGGGTTAGCCCGAACTCGACTTGAAATTAAAAACAGGTGGGATTTTGAAACCCAATTCCGACCCATTTTCTAAACAGGTTGACCCGGACTTGGAATTTTTGTGTCAGGTTCGGTTCAGGTTTTCAGGTCTTGTCAAATATTGATCCCCCTACCATTCCGTAGAGCCCCTAGAATTCAATCTGCATTTGTAACTCCTACATGTGCGGACCTTCAACTCTTGTTGCCAAAGGGTCAGTCGAACACCATCCCTGTCATTTGAACTTGTTTCAATACTTGTTAAATTGTTGTTTTTCCCTACTTAAAAGCATCTAGGGTAATTAATATTTAGATCCAGAAAACAGTGAGAAAAGCATTATCCCTCATGGTACGTATTCCGTAGAAAACCTAATTTACTTGTCTTGCCATTCGTTTCCATAGGCCTGCCACACACTTAATTTCGGATCAGCATGGCATTTTTGAAAGCGAGTAGCAGCACTCAATAAATTTTGGTGCGGCCTTTCGATTATGCTGCTGGGTATTGCGAATTGAAAATGGTAAACAATGTCTCTATGTGGGTTGGAACCATGATATCATATGCATGGTGGTGGGTGACAAGGCCAGCCAAAAAATCTCTGTATTTCCGGAACACTGGTATGGTTATAATAGCAAATGGATGTCTATTCTCATTGTTGAAACTGCCCTTAAATGTGGGGACAGCTTGCTAAGAGTTGGTATCAATGGAACCACATTAGGAGACTTAATACCAGTTGGCATCTTTGCTGGGATATTTTTTGCATTAATTTTCAAAATTTCAGCTTATAAATTCTTGCTTGCAAGGATTATTAGGATGTTTAATATTATGATTTAACCTTACAATAAGAGGGATAAATTCTGGGGATTACATGGAATTAAGGTCCTGTGGGGTAATATACATTAATAATAGGATGGTCAAATATAGGCTAAGATGGTTTAGGCACGTCAAATATAGGCACTAAGATGGTTTATGCTAAACGGTTTTAGCTGAACCTGATTTTGGTATGAAATTCTTAACATGACTAAGAGGTGAAGAAAGTTTCCTTAGCTGCACATAAAATAGTTGGGGACAAGCTTACTTTCATGATTTTGGTTTTTCTCCATTCACTTTCATTTTTGAATTTCCTCTTTTTTGGACTAAATTTCTTTATTTGCAAGATATCACTGCATACGTTTTTCAATGAAGCATCTGTACTGTTTCCCCACTTTTATTCGTCTATCACTGTGATTGTGATTCTAATATAATGTTTTTTATATATCCGTCTTGACTGAATCCTTTTTTCTATGCAGCAAAAAAGTTTTTTTGCCGAAGCATAGTTGGAATAGATATAGATAAAGGTATGATGTTTTGATCTTTCATCTGATACATTGCATTTGGTTTTGATTCATCTATTACTTTTGCTTTTATCTATGTTGCACCGATACGGATACGGCGACACGAATACGACACGATACGGATACGGGACACGGGAATTCTTAAAAATACAGGATACGGGTACGACACGGATACGGCGCGGATGCGACATTATAATATATAAATCATATATAAAAATAAAGAAAGTAATTAAAGTGTAATATTTGAAATGACAAAAAAAATAAAAGCAACATCATTTGTAGCATTGTATCTTATAATATCAAAATAAAAGTAAGCATTAAATATTTAAATGTCTAGTACAACAACAAAAATAAAAACATAAATTGTCTAGCACATGAAGTTTCAACTATTCAATAGAAGGAATGATAGTTAGCTTCTTCAGTGGTTTGTCTTTGAACTTCTATATCATCTTCAATAAATATCATAGCTTCCAATTCAGGCTCATCAAGTGAAAGATTAGCAATTTCTAATATTCTCATTTCCTCAAGAGATTCAAATTCATCTCCAGCAACATCCCACATCTTGTTGTCTCCTTCCATATAAGTTGGAGTTTTCCTTGAGAGAAGCCGAAGGTTTGTATGCACATAAACTAAATCTTCAGCCCGTTGTGGAGTAATTTTATTTCTCTTCATTGATTGGATGAACGAGTATGTGCTCCAATTCTTTCACAACAGGATGAGGATGAAACTTGGCCAAGTAATTTTATGACGATTGTTTGAAGTAGAGGTGCTGAAGCTCCATGTATAATCCACCACATTTTTGGATCAATTCTCCACCTATCACGCAATGACTCTTGGTCACCAAAGTCCTCTAAATAACCAAAAAATTTAGCAAGCTCAATATTGACACTTCTTCTCTCTTCCTCATTAGGAAAATAACGCTTTCACTCTATAATATGATCCTTTGTATGTGGCATTACAGTAATTGCATTTGAATGCAATATTGCCACCCCCTTCAGATGTTTTACCTATTTTTGTCACATAACCCCACAGAGGTTTGTTATCTTCAATATTGGTCTCTGATGGACCATCTTCAGACCCAATTCCTACACCACTAGAGCTCATTATCCTACGAAGGATCAACACAAAAAAAATCACATGAATTTGAAATATGAAAATTTTTAATTAAGCAAAAGTGTAGAGATGTCGCGGATATGCCCGGGGTCCAAGGGGGCGCTGCCCCCTAGCGGGGTTCGACCTGCCCGGTCAGGTCGCGGAACATTTCCCTAGTGGTACCGAGCATTGATACCGAGCATGGTACCGAGTACCGGTACCGAGCGATACCGAGTACTGGTACTGAGCGATACCGAGTACCGGTACCTAGCGATACCGAGCATTGATACCGAGTACCGGTACCGAGCATTGATACCGAGTACCGGTACCGAGTACCAGTACCGAGTGGTACGAGTTCAGGTACCGAGCAACACGAGTTCAGGTACCGAGCAACACGAGTTCTGGTACTGAGCCTACGAAAAATAAAATGAAGAAAACAAACCTTCACTGCTCTCGTCGCCTTCATCGTTCGCATCGTCGAGCTGCTCCGTCGACGAAGGATGATCCTGTCGGCTTTAATGTTTGCGTCGTCGAGCCTCTTCGTCAACGAAGGATGATCATGTCCGCTTCTATGCTTGTGTCGTCGAGCCGCTCCTTCGACTACCACGAAGAAGACGAACGCCTGTGCGGAAACGAAAAGTCTAGCTCGCAGAAATGTTTCAGCCGCAAAAAAGAATAGGGATATTGAGCAGGTAGCCGAAATGAATAGGGCAAATTGCGACTCCGGTTTTTTTTTTTTCATTTTTTAACCGGACACGCGTATCCGATACGCGTGTCATTCAATTTCAAATAATATTTTTATTGGACACGGCAAAGCCGTATCCGACACGTATCCGTGCCGTATCGGAGGCGTATCCGTATCCGACACGTGTCCGATACAGCATGCCTCGTAAATAGGAGTATCGGTGCAACATAGGCTTTTATGTAATATTTTCGCATCTCACCTCATATAAGTAAACTTGCTGCTTGATATGCGCCATTAGCCTTCAAGATCTTGATGTGTTTGTTGATAACCAACAACCCTGAGGGCTATCCCGGCATGTCAAACCTATCAATCGTCAAAATAATGAAATGTGTCCTTGTTGTATACTAGCTCATATGTGTCCGTGCTATTCTAAGCAGCTTAGCCCTTGTTGTATACCAGCTTGATATGTGTCGATGCTGTTTGAAGTATCTTAGCCCTTGTTGCTCCACATGCTTAACCATTGTCATTGGCAGTCAGAGCCCTTTGCCTCCTATAAATAGGTGAATTTTAGACATTGGAATGGCACTAAGTATCGAGACAAAACTCTGCCATTTGAAAACTTCTTCCCTTCCTCTTCTCGCTCTTTTGTACTACTATCCTCCCAAACTATGAGAAGATATAATAAGCTAGTACTTTCTTGATCCTTTGCACAATAGATTTTGGCTATAAAGCTGAACTAATTAAAACCTTTTATTCTTTATAATTCATCTTGGAGCCCCCACCCCCTCTGTTTATTGTGACTTAACATCTCTCTCTCCCTCCCTCTCTCTCTCTCGCTCTCTCTCCAGCATCCTCCATTGACCCTTTAGTACAGAAACACGTGTTCACACCCTATGAGACAACAACAACAACAACATCAAGCCTTTATCCCACTACGTGGGGTCGGCTATATGAATCCTTTTTCTCATTTGTGTCCTGTTAAAAGTTAAATTCTTGTTTAAATCTAATAAAGAAAGATCATGTATTTAAATTTTAAAACCTTCACACCTTATTAGAAATGATCTTTCTTTATTAGATTTAAACGAGAATTTGACTTTTAATAGAACATAATGGAGAAAAAGGATTCATGTAGCCGACCCCACGTAGTGGGATAAAGGCTTGATGATGTTATTGTAGCACTGTAGTTCTTCCATGTTTTCAGGCAATATTCTTCAAGCTATAGTAATATTGACCTGATGTGCTAGCCTTTTGTTCATAAAAATTGTCTGTTGCACCTTTTAGTTGTCTTTTGGCAGTTTGAGGTTCGTGAGTCTCTTGTATTAGCTTGTTTCAGGATATTGACTGCAACCATTAGGCATTGTGTAGGGGGAATAGGAGTAGCGTCTGTGTGTTGCATTGACCGGGGCCCTAAGCTTGTGGTAAATATGTGATTTTGAACAAAATTGTTCTCGAAACTGCTGGCGCGTCAATTCTTTCATATTATTCAATTTACACCGGTTATTATAACCAGTAATTTTCTTTAATCATTCTTTTTGACCATTGCTTGTTGAGAAATTTTATTCAATGTTTATTTTATTTTTTTATTTTTACTTATGTACTGAAGATTATTATTTCATCTATCACTTTTTGACCCATTGCTTGATGATGTAAATATATAATGCCTAATGTTTTGTCTATCGATATTTTAACTTAAATAAAGGTTAATCATATGATTCGAAACATTTTATAGACCAGTAAATGTAAATTTGATAATGGTAATGGATGGATTTGGAGCGCTTGTTTCAAGCAGGAACTTTTTTCTCCATTTTTCAGGACTCATCGATGATGCTAAATGTAACCTACGAAATACAGTTAGAAAAAAACAATCTCAGGATATTTTGGCTAGGGGTTCATTTCCCGAGGGCTTAAATAGTGGAGCTTTCTATGAGCGCAATGTTTCTCAAAGTTCGAATGAGGAAATTTTGTACACTCAAGCTTACCCTTCTCTTCCTAGAGAACATGATCTTCTCCAAAGAGTTTCATTTCATTGTGAAAATTTCGTTGAAAATATGAATGTCTGCCCCGAGAAGTTTCATGCAATTCTTTGGTAAGTTCAATCAAGTTGAAAAATGTCCAGTTTCTTTCTGGTTTATTCTACAAAACGTTTTTCTTTTCTGAGGAGATTTTTTTCTGATTTGTTCTACATAAACTTTTTAGCCTTTTGTCTTTTCTCATTATTGCCCATTAATGTCCTAAATATAACTGCTTTTAGATCTTGCAGTTTGAGTGTGACAAAGTGGATCCATTTGAATTGGGGTGATAGTGGACTGCTGACATTATTTTCAAAGATATGGAGGCTTCTTAAACCAGTAATTAAAATTTCTTTTTTATGTCTGTCAAATTATATTTTATTTTAGGGCTTTATATTATTTTGACTTTTCCTTGAAGGGTGGAGTTCTTTTGTTGGAGTCTCAGCCATGGGAATCGTATAAAAGATACCGACGACTGTCCGAGGTGATGATAACCTATTTTTACATACTACATCTGTATTATTAATTTGACTTTGAGATGTGATATTAAAAGCAGATCTGTGTTTTTATGTTTAGCGAGCTGACAATGCTTATTGGTAGTTGTAGCAACTTCTTTCTGCAATGTATTGATCTGTTTATTTTTTACCTATCATATCTGAAGTAATTTTAAGAAAAGCTGCTTGAAATTCCACCAACAAAAGAATGTAAACTTCTTATATTTACTTTCAATTTGAACCAATTTAAATCCTTAATTGAATATTACCATCCAAGTGGAAAATATTCTAATCAAACTCCTAATATAAAGCAAATCAAAAGGAAAAAAAAAAAACTTATTATTTCTGTTGAAATAATTAATTTAATAAATATAATTTCAACTTCAAATTGAAAATTGATGGAAAAAGGTACTAGCTATTTTGGAGTTTGAACAATGAAAATGCATCTCACGTTTATGGGGTTACTCCAATTTATATGGGGTTGAAGTTATGACCCAACTGAAGATAGGGATGCTAAAAAAGGTTTGTTGGTGCTGATTGACCAAGCTAGTGTGAGATTAAAGAGGTCAAAGTTTGTTGTAGATTAGGCAGGTGGAAAGTGAGTTATATCGAGGCGTCATTGTAAGATCCCGAACCGGCTAGTCGTAGAAGTCAAAGAAGTCGAAGGAGATGAAGGAGTTCGTTGTTTCGATGCTAGGAAGCAAGGAAGATAAAGGAGCGTCCATTACTTGGAGGAGGAAGGAATGTACGGGGAAGCGAAGAGATGGCTGTGCTCGTTAATTGGTGTCACTGTCGCCTTCTATGAATTGGAGTCACGGAAGCTGAAGGAGGGCTTGAATACACCAATTTGTCATAACAGGCTTTTTCGTTTGGAAGCGAGGAAGACGAGGAGCTCGGTTCGACTCCATCATTTCGAGTCGTAGGGCTTCATCGCTATAAATTAGAGAGGAGAGGGAGACGGGGTGAGATCGGGAGAAAAAGAGAGAATTAGATAGCGGGAGATAGAGAGATCGAGTGAGAGAGTGAAGGGTCTCACGAGATCGGAGGTGAGCTCGTGCATTCGAGATGATTTGAGGAGTCAAATGTAAGTATTTATAATTATAAAAATTGTCTAAATTTAGATTTTAATTTAGAAAAAAATGCATAAAAAGTATATTTAAGATCAAGGTTCAAAATTGCGCAATTGGGTATTGAGGCATTTTTCTTTCGTGAGGCGAGGCGTAAGCCTAAAAATCAAAAAATTGCGTAAAATCAAAATAATAAATTTTTTGTATACTAATAACTAATCTAATAATATATTAAAAGTTGACATAAGAAATAAATTGTCATATATATATATATATATATATATATATGACATAAAAAAATACAAGATATAAATTATCAATTAATATGTTTTTTGAAATTAAAGTGAAATCCAAACACCACATTAATAAGACAATATAAAATATAGTTCAACTCAAAATTCTATCTTTCCCAAATCCCAATATCCTGTTCATTAACATGTAATTTTAAAAAAATAAATAGCAATGACATAACAACTCAGAAATCATCAGCACTGTGTTCACTAAGAGGGGTCTTCATTTGAATCATCGTTATGATGAACTGCTCTCTCCCCTTCCTCATCTCCTATAGAGTTCAGTGTCTTCGAATCAGCTCCTTCCTCTATATCAGTTATCTTTCTCTTCCCTAAATATTTTTGAACAATATGAAGATGTATAATACATTAAGAAAAATAAAGTTTAAGAAAACTATGTTATTTATAACCTTTTTTGATTTGTTCTTAAGTTGTGGTGGATATAGATGTTATATGACCATCAAAGAAATCAACATTTAAATCTTACTCTCGTAATTCAAACGGTGTCACCTCCACTTCATCATCTACAAACCACTCGTCATCAGATGCCATATCCCACAAATCAAAGGATCTTTGTCATCCCTTAACACTTTTTTCTTCAAGTTCCTATCCTTGAGTCTCCTATTGTACATAATGCACACTAGCGAATTCATCCTCAATGTTGACAAACGATTTCTCTTCTTTGTATGCACTTGGTTGTAGGTGCTCCAAATCTGCATATTGATATTGAAGGTTTAAGTAATAGCCTGCTGCATGCAAGTGTCGGTGAAGCTGTAGCTCTCACCTATCATTAATAATATTCCAAATTTCCTATAGCTTCCCTTTTCATTGCCTAAGTTGCAGGCAATCATTTCTTTTGGTTCATCCATAACATTGTTGATAAAACTTCTTCTCTGCATTCACCATCCTTAAAATTTGTACTAATGGTCTAGTGGTTGTAATGGCGTACAAGAGGCTTTGCCAAAATCTGTCATTTAAAACAATATTTCTAACATCTTTCCTCTCAGGTTTCTTTGCCCATGCACAACTCAACCACTGTGTGGAGGTAAACATAGACTCCAAGGCTGTCTAGCATCCAAAATACTCTGTAATGTCAAGTAAGCAGTGGCAAATCTTGTTGCTGCTGGCTTCAGAATTTCTTTCTCTGAAAATTTTCTCATAAGAGCCAAAACCCAAGAATGGTTGTAAATAAACTTAGTTATCTTCTTTGCTTTGATAAGCGCATGAGGCAGCTCCCCAAGCTTCTCAAGAATGAGATCTATGTAATGTGCAGCACATGAAGTCCAATACAAATGTTTCCTTTTCTCCATAAATTTTTTCCCTACAGCCTTGTAAGCACTGGCATTTTCTGTTACCAATTGGATTACTAAATGCTCTCCAACCTCCTCAACAACGCTATTTAGTAATCCAAAGATGAACTTAGCATCCTTGACCTGATCAGATGCTTCAATTGACTTCAAAAATATAGTGTTGAAAAGATTATTAATCAGAATGTTTATTAAACTTCTATTCTTCATATCTGATCAACCATCTGACATAATAGTTATACTTGTTTGGGCCCAAGTTCTCTTAATTTATTCAATGCTTTTTTTAGTATTGTCCAACTCCTTCAAAATTCACGTTCTCAAAGCATACATGGTTGGAGGTTTGAACCCTCTCCCATATGCTCCAAATGACTGAATCATGTTGTAATAAGCAGGTGATGTTGCAACATTAAATGAGATTGCATTTTTATAGAAGAATCTACCTATATCCTTATATACTCTTTTTCGTGCCTCCCTAGCATTCTCTAGGGCCATCCTCTATGCAGTAGGTGGCCTATCCTTTGATGTTTGCACCATATAATGATCCACGAGATCCCTTGCACCCCTAGAAGATATGGGATTCATTGAAAAAGATGAATCCCGACCGCTACGTTCACTCTCGTAGTAGGAGCCAACATCAACTCTGTCCTCAAATTGCTTCTATGCAAGATGCTTTGACACGATAGACTTATTCATGTGTCTTTATCTCCTCCCTGACCGTATTAAGCACTTTAGCGCATGGAGCAACATTCTTGTGGGACCCGAAAAAATGCTCCTTCATCCTAGTCACACCACCCTAAACGGAGTAACTGCCGCAAGAAAGCCCTAAACCTTCCAGACTTCTGATCCGGACTCTCCACCTACGAACGTTCAAATCGAAGAAGAAGATAATGAAAGTTTTAGAATGTCATCGAAGAAGGCAATAAAGCTTTAATAACAAATTCCTAAACCTAACCTATGGTGCTTAGGTGAAGTCGAAGAGGAGGAATGCGAAGAGGAGGAAGGCGGTCGAACCCCAGGCGAAGTCGCAGAACACAAAGTCATGAACGGGCGAAGTCAAACGCACGTAGAGATGAAGTCGAAGAGCCGGCTTGAAGTGCCCAGGTGATGTTGAATAGCAGGCGATGTAGAATACGAAGGAACATATATTAGGTTTAGGTTTTTTTTTATAATAATTTTTAAGAGGTGCCTCTATTTGAGGCGCACGCCTCGCTTTTCAACCTAAAGGTGTTCGCCTTGACGCGCAAAAAGTCGGAATTGCACTGAGCCTCTTATTGCGCGATTTTAAACCATGTTTAAGATTTAAAATATTACTTAAATTGCCTAAAAGAGAATATTAATGTATTAATAATGAAAATTTATAAATTTAGAATTGTTAGATTAAATTGATTAGTATTAATATATATGCATGTATTTAGAAAAAGAATAAATTTAATATTTATATAATTTTAATTAAATAATTAATAAGTTAAATTTTATGAGTCTAATTAATAAGAATAGAGAATTTATGAGAGAATATATAAGTTGAAGGGTGGAAATTTAAAATTTTTGTATTATTAAATTAGAATTATCTTAATAAAGAAATTTATTTAGAAAATAATAATAATTAGATTAAATTTTAAGTAAAAAGATTAATGATAAATAAATATATATATATAGAGAGAGTGTGTGTATGTGTGTAAATTTTTGTATATAAATTCCTGAGAGATTTCATTTAATTAATTTTTTATTAATTTAAAAATAAATGGATTAAAAATGTTTTTTTGATAGCAATTGAGAGTTATTTAGGAATAATAAATAGTTAATTAGAGATAGAAATAATTAAATATATAAGTTAATATAATCAAATGGAATTATGTAGGTGATCAATTAGCAGAGTCTGAGTAAAGATTAAAAATGGCAAAAATCAAGCTAGCTAAATTCAAGGTGAGTACTCATGTTCAAATTTATAATAATGATATTTGGTTCTCTTATACATGATGCATCAAGTATTGTTATTATTGCTTACGGTTAATGCTCTATGCATTATTTTTACTAAAGACAATTGATTATGCTAAACTAGAAGCCATGAATTTTATATCATATTGAGGTCACTTATCTTATGTCATGATGTTTACTCTATATATCAATATGAAATGATATGAAAAATCTAAATAAAATGGTTTATGTAGAATTCTTGCATATGCATGATTAACTGATGGAGCATACCCCTTTATGATATTAGCTGGAGACGTAATGTACCCGCACGAGTGAAATGAAGAAGGTTATGAAAGAAGGAAATGCAAAAACGAGTACCTTCATTGGTATTATTTAGACGGTGTCTCCTGTGACAGTTGTATAATTTACAAAAAATATTATGCTATGATATGATGCATATGATATGATCTATGTCAATTTTCAAATTTTAAGGATATTAAATAAAATTACTTTATAGTTTACAACAAATATGCATATTAACCCAAATACCTTATATTATTATAATTTAGAAACATGATGGGCTCACTGAGTTGTGACTCACTCTATATTTGCAAAATTATTTACAGGTATTATCTAAAGAGATTAATTGAGTTGAAGAGAAAAGAACGTGTATTTTAGGCGTGACACTCCAAGAGAAAGGTAATTATCAAAATTAGTTATAATAATTTTTTAATGCATTTGAGGTTTTAGTAACTCTTTCAATGTTTTGGAAATAGTTAGTAAATGAATGTTAAAATTGTTCAACTGTCTGTTCCTGCCTCATTAATTTGAGCCTTCGGGCTAGGTCGTGACAAAAGTGGTACTGGAGCTAAAGATTTTCTTAATATATGAATCACAATGAAAGAGCCATAGAAATGATTAATGAAAATTATTCGTGAGAAATTTAAAAGTTTGATCAGGTAGTATATTAACTATATTATTTAATAATAACATATAATAAATAGAAAATATATGTAAATTTCTGGGGCAAAATTTTTACAAGTGGGGAAGATTGTAAGATGCTGAACTGGTGGGTCGTAGAAGTCAAAGATGTTGAATGAGATGTAGAAGTTCGTCGTTTCGATGCTAGGAAGCAAGGAAGATAAAGGAGCGTCCGTTACATGGAGTAGGAAGGAATGTGCGAGGAAGCAAAGGGATGGCTGCTCTTGTTGATTAGTGTCACTGTCGCCTTCATCGATTGGAGTTGTGGAAGCTAAAGGAGGGCTCGGATATGCTGATTCGTCGTAGCAGGTTCTGTCGTTTGGAAGTGAGGAAGAGGAGCTTGGGTCGACTCCATCATTTGGAGTCGTAGGGCTTCGTCACTATAAATTAGAGAGGAGAGGGAGACATCGTGAGATTTGGAGAAAAAGAGAGAAAGAGATAGAGATCGAGCGAGAGCAATAGAGGGGGAGACTGAAGAGCCTTGTGACTCGTGCGATTGGAGGTGAGCTCGTACAGTCGAGACGATTTGAGGAGTCAAAGGTAAATTTTTCTATTTATTAAAATTTTGTCTAAATCTAGATTATAATTTAGAAAAAAAATTTATAAAAGTATATTTAAGATTTAAAATATAGCTTAAATTGCCTAAAAGAGAAGATTAATATGTTAATGATCAAAATTTATAAATTGAGAATTATTTAATTACAATGATTAGTGTTAATATATGTGCATGTATTTAGAAAAAGAATATATTTAATATTTATGTATGATTTTAATTAAATAATTAATAAGTTAATTTTTATCAAGCTAATTAATAAGAATAGAGAATTTATGAGAGAATATATATGTTGAAGGGTGGATGTTTATATTTTTGTAATATTAAATTCAAAATGCCTTAATAAAGATATTTATTTAGAAAATAACAATAATTAGATTAAACTTTAAGTAAAATGATTAATGACAAATAAATACAGAGTCTAAATTTTTGAGAGATTTCATTTAATTGAATTATTATTAATTTTGAAATTAATGGATTAAAGATATTTTTCTTTGATAGCAAATGAGAGTTATTTTGGAATAATAAATAGGGAGAGAGATATGAGTAAATAAATAAGGTAACATAATGTAATAGAATTATATAGTTGATCAATTAGTAGAGTTCAAGTAAAGATTCAAAAGGGCAAAAATCAAACTATTTGAATTTAAGATGAGTACTTATATTCTAATTTACAGTAATGACATTTGTTTCTCATACACATGATGCATCAAGTATTGATTGAAATGATATAATGAATATCATAATGAGATCTTTTAAATCATGAATTTTATAAGCATTGCTTTAAAAGTATATCACTTATAATCTTGGACCCCTTCTCTTTTCATGCTTTAAATTTGATGTTTTGCAGGCTATAAGGACAAACTATAGTAATATTCATCTACATCCTGATCAATTTCGAGATATCCTTCTAGATAAGGTTACATACTATAAATTCTCCCCATTGAAAAGTTTTAATTTTTTTGTTATCTTTTAAATGCATTGTTACGCATGGTTGGGTTATTTGACTAACAGTTTTGTTTGGTTGAAGGTTGGCTTTAGGTCTGCCGATACCATCACAGACAATTTATCTGGCACAGTTGCTGGTTTTGACAGGCCAATCATGGCCTTCAAAAAGTGATTTTTTATTGGAAGGAGAAAAGGTAGAATTTTCTACAATTTTACTGTCACGGTATTTGTTCAGTCTAATAACCATTAGTAGTGTAAAATGGCTTCCGTTTTATTCTGTTCATACTTTTATTCTTTTGGCATGTGTAATCCCTAGCTTATTATATGCCTGTCCACTGTACTTGTTTGTGCTCCATTTTACACCTTTAACATGTTTTGGAAATGTAATGGCATGATATAATAATTTGAAGCAGCATTGTCCTTTCTGTAAGTGCACTGTTTCACACTTTTGTTTCGATTAAAAGTGTGATGATAGCCACGGGCGGAACGAGGGTGAGGGGGACAAGCAGGGCACGTGACCTTAGCACCCTAAATGAAAATAAAGATTTCTGTTTTTATCGGCGTATTAGTACAACCGAAGTTAGAGAGGCTTTAAAGAAAATGAAGGGTGGAAAAGCTGTTGGACCTAATGATATTCCAATAGAGGTGTGGAAATGCTTAGGAGATGAAGGAATTTCTTGGCTTACTAAACTTTTTAATACTGTTTTGAAGACTAAAAAGATGCCAGATGAGTGGAGAATGAGTGTGTTAATCACTATTTTTAAGAATAAAGGTGATGCACATGATTGTGCGAATTATAGGAGAATTAAGTTAATGTGTCATACTTTAAAACTATGGGAACGAGTTATCGAGCATAGGTTACAGCGTGATACTAATGTTTCTCAAAATCAATTTAGATTCATGCCGGGTAGGTCTACTATGGAAGCCATATATTTATTAAGAGGTTTGATGGAGAAATATAGAGAGAATAATGAGGATTTACATATGATATTTATTGATTTAGAAAAAGCATATGATAAAGTTCCAAGAGAACTGCTATGGAGAGTTCTTGAAAAGAAAGGAGTTAAAACACATATATTCAAATCATTAAAGATATGTATGCAAGAGCTATTACTTGTGTTCAAACACAAGGTGGTTTGACCAAGTATTTCCCTATTTCGGTTGGATTACATAAAGGATCAGCCTTAAGCCCATATCTTTTTGCTTTAGTCATGGATGTTCTCACTAGACATTTGCAAGAGGATGTACCTTGGTGTATGCTTTTTGCTGATGATATTCTTCTTGTTGATAAGACTAGAGAGGGAGTTGAAGGCAAACTAGAATTGTGGAGGTCAACCTTAGAGTCTAAAGGTTTTCGCTTGAGTAGATCTAAAATAGAATATATGTAGTGTAATTTTAGTAATAATAGACCTAGTGAAGGGATTGTGACTTTGGGCGATCAAGTCATTAATAAGAGTACACGTTTTAGATATCTTAAATTTATTGTTCAGAGTGATGGTGAAATAGATAGGGATATTATCAGTAGAATCCAAGTTGGATGGTTGAAGTGGAGGAATGCATCGGGCTTATTGTGTGATAGAAAAGTATCCCTCAAACTTAAGGGAAAATTCTATTAGATGGTGGTGTGACCTGCAATGCTTTATGGTGCTGAATGTTGGCCATTAAAAGAGAAGCATAATTCTAAGTTAAGTGTTGCAGAGATGAGGATGCTCAGGTGGATGACTGGCTTTACCCTTAGAGATAGGATACGAAATGAGCATATTCGTGAAAAGGTTGAAGTAGCTCCAGTGGAAGATAATATTAGAGAGAGTCGCCTTAGATGGTTTGGTCACATAAAACGGCGGCCTCCCGATGACCCGGTTAGGAAAGTAGTGGTCTTAGATTTGACTTATGTTAAGAAAGGTAGAGGTAGACCTAAAAAGACTTGGTTAGAAATTATTAGAAATGATCTTTCTTTATTAGATTTAAACGAGAATTTGACTTTTAACAGGACACAATGGTGAAAAAGAATTTATGTAGCTGACCCCACATAGTGGGATATAAGCTTGATGTTATTGTTGTTGTTGTATTTTTGTTTGTTATCAGTCAACCTAAAACATGTCAAATCTTACATCTGCATCTGGCGATTCCAGCTTCTCTTCAAACCTTAGCCAGTTAGCCCGATTAATCCACAAGTAGCAAAGAAGAAGCGCAATCTTCCTGGAAATCCAGGTCTCATCTCATCAAGATTTTTTTAAATGAGTAGTACTAAATTTTCTACACATATGATCAGTATTTTATTTGTATTATTTTTGTATTTAAAAGAAAATATTATTGCCGAATAATACAGAATAAAAATGTGTGCACATTTGTTTGAATTCCTCAATTTTATATCTTAATAGTAGATATACTTTTAGGGCATCTTTGAGTACGAGTTTGAATATCCACGGAAAGATATTTCAAGCGATCATCGAATTCAAATTCATCAAAAACTATGAATGAGAATAATAATAAAGTTGAAGAACAAAATGAAAAATGCATTCAAGTAGAGGTAGATTTACCAAAGCAAATTATGGAATTAAATGTAGAAAATCTTCCATCATATTCAAGATTGAGAATTCCTATTAGTGAGTTTAATCCTAACATTCGAGTTGAAGTTCATAGAACATATTTACAAAGAGGACCATTTCAACCTCGCAGTCATGATTTTTTAAAAAGTAAATTTGAGATGAAAGACAAACGCTTTAATCCTACTTGGTTTGATAAGTACTTTGATTGGTTAGAGTATATCATATATAAAAGATAAAGCATATTGCCTATATTTTTATCTTTTCAGAGCATTCGGTAGGGGCAACGAAGAGGAGGCATTTAATAAAAATGGATTTACAAATTGCTTCATGTAGGAAGCCATAACAGTGTGTATAATAAGACTAGACAAAGCTGTGAAGACCTAATGAGACAGAGTCAACATATTGGTTTTAGATTCTAGAAGCAGTCAGATCAAGCTACAAATGCATATTGCACATGTCTAAATGTTTCAGTTCATTCCATAGGATTTCTTTTAAGACAAGAATTAGCTTTTCTGGGATATAATGAGTCCTCTAAATCAAATAATCAGGGAAATTTTCTTGAATTGGTGCAATTTTTAGCTGAACATGACAAAGACACAAATGATGTGGTACTGAAGAATGCACCTAAAAATTTGAAATTATTTGTGCCTTATATTTAGAAAGATATAGCAATGGCAATAGCTATTGCAATTAGTAAATTTATTATGGAGGAGATTGGTGATAATCTTTTCTCAATTTTAGTTGATGAATCACGTAACACATTTGCAAAAGAGCAAATGACAACTATAGTGCGCTTTGTTAATAAGAAAGGTTAGATAGTTGAGCATTTTTGGGGATTGCTCATGTGCTAAATACAACATCAAGTAGTCTCAAAATAACAATTGAACAACTCCTTTCAATTTATGGATTGAGCATTTCTCGAATGCGTGGTCAAGGTTACGACGGTCCTAGTAATATGAGAAGAGAGTTTAATGGTTTAAAAGCTCTATTTCTGAATGAAAATAAATTAGTACATTACATTCATTGTTTCTCACATTAGCTTTAGTTAGCGTTGGTATCAGTTGCAAAAAAATCATGTTCAAATTGCTTTGTTATTTACTATAATTTCAAATGTGATGAATATTGTTAGTGTTTCATATAAGTGTCATGATCAACTTTGAGATATACAGCGAGAGAAGACATTATATGAATTATAAAGTGGAGGACTAATAATAGGGTGTGGCTTGCATCAAGAAATAACCCTTAGGCGTGCAGATGATACATGATGGGGTTCGTATTATGAATCTATTATAAGGTTGATCATAATGTTTTCTGCAATTATTGATGTCATGGAAATTATTTTGGAAGATGGTGTAAGCTCAGAACAAAGAGGTGAGGCATATACATTATTGGAATCATTACAAACCTTTGAATTTTCATTTTGCCTACAACTGATGAAAGATGTTCTTTGTATCACTGTTGAATTATCACAAGCTTTGTAGTGAGGAGAACAAGATATTTTAAACGTCATGTCTGGTTTATGTATGTAAAGTGAGACTACAAGATATGAGAAACAATAAGTGGGCAGACTTCATCAGTATAGTAACTTCATTCTATGAGCAACAAAAAATAAAAGTTCCACATATGGATGATAAATGAGTTGCTCGTGGTCGGCCTCGTTGTAGAGCTCAGGATATAATAAATTGATATCATTTTCGGGTTTAAATTTTCTACACAGTTATTGATATGCAGCTTTAAGAGTTGAGCAGTCATTTTACAGAAGCAAATACTGAGTTACTTTTGTCTATTGCCTGTTTCAATCCTAATAATGGATTTAATGCATTCAATAGAGACAAGTTGATTAGAATACCATAGTTTTATCCAACTGGTTTTACTATTTTTGATTAGATGATTTTTGAAAATCAGTTGGACACTTATATTATGGATATGCGATCTGATGATCAGTTCTCTTTATTAAAAGATATAGGAGGCCTTGCTGAGAAAATTATTCAAAGTAGAAATGATATAATATTACTCTGCTAGAATTGGCATTGGTATTATCCGTTGCAACAACAGACATCGAAAGAGTATTTTCTGCCATGAATATTACAAAGAATCGGTTGTGAAATAGAATTGGAGATCAATGGATGAATGATTTATTAATCGCTTATATTGAGAAAGAAATTTTAGATTGTATTGATAATGAAGCAATCATTCAACTCTTCCAGAATATAAAGAGTAGACGTTATAAATTGTAAGTTATTTATTATCTTATATTTAATATTATACCTTTCTAGATAATAATTGATTTTTTTTTTAAATTGCCTATGTCAATCCCAAGCCCGGATGAAAATAATTTAGCCCCCCCCCCCCCACCCCACAAAAAAAAAAAAAAAAAAAAATTGGCTCTGCCATTGATGATAGCAGTTCAATACAAATTTTCCTTTCTAAAATTGTCATATTTCTAATTCTAGCTCTGTACGCACTTCAATTCTTTCTTTCTGACTTAATTTTTGTGTGAATAAGGAATAGTCCTGCCTATTCACACGTCATGCTACAATCGAGAGATAATAAATCGTTGAGAATTGATAAAACCAAGGTTTATTTGAATGAGTTGATAAAACCATATCCCCAAATAGTTGAAATAAAGTTAAAAATGATGATATTACTAGCCAAGGTTTTAAATGTTTAAAATTTTGAATTTCGGCGTCTTTTTTCATTAACAATCGGTTGTTACTACGCTCTTGCAAAGGGTAACGCTATGCTGTCCACTTCGACCCAAAGAGTATCTTGATGTGTTAATAGCTGAGTTAGCTTCAAGGGATTATGTGCAATAGTCATATGGGGTAATTAAGCTTTCTCTCCCTCTCTCCATCTCTTAGTATCAGCCCATCAAGATTTGTTTTGGAACTATGGGTCGGGCTAACTTTGTATATCTCTTTCTACAAATTGTATGAGATGATTGTATAGTTCTGCAATATTAATTTTATCTTATTATCACTCTTAGGTTTTATTTGGGACAGTTTTTTTCCTACTTTATTTTTCAGACTGCAACTATAATTTCTAGTCAACCATTACTTTTTGATTTCTTTCAATTTTTTTTTTGTACCAAGGAAGCTGCTTTCTATATCAATTTTAAAAAATTATTTTCTATACAATAATTTTTTAAAGCAACAAGAAAGCTGTCCCAAACGCAGCCTTAGGCTTTATTTGAGACGACTTTTTTGTTGCTTTGAAAAATTACTTTTAAGTACAAAGAAAGCAAGAAAAAATTAATGCTCTAAAGCTGTGTCCCAAACGGGACGACTTTCTTACTGCTTCTTAAAGCAGCTTTCTAGTTAAAAAATTTTAATTTTTATACTTGAAAGCTGCTTTAAGAAGCAATAAAAAGCCGTCCCAAACGCAGCCTTAAGCTTCATTTGGGACGGCTTTCTTGTTGCTTCTTAAAGCTGCTTTCTAGTATAAAACTTTTAATTTTTGTACTAAAAAGCTGTTTTAAGAAGCAACAAAAAAGCCGTCCCGAAACCTTAATCTTCAAATTGCTATTTTGCGGTCACCTAAAACTTCAGTGTGAAATACTTGGATCGTTAAAAACATTATTTTTTGGTATGCTTGTGCAGCATGAAGAGATTAGAGAGCACCGAATACAAGTCAGATACGAAACAAAATATATAACCAAGGCCTCTTGCTTTCGCTGCGTTTTGATCAATTTCCATGCACCATACAACACCATGGCCATTTTGTTGATGCATTTGATGCTGAGGAAAGGAAGATAATTATTGCCTATTGTATTATTTTGACTTCTGCATTAAAAGGACACTTAATAGTTCTGTGTACTACACATCTGGGCTTTGAAATTCTTTTTTGATTAAGGCTAGTAAGCAATGATATTTAGATTGTTTTACGAGTTGTACAGGCTCCAGTTGTGCATCTTTTGTTTTTTTCTCATGGCATTGTGCTCTTCAGGGTTTTTATCCGAGGTGTTCGTTGCAATACACATTTTTTGTTAGTGAATGGCCAATTTAAAGGACATGGGACGGGAAAGATAAGAAAATGAACTCTAGGCATGGAAAGGGTTTCTGAATCCTGTTTCATAATTAGGTATCTTTGTTAGGTTCGTAAGAAATGGTATTTTTAAAATTTATATTTATTGCCAATCAAATGGGTATGTGGTTTGTTACCAAAATTGTGTCAAGTCAGCAAAAGAAGTAGGTCTATAATGGAGTCATTTTATTGAGAGCGCTGTAAGAACAAAGATTGTTTAAAAGCGATATGAGTAATTGCCTTAAGCCTCGACAAGTTTTGATGAATGATAACATGAACTACTACGGCAGCCATCTTGCTAGTCATTCTCGTTGGGGTAGAAAATTCCTTATTTGTTCAACTACATTATAATTCTGTGTAAGGTGTGAATCATACAGTAACTTAAATGATTTAAATTGATTGAGAATTTTGTTTCTAAAAGATTTTTTTTTTTTAAAAATCAAATGAGTTTTAAGAAATATAAATTTATTGTCAGAATTATTGACATATAAAGGCCAAGTAAGATGTTATGAAGGGCTCGCCCTATAGAGCAATCAAACTGGGCCAATCCAATCTGGATTGCATAGATCGGCCTAGTTGGGGTGGCCTATCCCTTTGCAGGTGAAGGGGAATGTTTCATGTAACCTTGGATGGGGCTGTTTAGTTTATACGATTTGTAGAGCTTTTATTTTTTCTTGAGTCATTTGAGATTAATAATTGTTCTTAGAGGTGAATGTTTTGATATGAACTATTATGATTTATGATGACCATTTTTATGTCCTTAAAATTTATTTTTTCTGAAATTATTTCACTTAATTTGATCTCAACTCATAAATTATGAATGAGAACATCTAGTGCACAATGATAGTATTCATAAATGTTAAGCCACATCAAATGTTATCCCAACACCATTTTAATGTTAATTTACTGTTAATTTTAGTTTAATAATTATTCATTTTGCTTTATAAAGTTAGTCAAGTTGGTTAAAAGGTAAAAGTTGCTTGTTGAGTTTCGGTAGTTAGTAGTTGATTAATATTAGATGGGTTGAGGTTCTTCGTTGATTTGCATCATTATGTGGTCTTTTTTCTCCTAATCTAAAATTTCAATAAAGTCATGAAGCAAGTGGCAGGGGCTTACGTTCAAAATTTATAATTTAGAAGAAGCAATTAAGGTTCTCCATTAATGCTCCATAAATGAAACATTTGAGCATCAAAGATCTTAAAATCCCCAAGCATCATAGCTCCCATTTTATATTTGATGACAATTGATATTAAGTTTTTTGATTTCAAATGTTATAATGGGAGGGAAAAGAATAAATATGGTGGAATGAAGTATTATAAGAATCGTGTTGCACTGAATTAAAAAGAAGTTTTATTCTTCTTGGGTTGAAGCTTAATTTTAGTTCTCAATTGTTTCTGTTCGACTCTCCTATAACTTTGTCATCTTCTCTCCAAGCCTACAACCTCCTTCCATAATCATATCACTCCAACCCTCAATCGATAATCTAGGCTCTTGCTTATCACCTCCAAAATAAGCCTCACTTTAACTCAACCAACAACTCTTGCTTTGTACACCCTTCAACACCAATATGGAGAGCAAAAACTTCTTGGAGTTGGAAGAACAAGATGAACATCAACCATGCTTCTACAAATCAGCTTCAATAAGTGGTAAATTTAATTATAATTGGAGATAACCCTTTGCATTGAATCCTTTATATTTTTGTACATTATTATATGAATAGAAGTCTAGGATGATAGCATTTTATTTGATAAGTTTAAGATTTAATGCATGATATACAAGTATTGATCAACACTTAGAAAAGCAAGCTATTATTAGCATGAAGAATTGACCCCCACCCCTTTTATTGTAGAGAACTATATGATTGAGAAGATGCGATCCACTTAAATAAATTATATGAATGTGATTTAGATCTTAACAGCTTAAAATATATTTACTTGGTGTTTTATTTTCCAACATTTAATTTAATTTAATTTAATTGCTTCAGCAATTTTATTGAATAAATAATTAAAATAAAATGATAAAGCACTCCACTAAATTTTTGCCGCATGTAATGCATTCAAATTTAGTTCCATTATCTAGTATGAAATGCCTTTCATTCTATGTATGGGAGATATAGTAATATTTTTAACTATATACAATTTGTAATGTGAAAAACCCATAGTCTAATTATTGATGGTGATATTACAACAAATGGCATATCCACCCAAGCACTCATGAGAGTGAACATCAAATCTAAACCCTATTTTAAACCTTTTAATGTTAGTCAATATGACACCAAATTGTTGCTCATGAAAACCAAGTATTTAATCCTTATTAAACTAGGTGGTTATGAAGATTAAATTTCATATTAGGAAAATTGTGGATTTATGATAAGAATGTTATGCATAATGATAAAGCCACTACTAATAAATCAGGCTTTCGCAGCACTTTTTCTAACCTACAGCAGCGGTTTAAACACCTACAAAATTATTTGCAGCTGTTTAAAATCTGCTACACATCCGCCGCATTTGTGTTCGCTGGTAAGGCTTTAGCAGCTGCTTTGAAAGCGCTGTTGTAGGAAGGCTTTTGCAGTGCTTTTTAGAAGAATCATTTAAGGAGTTATAAGAACTTGCATTAGAAATAGATAAATATTAGTTCAACTAGGCATTAAAAATAGTATAAATGAATATTTGATAAATAAAATAAATGCACTACAAAATAATATGCTCAGGTCTACACATTCACTAAAGCCACAACTTAGGACAACATGTATCATACATTCTTAGGAAGAGATCTTATCCCCTATCTAGGCAAGTAAATCCATTTACAGGGGTTGGATGTTACTCTTCTGGCATGCTAGGACATATTGCATGTACTTGTGTACTACACCTTAGAACATATTTAATCTGGAGGACAAAAGTATCAGCATCATAGTATCATATTCATAAATTCAAGCTTAAGGTGGAACCCAAACCTAACCTATGATTGCTTTGTAGGAATGCTGTCACAAGAGGTCCAGTAAGAGTATGTGATACTTGGAGAGCTGTTGTTCAAGGCATATGATGGGATATTTGAAGCAATTCATAATGTTGGAGGATAGAAGTGGAGGCAAGGTAATCTTGAGAGATAATGCCACTAGGAAAGTTATGGTATAGGTGAAATTGGTAAATCAAATAGTTTTATTATTAAAAATATACTTTTAGTAGAGAGTTTAAAATTTAATTTACTAAGTATCTACCAGTTGTGTGATAAAGGTTTTGAGATTAAGTTTCCTTCTAGAAAATGCATTATTACTTTAATTAAAAAAACTATTTTGGAAGGAAAAATAGTTAATAATGTATATATGCTTGATTGAAATTGCATTAATACATCTGATGATATTTATTACTTTAAAACTCTTTTAGATGAGTCTTGGCTATGGAACAGGGGACTATGTTATGCTAGCATGAAGACATGATAACACAGTAGGATCTAGTTAGAGGCTTCCCAAGTTAGAGTTCACTAGGATCATTTGTGTGATCCTTATCAGTTAAGAAAGTAGAATAAATCTTCATTTCATTCTATTGAGTTAGAAGAAGCATTTAAGGAGTTATAAGAACTTGCATTAGAAATAGATAAATATTAGTTCAACTAGGCATTAAAAATAGTATAAATGAATATTTGATAAATAAAATAAATGTACTACAAAATAATATGCCCAGGTCTACACATTCACTAAAGCCACAACCTAGGTCACAACATATATCATACATTCTTCTTAGGAAGAGATCTTATCCCCTGTAAATCCATTTACAGGGGTTGGATGTTACTCTTCTGGCATGCTAGGACATATTGCATGTACTTGCACACTACACCTTAGAACATATTTAATCTAGAGGACCAAAGCATCAACATCATAGTATCATATTCATAAATTCAAGCTTAAGGTGGAACCCAAACCTAACATATGATTGCTTTGTAGGAATGCTGTCACAAGAGGTCCAGTAAGAGTATGTGGTACTTGGAGAGCTGTTGTTCAAGGCATATGATGGGATATTTGAAGCAATTCATAATGTTGGAGGATAGAAAAAGAGGCAAGGTAATCTTGAGAGATAATACCACTAGGAAAGTTATGGTATAGGTGAAATTGGTAAATCAAATAGTTTTATTATTAAAACTATACTTTTAGTAGAGAGTTTAAAATTTAATTTACTAAGTATCTACTAGTTGTGTGATAAAGGTTTTGAGATTAAGTTTCCTTCTAGAAAATGCATAATTAAAAAAACTATTTTGGAAGGAAAAATAGTTAATAATGTATATATGCTTGATTGAAATTGCATTAATACATCTGATGATATTTATTACTTTAAAATTATTTTAGATGAGTCTTGGCTATGGAACAGGAGACTATGTTATGCTAGCATGAATACATGATAACACGGTAGGATCTAGTTAGAGGCTTCCCAAGTTAGAGTTCACTAGGATCATTTGTGTGATCCTTATTATTTAAAAAAGTAGAATAAATCTTCATTCCATTCTATTAAGAAGATTATAACCACTAGACCTTTAGAAATCCTCAATATGGATCTATTTAGACATGTTAGTGCACCTACTATAGGTGGCAAGAGTTTCGAATTTGTGATTGTGGATGACCACTGTAGATTCAAATGGGTTAGATTTTTAACACATAAGTGTGAGTCATTTGATAAATTTAAGACCTTTTTTTGCTTGGATTCAAAGAAAGTTAGGATGTTTAATTTCTATAATTTATAGTGATCATGATGGAGAATTCAAAAATGAGTTATGTAAGGACTTAGCGATAAGTCATAATTTTTCCTCCTTAGAACCCCACAAAAAATGATATAGTTGAAAGGAAGAATAGAACTTTGATAGAGGTAGCTAGGGTAATGTTGAGAGAGTATAATCTACGTAAATAATTTTTGACAGATGCAGTGAATAGTGCTTGCTATGTGCTGAATCAAGTGAACATTAATTCTAAGATGAAGATACCCTATGAACTACTTAAGGGTAGACACCAAACTTACCACATCTACATATTTTTGGTTGTAAGTATTTTGTGCTTGTGAATGGTAAATCTTATTTATGAAAGTTTGATTCTAAGGTAGATGAATGTATTTTCTTAGGTTATTCCTTAATAGATATAGCCTATAGGGTCTTCAATAAAAGAACTTTAGTTGTAGAGGAATTCACCCACGTGGTCTTTAATGAGTTAGATAGATATATTGAGACTAAGATAAATGATAATGATGATGTTGGAATTACCCATGGAGTAGAAAGCATTAACCTAAAACATGGAAAAGAACCTCAGGATTCTTCTAAAGAATGGAGATACTCTTCTAGTAACCCTAGAGAGCTCATCTTAGTAGATCCATATGCATGGGTTAGAATTAGGTAAGGCCTTTGGAAAGAGGTTAGTAATACTGCATTCATTTTAATGATAGAACCAACTAGTGTAGATTAAGCTCTAAATGTTGAATTCTAGATCTTAACCATACAAGAAAGGCTGAATCAATTCATTAAAAATGATATATGGGAGTTGGTTAAGAGATCAAAGTATAGTTGGCACTAAATGTGTTCTTAAGAATAAGTTGAATGACTTTAGGCTGGTGATTAGAAATAAAGCTAGGTTAGTAGCTAAAGGGTACAATCATGTAGAGGGTACTGATTTTGAGAAAACTTTTGCCCTAGTTACTAGTTTAGAAGTCATAATAATTTTACTAACATTTGCATGTTTTAGGGCTTCAAGTTGTACTAAATGGATGTTAATAGTGCATTTTTAAATTGTGTTGTAATGGAGGATGTGCATGCAGAACAACCCTCGGTCTTTGAGAATTCTTTATTTCGTGCCATACCCTAAGTATTTTCATTTGTAGAATAACCCCCGGTAAACTGATAATTTAAAAATTACTCAATAGAAATCCTTATATATTTTTTTGAAAATAATTTTAAAATTAATCCAAATAATTTACTTAAAATCATACTGAAGTAATTGAGAATTTAAAATAAATTTTTAATACATATGAATTATACTTTTTGTAAGCCACAAACTATTCTAATTGTTGTTGATTGTAAATATTAAAATTCATGCAGTAAATTTAGCTTATAGACAATAGAAAAATAAAATTGTAGAAAAGTATATACAAAATGGAAAAAGCACATTAGAAATTTTTATAGTGGTTCGATTAACCTTGAGCTATGTCCACTCCCTAGAGTCCTCCGCTATGGGTATTGCACTAGTACTAAGTGACTCTCCTTTTTCCCTCACAGTAAGGTAGAGAAGCCCGTACTAAATCCCTTCCACCAATTCCTGGTGCGGTGGAGTACCGAAAGTTATATTATCCTCCTAGTGATGGAAACGAACCTTCAATCTTTTTCTCCCTCCTAGAGAAGGCAGAGAATCTCAGCTCCTTTTTTCCCCTCCTGGAGAAGGAAGAGAACCACAACTCGTTTTTCTCCCTCCTAAAGAAGGCAGAGAACCTAGAGGACTTAACTTTGAAGCCTCTCCCAAGAGAAACTTTAAGGACTCACCAGGCCGCAGGAGGAATCAAGGTGCAAGCTAGCTTGGAGAAACCATGTGAACCTCTCACACTGCTTCTCCCTCACGCTCAACCTCACCTTCTTCTTCCTCTCTTACCCAAGAGCTCTCAAGAAACCTTCTCTCTTAGAGTTCCTTCAATAGCCAAAAACTCCTCTCTTTTTATTTTGAGATTATTAAAACATTGCTTAAATATTGGTCTTCAAAAAATCCTAAAAATTTAAGTTGGTCGTACGATCTTTGGGACGACCAAATTTTATCTCTATCAATCGTACGGTACGATCAAGGTCGTACAGTACAATGTACTATAATTTATTAAATCATGATTTAATTAACTAATTATGAGAAATAATTTAAGTAAGATTTCAAAATATCACAGTACGATTAGGATCGTACAATATGATTGGTTTTACTTAATTTATCTGGCCGCTAGGGTTTATAGATCAGAAGCTATGTCACCCTCCTTGTGACGGCAGCGAACCTTCAATCTTTTTCTCCCTCCTGGAGAAGATAGAGAACCTCAGCTCAATTTTCTCCCTCCTAGAGAAGGAAGAGAACCACAACTCCTTTTTCTCCATCCTGGAGAATGCAAAGAACCTCGAGGACTTGACTTTGAATCCTCTCTCCTAAGAAAAACTTCAAGGACTCACCAGGCCACAGGATGAATCAAGATGCAAGCTAGCCTGGAGTAACCATGTGAATCCCTCACACTACTTCTCCCTCATTCTCAACCTCGCATTCTTCTTCCACTCTCAACTAAGAGCTCTCAAGAAACCTTCTCTCTCAGAGTTCCTTCAACAACCAAAAACTCCTCTCTTTTTTTTTTGAGATTATTAAAAGATTGCATAAGTATTGGTCATAAAAAAATTGTAAAAATTCAAGTTGGTTGTCTCTTATCATACAGTACGATATGTATTTATATAATACGATCAATTCAAAAACTAGACTCATCTAGTATAATGCAAATATATTTACAATACGATTGTGAGGTCATCCAGTACAATCTCTTTAGTTCCTCTGTATTCGTACAGGACAATTTCTAGGATAATTGAAAATCATCTCTATCAATCATCCCATACTGTTATCATCGTACAGTATGATAAGTTGATTTTTAGTAGGTCATCCAGTATGATGTAAACATCGTACAGTATAATTAGTTCAAAAATCATGATTTCATTTGGTGTGATCTTTGGGACAATCAAATTTTTCAATACGATTAGTTCATTAAAATTAATGATTCAATTAGCTATTAAAAATCCTTTTCTGAAAACTAGTCATACTTTATGATTCAAGGTCATACAATATCATTCTAGGTCGTCTGGTATGATTCAAGGTCATAGAGTAGGATTAGTTAAAAAATTATCTTTAATTTTCCTCACTCCCCTTGTGTCTGTATACATGGTCACCAATTGCATACACCCTTATGTGGCCAAGCTCTAGAAATAAAAAATTATTAAAAGTTAAAATTACATATTTATTAACTTGACATCCTATTCTATCCAAGCTTGAGTTTTCAGTAGTCTTGAGCGGTGCATATTTTTTGCTAAAATATTAGTGCGCATAGATAATAAATAATATCCAATATTTATGCTAGGAGAAATAAAAACTCAATCAATAATATTTGTTGCCATCAAAATTATAAAGCTTGGGATCCTAGATTGTAACACTAAGATATTTGATAAGCGCCCAAAACTTAGGCATTTGGTATCCTAGGAATAGCTCCATATTTGACCTTATAGGACATTGAGATTCAAATTTTGCTAGGTATAGAGTAAATTGGAAAAGTACATTTTAAACTTATCAATTTATAGGATAATCTTTAGTTTCTTGGTCTAGTAAAAAATAAAATTCTTTAAGCTTATCCACCGCGAAAGTAAAATATATAGATGTAGGAAGCTATGTTGCCCAAGCCTTATGGCTAAAGCAATAATTCCTTAATTTTGGACTACCTGTAGGCACAATCCCTATCATGTGTAATATTACTAGTGCAATTTGCATCTCTAAAAACCAATCCCACATTCACACACCAAACACATAGATATTATACATTATTTCATTAAGGTTCATGTAGCAAGGGTGATGTAGAACTTTTGCATGTTAATACAAAAAATTAATTAGCAGATATCTTTACTAAATTCTTTTATTATAATACATTCAACATACTTAGGACTAGAATACTTGTCATTGATATACATGCTTAGGAAAATTGGGGTAATGGAATGCTTAAGTGAGATTAATTATTATTTTTCATTACATTTATATTATATTTTTATGTTTGTTTTTGTTAAATGTGTGTGATTCTATTGTGAAATTTATTGTTAGTGTGTATACTTTTACTTGTGGAGTTATCCATGATTATCACTCATAAACCCTAATTTTTTATTCTCATCATATTATATATTACAATTATCATTCTGTATGATATACGTAGGATTCAATCATTGGGCACCAATGATTTTGATATTAACTGGTATGGTTAATTAATTATTATTGATTGTAATGTAGAAATTACTCATTGTACTGTATGATTACTATTGTCGACAATCATACCAATGACTACGTAGGATGATCAATTTAACACTAATCATTTTGGATGATCACTGATCGGACTATATAATTTGACCTTTGACTGTACGTTCCAGATGAGATATTTTGGATTGACTTAATCATACTCTATGATCCATATATCATACTATATAATTGACCCAAGCTATTTAAAAGAGAGGGAAATCCATTCATTTTCTTCACACCTTTAAGTTTAAAACTCACTTCCTTCTCTAAATATATTATCCTACTCAGTGTCCATGGCCCCGAAGTGCAATCATTTGGATTCTCTAGATATACACCTTTAAGTTTTCAGTGTGAGGAAGATGGGGATGCTTATGCTTGCTACAGAAGTGCCTCCATCACAGACACCAAGATTCGAAATTAGGAAAATATTTCATATAATGTAATTGAGTTGTTTGTCACTTCCAATCATTAATTCATTATTTGCCTACCACACCAAACCTCTTCTTGAATTATTTTTACAACTTGTGCATCACTTCTGACCACACCACTTTACAATCCCAAGTATGCCAGCGTCAAGTAACTAACACTTTAGACAACCTACATGAATACCTCCACCTTTCCTATGCTGGTCCATCTCCACACTATATTTTAGGATCCTTAGACTTTAACCTGACCACTATAAACACATTAATTAGGAACTCTCTATTATCTCAACATCAACCATTAGTGAGTTCCTTGGTTTTAAATGCGCGTGTCATTCAACATGTTCTTAAGAACACTATTATTCCCAAAGTTGACGATCATATAAATATCACTCCTTTATTATCCTAGGTCACCTACTACTGTATGTTTGGCACACAATTTAATGCTTGTGTTATGATCATTAGGTACATAGAAAACCTCACCTCTATTAGAAATATGTGAGCCCATAGAAAGTAGAACATAGCCTTAGGACACCTCATTAGCTATGTTCTAGAAAGCAAATGCAACTTAACCTTTAAAGCACCACCATACCACCTATATACTTTATTCAGATACAATTCCTTTCACATTATCTATAGTGAGTGCCATAAGGCCAATTTTTAGGAAGAAGCAGAAGTAAGGGGAGCACTAGTATAGCCTGTTCATTATATTGAGCACCACTACCCTCAAGATGCATGGGCAAAACATTTTTCCTAGTTAGAATTGAAGGTAAATACACACATCAAGCATTCGACTCAACATTAGAAACAAATGCAGCAGTAGCATGAGGCTGATCGTGTATGGTTGAGTGATCATATTTTCTCCATTCATCGCTACTTCTAGCCACCACCACCACCAGCACGTGATCAGGGTCCCTCCTATGAGTAGTGTGTGAAGTGATGTGTAATTTGTGCTTTGTAGTGTGTCTATTTTTCTTATATTTACTCTGTATTATTGTTTTTAGTTATCTTTTTTAGTAATGTCAAAAGGGGGAGTAGGGAGTTGTTGGTTGTACTCTTTTATTTTCATTAGTGCAGTTCATGTTATTTATTTTTTAGTGCTTGTTATTATTTTATTTTGATTTTAATTTATGTTATTTGCTCATTAAAAAAATATTTCTCCCTAATTTAAAAGGAATCAATTAGTAAGGGGAAGAGCTTAGTAGAAAATTTAATTTAATTTACAATTCCAACCAATAATATTTGTCATCATAGAAAAGGTGGCGATTATTGTAATATGGGAGCTCGACCTTATATTTTGATAAATATTATTGGATGATTGTTTAGTTTCTCTTACTTTATTTATTGCATATTTTTTCTATGTGCATCACTAACATTCAGGTTCAATATACACAAAGCATTGTTAGATAATCAGAGCTCAAGAAAGGGTTATATAGGTTAGACTTATTTGAAAAAGTATAATTTTATTTTTCTTGAGTTAATGTGTGAAAAATAATGTATGTAGCTTATTAACCGTGCACACACATATAAGGGGAATGGAAAATAAATATTTTAATTTTCTGTTAAATCATACTATACGATTCATATTATACTATATGATCTATTCAAATAAAAATTAGTTAAAGTATTTAAATTAAATGAGAAAAATTAATTTTTTTGAATAACTAATCATACTATATGACAAACACATCAAACTGGTTGATTAGCTATTATCAAGAACCCCATCTTCGTATGAAACATACATAAAATAAGGAATTTTAAAATTTAAAAATTGAACTATTTGTACTATATGAACTTATTCGTACTATGCAATCTTTTATAATAATGCCTAATTTAAGTCAGGTAATTAAGGAATCAAATTGAATTTGAATTAATTATAGATCGTACTAGATGATCATGTACCGTATAGTACAAATCACCGTGTGACCTTCTGGATAAACTTTGGTTAATCTTGTACAATTTGGTATTTGATTTAAACTAATCATACAATACAATTTATAATCATATTGGATGATCTATCGCAATAATGAACTAATTAAACTATACGATGCTTTTATCATACTATACTAATATAGTCGATAGAATTAAAAAAATTAGGCTTTTTAGAAGCCCACTACTTAAACTATTGTTAAGATTTTATAAAAGTCTTTTGGTTATCTTGGGTCATTTGTTGGTGGCCCTTGAGAGGTTGTTTCTTCTTAAAAGGGCTTGAGGAGAGGGCTTTGAGCATAAGAGAGAAAGGGAGAGGTAGTGTGAGAGGGAGAAGAGTCTTAATTATGCCTATAGTGTGTGAGTGAGAGGGTTTTTTCACATAGTTGCTCTAGCCATTTTCTACGTAGGTTCCTCCATGTGTCATCATTTTCCTTGCGGGAAGCTTTATGAAGGAAGATTTTTTAGGCAAAGATCATCAGCTACTTCACTGCACTAGGAAGGTGAAAAGCATTCCGACTACTCCATCTCATTGAGGAGGTGAAAGGGATTTGGACTCTCCACTGTACTAATGAGGTGGAAGTGATATTGTAAGGGCTTCTCTGCCAAGCTATGTGAGTTGAAAGAGAGTAACTATTATTTAGTGCAATACCTGAAGATCAGGACTTAGGGGAGTGGATGTAGGTCAAGTTGATCGAACCACTCTAAAAATCTGGTTTAAATTCTTTTATTTTATGTATTTACTTTATGTAGATTTTACTTTTCTGTAAATATAATTTTTCATAATCCAATTGAGTTCGGGTATTATTGCAATATGAAAATCATCTTGGCTAATTTTCTTTGATATTTATTTTAAAAAGAAAAGAAAAAAATTAAAAAAGTTAAAAGGACAAAAATATTTGTTATTGGCTCTTTTTATAATTTCAAAAACAAAAGTTTATATTCATTTTATTATTTGATTTTAGTTTAAAGATTATAAAATTGGTTGTTTAACTTCAAAAGGATTTTGAAAATGTTTAAAAACACTAATTCACCCCCTCTTTATGTGACATTTCAAAGTTCAATTGATTTCACAACCAATTATTAAATTTTTAATATTTGGTTCATACTTTTGATACCTTACAAAATACCTCTTTAGATTATAATGAAATAAACTTCTTTTATGCTATCTATTATTGCAATTTTAACTAGTATACACTTCATTTTTTTTGCATATAGTATTATTATAATTTTTGTTATAGTCTATTAATGATAGGTTGCAATTAGGATACACAAAGACAGAACCTGGTCATTTGATAATGCTATGCATCGATCGATAAAGATAATTAAGTTATTAATGATTTTATAATGATTACTGATTAGTATTTATAATATCTTCATAACCAAATTTAATTAAATTAATTGTAATGTAGAGGCAAGCTTGTGATCTTTTTGCTAAGGAAGGGCTCATGCCAAAAGACAAAAAATGTGGAAGCTAATGAGAGAGTGTTCAATTTGGTTATGGGACCTGAACACTCAAGCAGAGTACGAACAAAGTGTTTAGGGTCATGCCAATCTGATACATTCCTCATAACATGACATAAGCAGGTAGTGTTAGTGCAACAATTTTGGTCAAAAAGCAAGTCTTAAAAAAGAAGTTAGTTCATTAAGAGCGAAGATGAGAAAATTTTTGTAACAATACTAGATGCATCACCCACCCCTAGGAAGCTCAGAAATGATACAACAACAACAGCATCAAGCCTTTATCCCACTACGTGGGGTCGGCTACATGAATCCTTTTTCTCCATTGTGTCCTGTTAAAAGTCAAATCTAATAAAGAAAGCTCAGAAATGATATGTAAAAAATTAAATTTATAATTTTAATGTAGATTATTTGATTATTAGCTTCTCATTATTTGCATACTATTTTAAGGGTTACTATAATAATTCATTTGATGTATGACATTCTATTGGAAATATCCCTTTATTGTGTTATCTTTAGTTTTTGAACTTAAGTGGTTTTTTGATGTTTCTCATGTGCATGTTCTTCTACCTTTCGTTTGGTGGAAGACTAACTTTGATCAAAGTCTTTGCCAATTCAAAATGTTATCCTGTCAATATTTTATTCTTTTATTTGTAGCTATGTTTAGTTTGTTATCTTATGTACTCACTTATGTTGCTTTAGTTCAACAGAAGATTAACTTTATCATTGCACAAACTCATCCATTGCTCAATTAATAGTTTAAAATCTCTTTGCCAAACATTTTAAATTTTCATTTGGGTAGCTTATATACAACAATGGATTTAACATTCACCCAAAATATAAAAATGGATTTAAGGTTTGTTAGTTCCACCTTTTCTCTATGTTTGGTTATTTTACTACAGGAAAAGAAATGAAATTTCTTAAGGGTTGGTGAGGCCATTTATATCTTTTTTACTACATTTATATTTACATAAAATTCACCTTTATTAAATTGAATCATACTTTTCTATACACTCAGATGTGGTTTGTCTTTTCTAAAGTTTCTATCACTTATTTGCTTCCATGTTTTTGGGAGGTGATCTATTGTTCTATAAAGCATGTAGATAAATTGATTAGAAGCAAATTTGTAATATATTTGTTTACAATTCATCTTTTTGATGACATGTATTTATAGATTTGTTTCTTTTATAAAAGAGATTATGTAAGGTTAGATTGGAAGCTAAGAAATTTATTTGTTGGTGCACTTGTCATGGAAACATGTTCTTTTAGTTTCATGATTGATTGAGCAATTCTTCATTAGTTATTTATTTAAAAATAATATTTTAATTCTGAAAGTTTGTGAAGGTTGTTAAACCTCTGAGAACTAGCCCGAGGCTAACTAAGAGGGGGGATGAATTGGTTATTTTAAAAAATTCTTTAACAAATGAAAAATAAAAACCCCTTCATACGGAAGCAGATCAGTTTCACAATAACAAAAATCAGAGTTTTCAAACACAGAATAAATCACAGAAAAATGTAGAAATTAAATGTGAAAAAATAAATAGAAAGAACACACCATAATTATAGTGGTTAGATCAACTTGACCTACATCCATTCTAGGGAAACCTCCTTTCAGGTATTGCACTAAAAATAGTATCTCTCCTTTTGCCCCTACAGCAAGGAGGAGAAGCTCTTACAAAATCTTTTCACCAAGCCAGTGAGGCAGAGTACGTTGAATCCTTTTACTCCCTCCTGGAGTAAGCAGAGAAGCTAAAAATTCTTTTACTCTCTCTTAGAGTAGGCAGAGAACCTTGGAATCCTTTTACTCCCTCCTAGACTAGGCAGAGGATCTTGGAATCCTTTTACTCCCTCCTGGAGTAGGTAGAGAACCTGAATTTGATATTGAAGAAAGTCTCTCCTAGATCTACCAAGGAACCAGAAAAGTAGCTTGAATAATGGTGAAAACCTTGCTTGGAGCAAACTTCGCGAATCCCTCACAACTCCCCCTCACAAGGATCTCTCTCTCTCCCAAGCTCTCTCTCAAATCAACTCTACAGTAAAAGATTTTTTAATAAGAGTATTAGAAATCCTTAAGTAGTGGGCTTCAGAAAATTCTAATTTTCAAGAGATCCATCTTTTATTTGGATAGTACGATACATGTATCGTTCAGTATAATCAGTATAATTTAGAATCATCCAGCAAGTTCGTGTAGATGAACTATTTAAGTTTTAAACATTTCGTACAATATGATTAAAATATCGTACATTACGAACTGTAGAAATATCTTCTGTTCATTAAGGATGAAACTTAGGACGGCCAAAGTTGTACTCAGTTAATTATACAACACTTGGTATATTGTACCATACGATCAGCACAAAAATCATCGATTTCATTTGGTACGATCTCTGGGACGACCAAAGCCATACCCTATTAATCGTACAGAACTTAGGATATCATATCATACAATCGGTACAAAAATCATGGATTTCATTCGGTACGATCTCTAGGACGACCAAAGTCATACTCTGTCAATCTTATTATGTGAGATATATAGTATGATACGATCGATGATAATAATTGTCCATGATTTGATTGTCTGATATCAAGGGGTTAATTTAGAAAGCTTTTAATTAGGGAATACAACATAAACCTAATCATACTATACGATTAGCATATAATTAGTATCTCTCTTAACCTTTGGCGTCTAAGGTTTTGATAGAGTATAAAAGATCGTATAACATGAATTAAAATAATACAGTACGAAACAAAGTTATACAGTACGAAGGTAAAATTGTATAATATGAATTACTTAAAAAGAAAACTCTCTCAAAAACATTTTTCTCTCTCCCCTTGTGTGTGTGCAAGGTTACTCAGTAATGATATCCACCTAGTTACATGATACGACTCAAGAAAAGGAAAAAAATATAGATTAAATTGAAAGTATAGACTGTAACCCTAATCTACCCAGTTTTGAGCTGATCAGAATTGCAAGTGAATGATGGACTGAATTCCTGAAATGTTAGTACACACAACACAAAATAAAATATCTTAGAAATTAGAGAAAGCAGTAACAAACACAATAATATTTATTATCATCAAAATCACAGTGCTTGAATTAGATTTGCAACAATCTTCCCCTTTTTTATGATGGCAAATATTATTGTTTAAGATTTTCAAAAAATTACTTTTCTCTAAACTCCCCCATATAAAAACTAAATAAAGAAGCAAAAATAGAAATAGAAATAGAAGAAATAGAACAATAAAATAAATAGATTCAAAAAGATTAACAACTCAAAGTAAAGAAAATATCACAACTCTGTTAACTTGCATGGGCATTTTCAGAATGTAATAAACTTACTTTACAAATAGAAAAAGCTCAAATAAGATAAGTGTTGACTTTATTGCAACCAAAGGATTTTGATTTTAGAGTTTGCACACCTAGCTTAATTAGAATCTTCATAAGCTAAAGTCCGTTGTTTAAATAAAAATCTAACTCAGGAATTATAATTAAATAGGAAAACTTAAACTTTTCAGACAACTAGCATGAAATATATTGAATAGAAAATTAATGTAAAAGTGATGAATGAAGAACAAAGACTTTCCAAAATCAATTATTAAACATATTATGAAACACATGGATTTTTTAAGATTTAAAGATTTAATAGAAAGAAAAACTAATTTAAGTTGGGCTTATTTTGTGCCTCTTTTATCAGCTTTAGCACACATTGCGCATCTTTTATTTTTGATACACTTAGTGCATCTTTTACTTTTGGCGTCATTATGCATCTTTTAATTTTGGGCTTATTTTGTGCCTCTTTTTTATTTTTATAAATTGCTTCCTTTCTAAATCTTTAAGAATCTCAGTTGTAAGATTGTCTTCTAAATAGAAGAGAAGAATAACTCACTCTCTTATATAGGGAGGAATAATTTACAAAGCAAACCTGAGTTTTCTAATAGGAATAAATAGCCTGATGTAAAAAAATAATGAATTTCATTCATCAAATTACAAAATATATCCATGATATAAAAACATGTACTAGAGTGAATAAGTTTTCATTTCAACCATCTTAGTTCCAATTCGATTTAAATTTTTAAGTATACACAAAGAATTATCATGCAAAGGACATAAGAAGGAATATGTAAAGTCATGAATTTTTATCCTTTTAGTTTTTTAAAAAAAGTCAGCAATTACTTATTCAAACTTTTAAGTCAGAATATAAGTATTTTTATTAAACATAGCAAAGAGCATTACAGTCATAGTTAATTTGTATAGTACGATCTAAGTCATACCGTACGATTTAATTCGTACAGTATGATCTATGTTGTATAGTACGATCAACAGAAATAATATTTTACTAGTCTGAAAATTTCTCAAGCAAAGAGCACAAAAAAACAAGCTAATATATCACTTGAAAGATAAAATAAACACAAATGTTTTTTTTTAAAAACATTTGACTAAAAAGAAAAATATAACACAAGAAGGACTGAAAGATAAATTCATTAAAAAAATAAGGTGAAAATAATCAAGCATAGATAAAAAAGAAAAATACAACTCAACAAAAACTAAATAAAACTATAATAGTGGTGGATCCTGATCATGAGGTGGCTGTGGAGGTGGTTGGAAGAACTAACTAAAGCAATCATACTACTGCTGGATGGTGGTGAACTGCAGTTGGATATTTCCAAATTGCTCCCTGTACTAACCCATATCATTATCATGTTGGGTTTGCTGTTGATCCAGGCGAGCCTCAAGTTTGTCAAACTGCTGAATCAACTCCTCATATAGGTAGTGGCGAGGAGGTGGTGTAGGTGCAGGATCAACTACATGGGGCAGCTTCTCCTTCTTCTTCAAATAGTGGGTCTTCAAGCTCCTATTCCCTATGAAAGAGCATATGGAAGGAGGCATCCGAGAAAAAGATTGGAGTGTAGTCAGGAGGAGCAGGATATGTAATATTATATTTTTTATCCAAGACATACCCAATCACTTGAACTAGGGCAATATTTTATTTTCTCCTAGTGGCTGGGAGTCAAATGGAAGTAAGATTTTGGATGTAGTAAATTAACATTTGGGCTTCATCCATTTGAGTGTTTAATATGATGAAGTATGTGACAATTAAAAGTAGGGGAGTGATGTTTATTCGATCTCCAGCTTTAGGGATGATTGATATTCTAAGAACATGGTGGATAACCCTGGCATTTTGATTAAGAGCGTAAACCAAGGGTTGGTGGTAGTTTAGAGTAGCATTTTAATGTAAGAGATTTACAGCACTCCAGTCAAAGTCAGATCTAGAGGCCATAGCAAGGAGTCTATTTCCTTGGGTGTTTAACTAAAGATGGATTCCTATGTCCTCTTTGGTGATTTCCACATTCTAATAACATACGGGAAGACATTGCAGTAGCATCCCCACTAATCCTAATGTTTGCTAGAAACTCGTAAAGGATTTCAGAGTGGAAAGGACAGGATAAAGTGAGGAGGAATTAGAGTGCAGTGGAATTAAAAAGGTGCATTACCGAAAAGCTTAGGGCCTGTTGGTTGAGAAGCCTGGAAGGAGTGTTTTTGGCTTCTTTGTATTTGTGGTAGGCAGGTTCATCAGAAGCTGTTAGAAAATAATCATCGGTATGATTACGAGAGGAGGAAGCACCCTGGGATTGGCGACTTCATTTTCCATCGCCAGCCATTACACATATTGGGATTGCAAGAAGGAGGATTAGAAGGATTGTGTGAAGAATTTGAATGAGTTGGGCAATTTAAATAGAATTTCACTAGATCATATAATATGATAGTGAGATTGTACGGGATGATCAAGAGCAATCAATTCGGCCAGACAAATAGTCAAAAAGGTTATCTGATCATATATTATGATCATACTTCGTACGAGATGATTAAAGATAGGGAGATCATCCCTAGGAGTTAGGTAGTACAACCTTTGACCAAAAGGTTATACAGTATGAACAGGTGTTCGTACAGTATGATCAATAATATAATATCATACCAACCTGGATTGACACATGTATTATCCAGAAAAATATGTATTTATACAGTATGATCGTCAATCATAGATATAATCTGGACCATCCATTAAGCCAATGGCTATGATCAAGACAGTGTTGTGCAGATCATACAATATTAGTGTGGTTCGTATAGTATGATTGAAGATGAAACTTTTGATTTGTAGGTAAACAGTGAGGTTGAGTGAAGTGGTTTGTGAGATAATCAAGACACATTTATAAAATAAGATAATTAGTAAAAATAAATCTAAAAGGACTAAAACATAAAAAATAACAAAAATAAAAAATACCAAACAATAAAAAAAATAAAATCATGAAAAATACAAGACAATAAAAATAAAAGTATAAAACACGTAAACAGAAATAGGCATAACAAAAATAAAAAGAATAGAAATAGAATGTGTCAATTTCAAGTATGAATATCAATCACACCTAATCTAGTTCTTAAGGTGCTGAAGGTTTTAAAAGCTAGTGGTTTTGTAAAGATATCAGCAAGTTAATTTTTAGTGGCTACATGGTGTAGCTCTATGTCTCCTTTGGTAACATGGCCCCTAATAAAATGGTGCCTTATGTCTATATGCTTGGTCCTGGAGTGTTGAATTGGATTCTTTGAAATGCCAATGGCACTAGTGTTATCACATATGATTGGAATTATGCCTACAGGTAGTCATAAATTCAAAATTTATTGCTTTAACCAAAAGACCTAGGCCACACAACTTCCTAAGGCTATGTACTCAGCTTTAGTAATGGATAGGGCAACTAAGTTCTATTTTTTACTGGACCAAGAGATTAAGGACTATCCTATGAATTGATATATTTTAGAAGTACTTTTCCTATCAACTAGGCATTCTGCAAAATCTGAATCAGAATATCCTATAATTTCAAAGGAGGTACTATGCTTAGGATAACAGATTCCTAAGTCTTGGGTTCCTAAGAGATATCTAAGAGTTCTCTTAATAGCAGTCAAGTGGGACTCTTTTGGATCAGCTCAAAATCTAGCATAAAGATAAACATTAAATATAATATCAGGTCTATTAGCAGTCAAGTAAAGAAGAGATCTAATTATTCCTCTATATTTCTTTTGATCAACAGATTTTTCATTTGAATCCTTATCTAACTGAACAGTGGAACTCATGGTAGTGTTGATTAAGTTGGCTTTATCCATTGCATATTTCTTAAGGATGTCCTTAATATATTTCAATTGATTAAGAAAAGTTCCATTATCCTTCTACCTTATACTAAATCTAAGAAAGTCGATCAATTCTCCCATCATACTTATCTCAAATTCTTACTCATTATTTTGAAAATTCATTACAAAGGCTTTTATGAGAGGATCCAAATAAAATATCATCAACATAAATTTAGATAATGAGTAGTTCATCTCCTACCTTTCTTAAAAATAGGGTGGTATCTACGCTCCCCTTAACAAAGGTTCTTTTTTTTAGTAGGAATGTGCTTAGCCTTTCATACCATGCTCTGGGTGCTTATTTTAGTCCATATAATACATTTTTTTAATTTGAACACATGATTAGAAAATTATAAATTTTCAAAGCTTGTGAGTTGCTCAACGTACACGTCTTCTTTTATTACCTCATTAAAAAAGTCACTTTTGATATCCATTTAGTACAGTTTGAATCCTTTAAAATAAGCAAAGGTTAGTAGCACCCTAATGGCTTCTAATCTTGCTATAGGTGCAAAGGTCTTTTCAAAGTCAATTCCTTCTATCTAGTTATACCATTTAGCTACTAATCTTGCTTTATTTCTCAATACTACTCCAGAATCATTCATTTTATTTTTAAAAACCTATTTAGTTCTAACCACACTCTGGTCTTTAAGTCTCTGAATTAGCTTCTAAATATCATTTCTTACAAATTAATTTTACTCTTCTAACATGGCTAGGATCCAGAATTCATCAGATAAGGCTTGATTTATATTAGTGGATTCAATTATTGAGATGAAGGTAATGTGGTTTTATTCTTTTCTAAGTCCATGCCTTGTTCTAACACCTTTAGATGGGTCTCTTAAGATCAATTCCTTAGGATGGCTTGAAGAATATCTCCATTATCTAGGTAGAGTGTTTTCAGGTTCTACCCTTTCCTCCATATTTGCAGATTCTACTCCTTAGGTAATTTTTACTACTTCTTCTTCTTTCACCCTAAACTTTCCAAAATTATCTCATTTATCAAATACAACATGTGTGGTCTCATCTACTACTAGTGTCCTACCCTTAAGGATTTTATAAGTTGCCTTGTTCAGCTTGGATCTAATATTAATCCTATTCAGAACATAACAGGCTGTATTTACCGCTTCTACCCAAAAATATTTAGGAAGTGAGTATTCAACTAGCATGGCTCTAGCGGCTTCTATTAGGGTCATGTTCTTTCTTTCAGCTACCCCATTCTACTGAGGAGTTCTAGGAGCTAAAAAATTATGATATATCCCTTGCTCCTTATAGTAAGATTCAAATTTTTTATTCTCAAATTTCTACTATGGTCATTATGAATGGTTAAAATTTCACAACCTAGTTTCCTCTGAATCCAAGTGGTAAAAGACCTAAACTCCTTGAATGATTCACTTTTATGAGATAAAAATCTAACCCAAGTAAACCTCAAGTAATCATTAACAATCACATACCAAAAATTTTCCCACCTAGGCTTGCAGTGCTGATAGATCCAAAGAGATCCATGTGAAGGACTTCTAAGGGTTTGCTAGTGTTAATATCTTTGATTGAGTGGAAGGAGAATTTAACTTGCTTTCCTAATAACATGCATCACACATGTGGTCCTTAGTGAACTCTAGTTAGGGTATCCCTTGCACTAAGTCTTTTTGGGTGATTTTTTTAAGGCTTTTCAAGCATGCATGACATGATCTTCTATGCCATAACCAGGATTCATTAATAATTATTTTTAAGCAAAATAAAATAGCAAATTTAATATTTTTTAAATCAAGTATGTAGACATTATTGATCCTTTTTCCTATAAAAATAGTAAATCATTTAAGCCTATAATATAACTGGTAGATAAGAATTTGATGATGAAGCCATTATTATAGAGCTGGCTTATACTGAGCAGATTATGTTTTAAGCCATCTACGAGTAAAATATTTTCAATGATAAAATTTTTTGAGTTACCAATTATAACTGAGCCCATCGCTCTCTTAATGGTATTATCTTCAAATGTCACCTTGCCTCCTGCCCTGGCCTCCAACAAAATAAATTTATTTGCATCTTCAGTCATGTGCCTTAAATATCTACTATATAGGTACCACATGCTCTCATAAGGCCTTTTATGAGAGCACACCTACAAAATCATTAGATGCTAGATTTGGGAACTAAATAAGTTTGGGTCCCATGTTGTGGAAAGAAGAATGAAATGCATACATGTTATTGAAAGTTCGAAAGGGATGTTAAGCCCTAGTGAACTAGTCCCGAGGCTAACCAAGAGGGGGGGTGAATTTGATATTTGAAACAAAATAAAAATCTTTTTATAACGTGCAGCAGAAACGAATTAAAACAACGATAAAAAGATCAATCACAGATATCACCCAAGCAGATAATCACAACAAAATAAAGTGCGAAAAGATAATAAGAAAGAACACACCTGATTTATAGTGGTTCGGTCCAACCTGACCTACGTCCACTCCTCGGAGGCACCCTCCAAGTATTGCATTAAACCAAAAGTGTCTCTCCTTCAGCCCCCACAGCTAGGCGGAGAAGCCCTTACAAAATCACTTCCACCTTCCTCGGTGCGGCGGAGTAGCCGGGTCCTTTGACACCAAAGAGCACTTCTTCTTCCCAAAACTTCCTTCGAGACAAGCCTTGAATCCGACGGTACTTAGGTGCAAGCCTGCCGGAGCAACCGTGTGAACCCCCTCACACTCCCTCGAGAAACCCCCTTCCCAGGCTCTTCTCCCTCTCAAACTCCACCCTTTCCTCTCTCCCTTTCAAGCTCTCTCTTCAAGTTTTCTCTAAAAGAACGAAGCCTCAATGGCTGCCAAAGACACTTATCAAGTGCCTTGAGAAAGCTTAAATATAGAGCTCCAAAAACCCTTCCAAATTAGTTCTGGCGGCAAATATGGTCCAGGACGATCGCCGGATCGTCCAGGACGATGTGCTCCAAAAGACGGCTTCAGAAAACCCTAAAAACTTAATTATGCCGCCAAAGATCGTCTAGGACGATGTGCAGAATTTGACCTGATAGTCCCGTACGATCCTGGGATAGTCCAGGACGATCAGAACAAATTTTGCACAAATCGTCCAGTACGATATATAGATCGTCCAGGACGATTAGAACAAAATTTTACTCTTAAATTCTTGCCTAAATTGTCGTGGATCGTCCAGGACGATATAAATATCGTTCAGGACGATTAGTTCAATGAACAGATCGTCCTGGACGATCAGAAATCATCCAGTACGATTTGTTCAAAAGTTGAACTTCTGGTTTTGACAGGATCTCACTCCCCCTAAATATGTGTACACATGGTCATAAATAAACATATACCATTACAGGACTTGACTCAAGGAATTAAAAAGTACATCAATGAGAAATATAATAAAGCCTATTCTACTCATTCTTGAGTCTTGAATTTTTCTTGTATTGATGCATGCTGTTCCTGAAATGTTAGTACACACACAAATAAATATACATTCCAAATATTAGAAGATGTGAGCCATAATGTTTGTTATCATCAAAACAGAAACTTGTGAGCCTGAGTCGTAACAATCTCCCCCTTTTTGATGATGGCAAACATTACTGGTTGAATTTGCAAAATAGATATTTTCTCCTAATCTCCCCCTCACTAAGAAAAAGTCTTTTAAAAACAGGGAGAAATACTTTCTTCTTTTTTTTTAATTTTTAAAATAACTACAACAATAATATGATGTAAAACAAACAATACAAAAACAAATATCACAAATACAACAGTACGTAAAAAACATCACAAATACAACAGTACGTTCTCCCCCTTTGACATTATCAAAAAGAGGAGGACCAAAAATTTGAAAAGTCTCCTCTTAAGGTTCTCCAAAACTTAGTAAGACATGAATTGACTTCTTTGAACCCAGAAAGGTTAGAGAATCAGAAAATGTAAATCCAAACTCAGGTTTTTTTTTTAAAGGCGAAAAAACTTTTTAAGCCAATATTTAAATCAAGGAACAAATTAGATAAGGAAACAAAAATCTTTCAAAACTCCTTTCATGAAATACATCTAATAGAAGATTGATGCAAAGTAATGAATCAAAAAATCTTGATTTTCAAACTCAAGTAACGAATCTATCAAAAAGTCATAAGAGTTTTCTAAACTTTAGAGATTTACAAGAATGGAAGCAGCTTTTATGGGCTAATTTTGTGTCTCTTTTTTCAATTTGTTTGGCGCTTTGTGCATCTTTTAATTTTTGATACACTTTGTGTATTCAATTTGGCAATTTCGCATCTTTTCAATTTTGGGCTCATTTTGTGCCTCTTTTTAATTTGTTTGGCGCACTGCGCATCTTTTGATTGCCTCCTTTCAAAATCTTTAAAATCAGCAAATCTTATTCTTATGATAAAGACGAACAACCTGAATAAGATAATCTTGAAGTTGGTTCAATAATTTGCAAAAGATTCCTATGAGATAGAAAAAATGTTGGGAGATGAAAAAAGTTTTAATTTCAAAAACTAATTTATAATCTGAAATAGATTTTGACTCAAAAGTAAGATAGCCTTATTCAAAGAAATAAGATAGAGAGACAAATTCATGAGTTTCCTTCCTTTATTTGATTTTAGAGAAATCAACCACAACTAACAAAGTATTTAGAAAATACAGGAGGTAAATTTTCTATTTTTAGAAAATAAGATCTTAAAAAAATGATTTAAAACAAGAGGTGTTATGTGTGTGCTTGATCAGAGGAATAATAAAAAACATCAAAAAAAAAATTTTAAAAGGAAAAACAAAAATACTAAAACACAGAAAACACAATGAATAAAATAATAGTAATAGAAAAATAAAATAAAAAATATAAACACACAAAAAGAACATTAATTTACATCAGCTTGCTCCTGATCTGATGATTCAGAAGCTAGATCTGCCCAGGATATTTTTCGTTTTGCATTATCAGCCCTTATTATAATTTGCTTAGCATTACCCTTTTCCTTTTCAAGAAGGGTTCTTAAGTTCGGGCACTGATTTTTCATATGTCCAGGCTTCCTACATCCAAAACAAATAACATCAGAAGAAAACTTTACATTCTTACCATTTTTACCTTTGTTCCACTTTTGATGTTGATGTTTGTGCCTTAGTAGATTTTTCAATTTGTTTGTTGCTGATGCTAACTCTTCACTTTCTGAGTTATTTTTTCCAAATTCTTCAGTTTTCAGCACTATCATTTTATCTGCACCCAAAAGCTTTTGACCCAAATCTTGCTCATAGGCAATGAGTGAGCCAATCAAATTTTCAATAGAATATTCATTCAAATTTTTTGATTCAGAAATTGCAATGACTTTGGCATCAAATTTAGCAAGTAGAGAACGTAGGATTTTATTAACTTTTTCAAATTTGAAAGTTCTTTTCCTAAAGCATATAATGATGTCACAATTTGAAAAAACCTAGTAAACATGTCCAAGATCGTTTCATAAGGTTTCATGCTAAAAAGTTCATAATCATGCATTAACATATTTAGCCTAGATTGCTTGATTTCACAAGTACCTTCATATCTAATGCATAATTTATCCCAGATTTCTTTGCCAGAAGTGCATGCAGATATTAACATACAATCATCAGAATTCAAAGCACATAAAAAATAATTTAAATATTTAGCATTTAATTGAGCATTGATCTGATCTGTTCTACTCCATTCAGAAAAGGGAATATAAATTTTAATTTCATTTACAATACATGACGGTGCAGAATAACCAATTTGAATCATATGTCACATGCGATAATCAATAGATTTCAAGAAAGTAGACATACAAATTTTCCAAAAATCAAAAGTAATATTTTCAAATAAAGGTGACCGGGTGATTGAATATCCTTCCGTAATATCACGATTACAAAAATTAGCCATGGATCGAATTCAAAAGTTTTTAAACTTAAATTTTGAATCCCGCTCTGATACCACTTGAAAGTTCGAAAGGGATGTTAAGCCCTAGTGAACTAGTCCCGAGGCTAACCAAGAGGGGGGGTGAATTGGATATTTGAAACAAAATAAGAATCTTTTTATAACGTGTAGCGGAAACGAATTAAAACAACGATAAAAAGATCAATCACAGATATCACCCAAGCAGATAATCGCAACAAAATAAAGTGCGGAAAAATAATAAGAAAGAACACACCGGATTTATAGTGGTTCGGTCCAACCTGACCTACGTCCACTCCTCGGAGGCACCCTCCAAGTATTACATTAAACCAAAAGTGTCTCTCCTTCAGCCCCCACAGCTAGGCGGAGAAGCCCTTACAAAATCACTTCCACCTTCCCCGGTGCGGCGGAGTAGCCGGGTCCTTTGACACCAAAGAGCACTTCTTCTTCCCAAAACTTCCTTCGAGACAAGCCTTGAATCCAACGGTACTTAGGTGCAAGCCTGCCGGAGCAACCGTGTGAACCCCCTCACACTCCCTCGAGAAACCCCCTTCCCAGGCTCTTCTCCCTCTCAAACTCCACCCTTTCCTCTCTCCCTTTCAAGCTCTCTCTTCAAGTTTTCTCTAAAAGAACGAAGCCTCAATGGCTGCCAAAGAAACTTATCAAGTGCCTTGAGAAAGCTTAAATAAAGAGCTCCAAAAACCCTTCCAAATTAGTTCTGGCGGTAAATATCATCCAAGACGATCGCCGAATCGTCCAAGACGATGTGCTCCAAAAGACGGCTTCAAAAAACCCTAAAAACTCAATTCTGCCGCCAAAGATCGTCCAGGACGATCGCAGGATCATCCAGGACGATGTGCAGAATTTGACCTGATAGTCCCGTACGATCCTGGGATAGTCCAGGACGATCAGAACAAATTTTGCACAAATCGTCCAGTACGATATATAGATCGTCCAAGACGATTAGAACAAATTTTTACTCTTAAATCCTTGCCTAAATTATCGTGGATCATCCAGGACGATATAAATATCGTCCAGGACGATTAGTTCAATGAACAGATCGTCCTGGTCGATCAGAAATCGTCCAGTATGATTTGTTCAAAAGTTGAACTTCTGGTTTTGACAGGATCTCACTCTCCCTAAATATGTGTACACATGGTCATAAATAAACATATACCATTACAGGACTTGACTCAAGGAATTAAAAAGTACATCAATGAGAAATATAATAAAGCCTATTCTACTCATTCTTGAGTCTTGAATCTTTCTTGTATTGATGCATGCTGTTCCAGAAATGTTAGTACACACACAAATAAATATACATTCCAAATATTAGAAGATGTGAGCCATAATGTTTGTTATCATCAAAACAGAAACTTGTGAGCCCGAGTCGTAATAGTTATGTTGTAAATTTTAAAATTTTGGTCTTCACACCAAATGTGCTCTATAGTGAATAGTGCAAGTATATGAGATATGTCTTAGTATGCCATAATAAAAATATCTAACACCAAAAAAAGGATTTACTAATCTATTTGGGTTATAGTGCCTCTTCCTAGGTTTGAATAATGCATGCTTTGACGTTGGCTTTTGAAATTCTTTACGTGAAGGTGATTTTTTATTTTCCTTAAAAGCAGTTAATTCATCTTGTAAAAACTTATTTTCACTTTTAAGAATTAAATTTTCTACTTTCAATGCATGCTCCTTATTATCTAATTGAGATGTAAGAGTTTCTAATTCTTTAAATGTATTTTCTAATTCAACATGTAATATTTTCAAGGAATCATGTTCAGTAGTTAATTCAATACTTCTTGTTTAAAATATTAAATTCATCTAACAAAGCCATGTGATTATTATCTAGAGTGAAATGATCTTTCCTTAGGCATTCATACTCTTTCTACAAAATTGAAAAGTTAGATTTAAGGCTGGCATGTGATCTTTCTACAAAATATGCAGTATAAAGTTTTTCAGATAATTTAAATAATTAATCATAGGTAAACTCACATACCTCCTCTTGATCAGAATGATCAAGATGATCATCTGTCATTAAGCATAGGTTGGTTACCTCCTCTTCTGCTTCAGTTTTAAAAGAGTCTGATGTTGAACTGCCTAGAAAGCTTTTTGAGCTCTTTGCTTACCCTTCTTGAATTTAGGTTTTTCTTCACCCTTCTCCTTGCTTGGGTGAGCTTTAAGAGTTGGGAAATCAGACTTCAGGTGCTCTGGCTTCTTGCATTCAAAACATACAGTATTAGAAGAAATTTATAATTTTTACTATTTTTACCTTTATTCCATTGCTGATGACATTTTTGCTTTTCCTTTAAAAAGCTCTTGAATTGCCTAGTCATCAGTACAATGTCATCATCATCTTGTCCAGAAGAGTCACTATCAGAATCATTATCCTTTAAGGCTATAGTTTTCTCTTTCCTCTTTTCACCTGCATCAAGCTGCCATTGACTCACTCCTTTCTCGTAGGCAATGAGTGACCTAAGTAAGTTATCAATGGAATAAACATTCAAATCCTTAGATTCAATAATAACACCTATTTTGTATCATAGGAAGAAGGTAAATAATGAAGATTTTTGTTAAATTTTTCATAATTTGTAAGCTCTCTTTCTAAGGCATGTAGGGAAGTAACAATCTAAGTAAACCTAGTATATATTTCAGAAATTGATTCACTAGATTTCATGCGAAAAAGTTCATAATTATTAAGAAGAATATTTAGCCTAGATTATTTCACTTTATTTTTCCTTTATATGTTATACAGGGTCTATCCCAAATCTCCTTATCAATAGTGCAAGTAGAAATACTCATGTAATCTTCAAATTTTAAAGCACAGAAAAAATAGTTCAAATATTTAGCATTCAGTTAGGCTAAATCTCTATCATCTGTACTACATTCAAAAAAAGATATTTCAATTTTAATGCCATTTACGAATCTAAAGGGTGCATAATATCCTTCTTGAACTAACATCCATATGCGATAATCAATTGATTGTAAGAAAGTAGACATACAAATTTTTTAGAAAATTAAAAGGAATATTATCAAATAAAGGTAGTCATGAAATTGAATATCCTTCCGTAGTTTTATGATTACCAAAATTAGCTGTGGATCATTTTTTAAAAATTTTCTAAAACTTAATTTATGAATCCCACTCTAATACTACTTAAAAGTTCATGAAGGCTATTAAAACCTCTAAAAACTAGCCCAATGCTAATTAAGAGGGGAGTGAATTGGTTATTTTAAAAAATTCTTTAACAAATGAAAAATTAAAACCCCTTGATGCTGAAGTAAATTAATTTCACAATAATAAAAATCAGAGATTTCAACATAGAATAAATCATAGAAAAATGCAAAAGTTAAAAGCAGAAAAGTAAATAGAAAGAACACACCAGAATTCTAGTGGTTTGGTCAGCTTGGCCTACGTACACTCCCCAGAAACCTAATTTCCAAGTATTACACTAAAAGTAGTGTCACTCCTTTTGCCCCCACACCAAGGCGTAGAAGCCCTTACAAAATCTTTCCATCAATCTGGTGAGGCAGAGTACCTTAAATTCTTTTACTCCCTCCTAGAGTAGGCAGAGAGCCTGAAAGTCCTTTTACTCCCTCCTGAAGTAGGTAAAGAACCTTGAAATTCTTTTACTCCCTCTTAGAGTAGGTAGAGAACCTTGGAATCATTTTACTCCCTCCTGGAGTAGGCAGAGAACCTGGATCTGATGCAAATGAAAGTCTCCCCTAGAGCCACCAAAGAACCAGAAAAGTAGCTTGAAGAAGAAGGTAAAAACCTTACTTTGAGCAACCTTTGTGAATCCCTTACAACTCCCCTTCATAAGGATCTATCTCTCTCTTCCAAGCTCTCTCTCTTCCTTCTCTAAGCTCTCTCTCAGATCAACTCTACAGCAAAAGATTTTTTAATAAGAGTATTATAAATCTTTAAGTAGTGGGCTTCAAAAAATCCTAATTTTTAAGAGATCTATCTTCTATTCATATAGTATGATACACATATCGTACAATATGATCAATATAATTTAGAATCATCCAGCAAGTTTATGTAGATGAACTGTTCAACTTTTAAACATTTCATCTAGTACGATCAAAATATAGCATGGTAAGAACTGTAAAAATTTCTTCTATTTGTTTAGGATGATAATTGGGATAGCCGAAGTCATACTCTGTCAATCGTACAACACTTAGTATATCATACTATACGATTAGTATAAAAATTATGGATCATTTGGTACAATCTCTAGGATGACCAAAGTCATACTCTATTAATCATACATCACTTGGGATATCGTACCGTACGATCAGTATAAAAATTATGGATTTTATTCGATATGATCTCTAGGATGACTAAAGTCATACTTTGTTAATCGTACTATTTGAGATATATCGTATGGTATGATCAGCGATAATAATTATCCATGATTTGATTGCCTGATATCGAGGGGTTAATTAAGAAAGATTTTAATTAGGGCATACAATATAAACCTAATCGTACTGTACAATTAACATATAATTAGTATCTTTCTTAATCTTTAGTAGCTAGGGTTTTGACAGAGCATAACAGATCATATAGTATGAATTAAAAATATATAGTACGAAATAAAGTTGTATAATACAAAGGTAAAATTATATAGTACGAATTATTTAAAAAGAAAACAATCTCAAAAATATTTTTCTCTCTCCCCCTGTGTGTGTGCAAGATTACTCAGTAATGATATCCACCCAGTTACATGATATGACTCAAGAAAGGAAAAAATATAGAAAAAATTAAAAATACAGACTGTAACCTTAATCTATCTAATCTTGAGCTGATCAGAAATGCAAGTGAACGGTGGACTGAATGAAAGTTTGTGAGAGTGGTTAAACCCTAAAGAACTAGTCTCGAGGCTAACCAAAAGGGGGGGGGGTGAATTGGTTATTTAAAAAAAAATTAACAAAATGAGAAATTAAAATCTTTTTAAAATCTTTTTGAATATTTTAAAACCAAACAATTTGTACAAAAGCATATACTAAAACTAGAGTTTTTAACACAAATTAAATCACAAAAAATGTAGAAATTAAAGGGCAAAAAAATAATCAGAAAGAACAAACCAGATTTATAGTGGTTCGGTCAACTTGACCTACATCTACTCCTTGGAGACTCCCTCTCCAAGTATTGTACTAAACATAAGTGAATCTCCTTTTGCTCCCACAACAAGGCAGAGAAGCCCTTAAAAAATCTTTTCACCAACCTGATGAGGCAGAGAACCTTGAATCATTTTACTCTCTCCTAGAGTAGGCAGAGAACCTAAAGGTAGAGAACTCAGGAATCCTTTTACTCCCTCCTGGAGTAGGCAAAGAACCTTAGATCTGATGCTGAAGATCATCCCCACAGAGCCACCAAGGATGATGCTTGAAGAAGACGATCAAATTCTTGCTTGGAGCAACCTTTATGAACTCCCTCACAAACTCCCCCTCACAAGATTCTCTCTCTCTCTCTCAAACTCTCCTTCTCCTTCTCTAACATCTCTTAGGTTAGAATAGTAGCAAAAGATTTTCTAAACAATAAATAAGAGAACTTAAATAGGAGGCTTTCAAAAAAAGCCTTGATTTTCAATTTTGCGTCAAAGATCGTCCAGGACGATCCTACGATCGTTCAATATGATTTGTACAAAATAGCCCCTTCAGCCAGGGCAATTACCTTTCCTCTATATGATAAGTAAAAGTATTTTATACATATCATCTCGTACGATTATGCGATCGTCTAGGACAATTAATTCAATATGGTTGGCAATCGACAAATCGTCCCGTAATAGTCTCGGGACGTCCAGGACAATCCCTTGGATGATTAGTTCAAGATGGGTGGTAATCGACATATTATTACACAAACTTCTCAGGACATCCAGGACGATCCCTTAGACGATCAGAAAAAAATATGGTTTTCATCTTGGACGATAGGATATCATCCAACAAAATAAAAAGGATCGTCCGAGACGATCCAAGTTGATCGTCTTGTATGTATGATTGATCAATCTAACCATAATTAGTCTCCTAATTAATGTTACAAATCTGGTTTCAAAAAGAACAATTTTGATGATGATAAACATGTTAGCATTCTATTTTGCTTGGCTAACCTATTTCAGGTACAAAAGATCAAAAGTAACTCAAGCCCACTCAAGATCTGGTCCAAGTGTGTCTAAATGTAATATTTTCCTTTTTCTGAGTCAAAAGTAATGTAACTGATCCCCTAGTTAAGTAACCTTGCACACACACACACTCAGGGGAAGAGCTTGAGTGAATTAGAGTTTCTGTTCATTTTTTATTCAGATCGTTCTAGACGATATTCACATCGTCCTAGACGATCAAGTGAAAATAGAAACCCTAATTAGGGCGACCAAGTTAAGTCTGTCTGATTAAGCCGATCATCCAGAACGATCCATTGCTCGTACGAGACGATAGGCTCAAATAAAAATTTCTCATCCGCCAGATCAAGTTAGGCAAGGTTTATTTCTAGAGATTTGATCTGATCGTCCCGGACGATACATGTATTATCCTGGACGATCCAGTATAATCATGCCTAAATTAGTCTGGTGATTAAGGAAAGTAATTAATATTTAATTGATACGATCATATCGTCCGGGACGATCGTGATTGTCCAGCATGTTTCACCTATACGTCTAGAGCGGTGCTCAGGATGATTTTGGCACTTTTTGAACTAATCGTATAGGATGATAGACATATCATTCGGGACGATCAATTCATTTTTGGATTGTCCAACACAAGTTCCTCTGGACGACCAGAGCGGTCTTCTGGACGAAATTCCTGAATTTACACTAATCATCCCGGATGATCGCAGAATCATACGGGACGATCTGAACAACTTTTTCTACTAATCATCCAGAAGAGCCAGATCGTCCAAGCTGAAATAGGTGATTTTGAACTGATCATACGTGACGATCTATATATCGTCTTGGATGATATTGGCCGACCAGTTGAGATTTAGGGTTAATTTTGAGCCCTCCTATAAAAGATCTTTTTCTTCCAACAAGAAAAATCTTTTGCCACTTTCCTTTCCAGAGAAACCTTGAGAGAGAGAGAGAGCTTGGGAGAGAGAGAGAGGATCTTGTGAGGGGGAGTTTTTGAGGGATTCACAAAGGTTGCTCTAAGCAAGGATCAGAGTCATCTTCTCCGTTCATTGTCTCTCGTCTTGTCGGTGTTTTCTGTGGGAGGATCATTCGCAGGAAGATCCGGGTTCTCTGCCTGCTTCAGGAGGAAGGGAGGGGAGTTCGGGTTCTCTGCTTGCTTCAGGAGGAAGCGAAAGGAGTTCGGGTTCTCTTCCTGCTTCAGGAAGAAGCGAAAGGAGTTCAGGTTCACTGCCTCACCTGGTTGGTGGAAAGGAGTTTTTGTACAGGCTTCTCCGCCTTGCTGTGGGAGCAGAAGGAGAGTCACTTTTGTGTTAGTGCAATACCCGGAGGGGAGGCTCCGGGGAGTGGACGTAGGTCAGGTTGATCGAACCACTATAAAATCTGGTGTGCTCTTTCTGATTATTTTCTGCACTTTATTTTTCTATTATTATCTGCTTGGGTGAAATCTGTGATAAATCTTTTTATCATTGTTTTAATTCATTTTCGCTGTAAATTATAAAAAGATTTTTCCTGTTGCTCACAAATTTTTTAACCCCCCTCTTGGTTAGCCTCGGGACTAGTTCATCAGGGCTTAACATCCCTATCGAACTTTCAATTAAGAAATTATTTTAGGCATGATTGTTGTGAGTCCTCCAGGATGATATGGATCATCCGGTATGATTAGAATAAAATTTGAAAAATAAAATATTACCTAAAATGCGATTGGTGGCTATTTTTCTCAATATGTACTGATCGTCCTGTACGATATAAATTATCTAGTATGGTTAGTTAACCAAATTAGGAATTTTAGTTTTAACTGATCATCCAAGATGATTTATAATCATCTTGTACGATATGATCAAAAATAGAAAAAAAAACTCTAACTCACCTAATTTCTCCTCCTGAGTGTATGTGTGCAAGGTTACTTAGCTTCAGGATCCATCATAGTATATTTGACTCAAGAAAAGGTGAAAGATGCATTGGAATTGAAATTAAAGACTAACTAAATCCTAGTCTACCTGATCTTAAGCTGATTGACATTCCAAGTGAACTTGTGGACCTGAAAGGTTAGTGAACAGGGAAAACAAAATAGATATGCAAGAATAACATTAGTAAAAAATAGTAATATTTATTATCATCAAAATCATTGTACTTGGGCCCAGATTTGTAACATTGAATTCCTGAAATTTTAGTACACACAACATAAAATAAAATATCACAGAAATAGGAGAAAGCAATAATAGACACAATAATATTTGTTATCATCAAAATCACACTGCTTGAATCAGATTTGCAATAAATTCATGATTATATTTGAAATGCTATAGAAGATATGTGTGTGTGTGTGTGTGTGTGTGTGTGTGTGTGTTTGGTTTGTTGTGGCATAATAATATTACTCACAACTACATTTTATATTTAAATCTTACCGATTTAAAGGTGGATTGATTTGATTAATTGTTACAGATATTTTCTATTTACTAGAGCAATGCAACAAGAATTGTTTTTTTTAATATTTAGCAATTTTAATTGCCATAATACTACATAATTACAGTAGTTATAATCGCTATAATGTTGTAACAAAAACTACCATTATAATCCTACTATGGTGGTTAAAATTGCCTCTAATCTGTAATATTGTGGTTGTTATAACTGCTACTATAGGCATCACACCCGTACATCTTCCCCAACGATCTTAAAACCACTATGAAATATCTTTGCAAAGCATTGCATGGTGGTCTTGTAGAGATTTTGAAACTATTACAATAAATATTGTGTGGGGTATAACTACTGGAATAACCTATTATTAATGCTATGATTGCCCCTCTTTAGGTAGTGTATGCATAACAAAATTTAGCCAAGTCTCTCTCTCCTCTTCTCTCCTTTAGAGAAAGGATTAACTTATAGAGGAATAACACAAATAATGCTTATATGGAATCATTTCAAATTCATATAGTACATGACTGGCCATAATTTTACTTTATTAATTTATTTGTCATGAAAGGACTATAAGTGTGATATCATTATATTAAAAAAATAAGCTTACGTCATATAATATAGAATATTTTGGGTATTTCCTTAGGTATGACTCGGAGGTTCTCTCATATAGTAAATTTAATGAGTTATCTTTGAAATAATATTTCTTATTTTATTTCATTCATGAATGAAGCTTGCAATTTCTTTTTATGGTTCCTTGACTTTTTCCATAATTTATGGTTGCATTCACTATTTTGTGTGATTTTCAAGCATGGAACAAATACATTTCTTTTGGAGAGGCACCATGCTCTCAAAATAGAAGGTTGCCAAGTCCAACATTTAAGCAAATCATGTAGAAAAAATTTTAAATCATTCCATTCTATTCTTTCAAAGGGGGTGGGGGAAATAAGGAAAAAGAAAGGAGTTGACTAAAACATTAAAAATTATATGAAATTAATTTGCCTGATTTTTTACTTTTCTTGGGAACTAATTATGGTAGTGTTATATGGTGGTTGCTAGCTTGCGTCTTCAATGTCAACCTTGATCAAGCAAATTAGCCCAACCTTGTATTTTGATGATTATAAATATTATTGAATGATTATCTACTTATTCCTATATATTATTTTAGATATTTACTTTGTGCACAACTAACCCTTTAGGTAATAGCATACATGAAGAAAGACTAGTCATCCTAAAGAACTGATCTTAGGAGACCCATTTGAAAGTGTTAGAATTAGGCATGGACTTAGGAAGGAGATTAGTCATTCTGCATTTATCTCCATGATAAAACCAACCAATATAGATCAAGCCCTAGCTGATGAATTCTGAATCCTAATAATGTAAAAAGAGTTGAATCAGTTTGTTAGAAATGATGTTTGGGAGTTGGTGAGTAGACCTAAAGACCAGAGTGTTGTATGAATCAAATAGATTTTTAAGAACAAAATGAATGACTCTAGTATAGTAGTGAGAAATAAGGCTAGATTAGTAGCTGAGGGGTACTATCAGATTAAAAGGATTGACTTTAAAGAGACTTTTGCCTCAATAGTTGGATTAGAAGTTATTAGAGTGATCTTAACCTTTGCTTGCTTTAAAGGATTTAAGCTATATCAAATGGATGTTAAATGTGCTTTCCTAAATGGGGGAATTAAAGAGGATGTATATGTTAAGCATCCCCAGGCTTTGAGAACTCTAAATTCCCTAATCATGTATTCAAACTAAAGAAGGCTTTATATGGGTTGAAGTAAGAACCTAGAGCCTAGTATGAAAGGCTAAGCGCATTCCTTCTAGATAGAGCTTTTGTTAAGGATAGTGTAGACATCACCCTATTTCTAAATAAAGAAGGAGAAGACCTACTCATAGTTCAAATCTATATTGATGATATACTATTTTGGTCTACAAATAAAAATCTTTATGATAAATTCTTAACAACTATGAGTGAGGAGTTTGAGATGAGAAAATGGGAGAGCCAAACTATTTTCTTGGATTTAGTGTGAAGTAGAAGGATGATGGAACTTTTCTTAGTTAATCAAAATACATCAAGGACATCCTTAAGAAATAAGAAATGGATAATGCTAAGGTAATAAACACTCCCATGAGCTATACTATTTAGTTACACAAGGAGCCAAATAGAAAATCAATTGATTAGAAGAAGTATAGAGGGATAATTGGATCACTCTTTAGCTTGAATGTAAGTAGACCTGATATTATGTTTAGTATTTATCTCTATGCTAAATTTCAAGCTGATCCCAAAGAATCCCACATGAGAGCTGTTAAAAAAATTCTTAGATATCTTCTTGGAACCTAAAACTGAGGAATCTAGTACCCTAGATATAGTACATCTTTTGAGATCATAGGATATTCTGATTCAAACTTTGCAGGTTGTAGGGTTAACAGGAAAAGAATCTCTAAAACATGTAATTCATAGGATAATCTTTAGTCTTCTAGTCTAGTAGAAAACAAAACTCTGTAGCCCTATCTACCACTGAAGCAGAATATATAGCTATAGGGAGTTGTGTTGCACAAGTCCTATGGCTTAAATAATAAATCTTAGATCTTGGGCTACCTATAGGCACCATTCAAATCTTGTGTGATAAGACTAGTGCCATTTGCATATCAAAGAATTCAATCCAACATTCAAGGACCAAACAAAAAGATATTATGCACCATTTCATTAGAGACCATGTAACAAAAGGGGATATAGAGCTACATCTTGTAGCTACTGAAAATCAATTGGTAGATATATTTACAAAACCCCTAGCTTTTGAAACCTTTAGCAACATAAGGACTTAACAAGGTATTATAGATATTCATGCTTGAATCAAGATGATTTCAAAATTAGAAAATTAAATATTTTTTGTGTGCCTTTCTTTTGAATTTGTTTTATGATTGTTAGTATTATTGCTTTTTTTTTTGTGAAAGAAAATTTGAAAATTGGAAAAATAAATGTTGTTGTGTGTTTTTTCTTTTAAATTTGTTTTATGATTGCTTTTATTATTGCTTTTAGTTTTATAATTTATTTTATGTTATTTTTATGAAGCCTTCCTGATCATATCACACCACTTTCTTAGTTTTGCTCATATTATACTATATAATTTCATATTGTGCTATATGATATTCACAAAAAATATCAAATCATTGATCACATCACATCAATGGCTAATATTGATCAATCAATGGTGATCGTACTGTACAAACACCTACTTCATATTATACAAAACATGTGGCAATGGACGTTTGATGAATTGAATTCAGTTGGTATGATGTTTAATATCGTATTATACTGTACAAACACCTATTCGTACAGGATAATTTGACCAGTCAACGATTGTCCAATCTGACGCCTTAAGATAAGCATCTTCTCTCTAATCAACCAGTACAACTCTAATCATACTGTATGATAAGACCACCTTTTTGATTGATCGGACTGGCCAAAATTGAATGCACTTGATCATACTGTACGATGTCTCTATCGTACTATACGATATGACCATTCTATTTAGAGAGAGGAAATTCAAAGCTTTTCTTCACTCAATCCATTTCACTCTTCTTATCTCCTCCCTAAAGATCTTTTCCTTTGAAATGGCTAGAGGAAAGTGTTCATGAGCTCTAGTCTAAAGTTCTTCTCGACGTCCCATGGATCCTTAATTTATCGAGGCTGCTGATGAAGAGGCCTACAATCGGTACAAAATTATCAAGATCACCTCTTCCAAGATCATAAAATAAGAAGTTTTAAACTTCCAGGTACTCTAACTCTTCGCTCACACCACCCTTCAATTCATTCTCACACTTGCCTATATGTTCAATTCTAAACTTCTTTTCAAAATTTCCACTAGTCTCTGAATTAATATAAGGGTATTACCCTCCAATCTTATGTCAATAAGAGGCCTCTCAAAATTACCTACCAAAATTTTTATGAATTTCTCCACCTTTCCACAACTGGCAAAAAAGTTCACTTAATAGCTTCAAACACTAACTATAAACCCTTGAAAATACTACCCTTAGGAAATCTAATATTAGATACCACATCCCTCATGTTAATACCTTAGTGCAAAATTCTAGAATCATCTAGCATCTCCTTCGCAACTCAATAATTATAAAAGCTGGGGATCGAATTAACATCACACCTCTTTTATCCATGACTACCTACTTCATACTGGCTGAGATAGATTTCAATGCAGCCGATCTAATCATTTGGTATCTTGAGAATCTAACTTGTATTCGAGATCCTAAACATAAAAGAAAGCCAAATTTTGTCTTAGGTCACATAATTGCTTTCATCCTTGAATCCAAATACAACTTTTAATTTCCTGCATCGCTAGATCACCTTTTAATTTTCTATTCCAATAGCTCCTTCCATATTCTTTACAGCACTCGCCATTACAATGTTCACTATGTATACATTGAGCTAGAGGACGTGGAGGGAGGACAAGCACCAGCATCAGTTCTAGCACCAGCATCAGTTCTAGCACCAGTACCTGCCCACTAGCAATCTCAATATAATATGATGGTTCAGAGGTTTGACCACTAGGAGGCCCATTTTGACACCTACATAGCAGTGTAACAACAACATGAACATGATATGGCTCATTTTGAAAACTACATAGCACAACAGCACCAACAACATGAAAATGACATGGCTTGGTTTAGAGAGTAATTTGCTTCAATCCACCGATTCTTCTAGCCACCACCACCACCACCTCCACCTGATCAGGATCCTTCATACTTTTAGTATGCTTTATATTTTCATCCTTGTGTCTGTATTATTTTTACTTTTATGCTTCATAATATATGTGCTTCTCTTTGGTGTCTTTATTTAGCAGTTTTCTCTTTTTTGTGATGTCAAAATGGAGAGTACTTTGAATTAATCGTACTGGGTTATCCATGATTGTACTGTATGATTAGAGTCACCAAAATTGAATCTAAGGCTTTTGTGAGGCCTTGAATTTAATCTCTCTTAAGTGACTTGTTTCAAAGTCTTTGACTGCTAAGTGGGGGAAAAATAAGAGACACTATAGTGATAATGCAATACTTGGAGAGGAGGACTCCAAGGAGTGGACGTAGGTCACTGTTTGACTGAACCACTACAAATCTCTAGTGTGTTTATTCTGATTTTAATTCTCACATTTTTTTCTTTTTTAATTTTAATTTCGTTATAACTGCTTGGTGAAAATTATACTCAATGCTTCATTCTACTGATTAGAATATCATCTTCGTTGCTTAGATGTTTTGGTAAATTAATTCGCTTCTACACTAAGTGAAGATTATTACTTATTTTTTTTAATATTAAAAAATTAAAAATATTATCTTTATTTTTAAATTAAGTAATTAGTTTTTAAATTCACCAATTCACCCCCCTCTTGGTGTGCCTAGGGACAAGTTCACTTAGGCTTAACATCCTTATCAAACTTTTAATATATACTCATTAATGTAGTCAACTTGTGGAGATCAGATAAGATATTAAAATCCATATTTGTGCTGATAGTTTTAGGCTTTGGGGGATCTTGTGGCACAGTTGCTTGGTTAAGCTGGATATTCTTATCCTGCTCTTTGCCTTCTTTTGAGGTGGAGGAAGAATTTTTTTCCCACTTTTTAGGTGAATTTGCATCACCTCTTCAAATGAATCTTCCTCAGCATGGGAGTTTTTTGTATTTGACACTACTTTGGAATCTTCAAAATCTGAACTACTTCCAAGTTTTGGTCATTTATTTTTATGAGTTGGCTTACACTTATTTTTGTTGTTCGAAAAATATAGATGTTCATCTAAGTCAATAAAAGGCGATGTCATGTACCATGTTTCCTTAGAATAGGCTTTTGAATTAGCCTTATGAGAATTGAGAGGTCCACTTCATCCTCTTACATTTCTTCCACCTTTCTATCTTATAACTCAGCAAGTTTTCATTAGGATACTAGTCTCCTCTTCAAATTTCGAGTTGCGGTGTAAATCAGCCATGCATTATTCCAGCCTGATAGCTCATCTGGGAGGTTACTGTTATTCAATGATATAATCGATGTACCACTGGATTTAAGTCTTCTGCTGTGATGATCTCTTCTTCTTTTTTTTAAAGATCCAGATGCAAAAAATTTCTTTCGTCCTTGATCTTTGTAGTATTTTAAGGTCCTTTTTATCTGAGCTAGGCCCTTCTATAATTGGCTTCTTTGAGTGGAAGTGAAAGTTCATGAGGGGTGTTAAACCCTAAAGAATTAGTCCCGAGACTAACCAAGAGGGGGGTGAATTGGATATTTAAAAAATCTTCTTTTAACAAAAAGAAAAATCCCCTACTTAAAGCTTTTTCAACATAGGAAAATAGATAATCAATACAGCCTAATATTAATCATAGATTTTCAACCAGGTAGTTATATCCAAAAATAAATGGGGAAAATAAAGTGCAAAAAATAAAATAAAATAAAAAAGAACACACCATATTTATAGTGGTTCAGTCCAACCTGACCTACGTCCACTCCACGGAGGCACCCTCTAGGTATTGCACTAAAACCTTTTAGTGACTCTCCTTTTTCTCCCACAGCAATCCGGAGAAGCCCTTACAAAATTTTTCCACCAATCCGATGCGGAAGAGAACCAAAACTCCTTTCATAATTGGAGAACCTTGACTCCTTTTTCTCTCTCCAGGAGATGGAAGAGAACCATGAATCTCTTTAACCTTCCCCGGTACAGTGGAGTAGCCGGGTCCTTTGACACCAAAGAGATCTTCTTCTTCCCAAAACTTCCCTTAAGATGAACCTTTAATCTGATGGTACTAAGGTGCAAACTTTCCAGAGTAACCGTGTGAAATCCCCTCTACACTCCCTTGAAACCCCCTCCAAGGATCTTCTCCCTGTCAAACTCCACCCTTTCTTCTCTCCCTTTCAAGTTCTCTCTTCAGGTTTTCTCCAGAAGAATGAAGACACAATGGCTACCAAAGACTGTTACAAAGTCTTATGAGCTTAAATAGAGGGCTTCAAAAAACCCTAAAAATTACTTCGGCTATTAAAGATCGTATAGTACGATCACATGATTGTTTAGTATGATGTGCAAAATTTAACCTATTAGTACTGTATGATCACTAATTAGTATAGTATGAATATTTCAATTTGCCTGTTCATACTGTATGATCATCATGATAAATAGTTCAATTTGTCTGTTAATACTATATGATCATCAATACGAATGACCAATCATATAATACGATTAGTTTAACCAAAATGCAGTTCGTCTAGGACGAATCATGGGATGACCAAAATTATCTCTATTGATCGTACAATATGATCCAATTCGTACAGTACGATCAAAATGTTAAAATTAAGCAGATTCGATTGATTAATCATAGGATTAAATTAGGCAATATTTTAAACATCATATCGTATGATCAGATTCATACAATACGATTATAATAACTTTTCAAATTCAAATTTTGGCCTAATTTAATGGATGGCAGACTTTTTAATTATAACAGATCATATAGTACGATGTGGTGTCCATACTGTACGATTAGTTATATTTCAAAAATATTTTTCTTTGAAAAAATATAATATTTTAATTAATTTATATAACACCAAATTATACAGTACAATCCATATCGTACAGTACGATGTACAAAAAAATTAAAAATATTTATAATCATTTTTGCTCCCCTTGTGTGTGTGCATGGTCACCGAGCTAGCATATACCCTTATAGGACTTAACTCACGAAATAAAAAATACATCAGTGAATATTACAAAAATCTTTACAGTATAACCTATTCTACCCAATCTTGAGCCTTGAATCTTAATTGGATGGTGCGTGATGCTCCAAAATATTAGTACACACAAAAATAAAAATACATTACAAATACAAGTAGACATAAGGATGTGAGCCACAATATTTATTATCATCAAAAATATAAACTCATGAGCTCGAGTTACAATAGGAAGAGTCTTCGATCAACTTCTAGTTCTAAAGCATTCTTTTGACGAATGCCCTCAGCAGCCATTAAGGTATTCATCATCTTATTGGTCTTCTTTAAGATGAAGGTTTCCCATTCACCTTCCTCTTGTTTTGGTTCTTCTCCCATATTATCCTGGCATAAGATAGAAGAAATGATGTTTATCTTTTTCCTCTTGGGGTTAATTAATACACTGTCTGATAGTGTCAGTTTGCAACTTATGTAGCTTTTCTCCACTTAATTTTTGTATACAAAATATTCCTCGATTGGGTGACTAATGTCCCATGGTATCAATAGTAGTTCATGTCATTAATCATGTCAGCTTGTTCTGATCGGTGAGACTTTGGTAGCTGTATACCAATTCTGAGTGTATGTCAAAAAAATTTTCTAGTATATTCTTTCCTAAAAGTATACAGCTTATTTATCTTTTAAGGTATGGGCATTCTACTTTTCCTTTGCTTGTCTTGTCATCTTAAGCATAGTTGTTTCCCTTTCTCCTTTTTGTCAAGAGGAGAAGTAAATGCAACATTTACTTCATCCCTCTTGGAGTCATATACTCTAGGTTGTTTGCCTTTGCCAGAGGAATTGTTGTTGTAGCTATAAGTAATGCTACTATGCTTGAGCAGCCTCTCAAATTTAGCTACACGATCTAACAATTTTTGGAAGGTGTTGATTGTGGCCATTATTAAGTACAGAGCCATCTAATCATCAATATTTCCTAGGATTTTGATAGCATGCTTTTCGGTGAGCTATTATTCACACCTCATGTTAAGGTTCCTCCATCTTGTAATGTACTTAGTGATGGACTAGTCCTTTTTTTCTCGGGGGCGAGATCTGCAATCATTATCTTCTTTGTCTCGCCGGCAAACCATTTGATGAATAGAGTTACTAATTCAGCAAATATTTTTATTGAGTCATTTGGTAACTTAGCATACCACTCAAATGCCTTATTAGTGAGGTTACTGACAAATTGAGCACCAACAAGGTGTCATTTGCTCCGGTGTTATCACGGTGGCCGTGAATTGGGCCCAATGTTTCCCAAGGTTCTCTATGTTAGAAAATTTCTTGAATTATGGTACAATGTATTCTTTAGAGTATTTCACTTGCTCATATTCTATAGGATATAGGCGGCTTATACCCAATAAAGCTTCAACAATTTTGACAGTAATAACTGCTTTCACATTCTTATTGATAAAGTCCTCAATCAGGGTTTTGTTGATTATTTTGTCTTCTTTAGGCATTGTTAGCATCATCTCTAGTTGTACCTCTGGCCATTGGTTAGGAAGATCCTGCTCAGGAGTAGCAGCTCGAATATTTAAGGTACCAACATTCTCCTGAGGGTTTACAGCTTGTGTTCGGCCAAGTGCAGTTGCTAGACCAAGTTGCCCAATCAGTTCTTTTATCATGAAGTTCATCTCATCAAGATGAACATTTAGCAGGGCAATCTCCTGGTATTTTACTTATTGGAGAGATTATATTTCTTGTTGCAATCTTCTCATAGCTTCGCTAGTATCTTCTTCCTCAACATCTTTTGATTAGGGAAGTGTCGTATCTGAAGGAATTACTTGTTCTTGCATACCCCACGGATATTCCTCATTTTATGGATTTATAGCTACGATTCTATGAGTCTGTATTCTTTGACTAGGTTGTTCAGAGGTATGGCTGACCACTTGGACCCTTCCACATCCTTGTGATCATTTTCTTTCATTTTTTCCTTAGCATAATAGTCATCGTAGGGAGAAGACTTTTATCCCAACCATCTTCATTATAGTGCTCATCAGCCTCATAATCTCCTTCTGGCCAGCATCGATGCCTCCAATGAATTATTGGAGAGTCAAAAATTTCTTCATATATTATAACCTTCCCCTTATAAGCTAAGGTAGGTTTGATGAGGGTTTTCCAGAATGTGACCCTTGGTCACAATCCTTGAGCAGCCTTCTACAAGCTATGCTCTTGTAGTCATCCTTCAAAATTTTCATTTGTTTGGGCTCCTTTGGAACCCAAACCTGATGGCTTCTTATAGCAGACTTTGGATTATTTTCCCTAGGCACAGGGCAACGTCGGCTACTTAGCCCCTCAAATGTTTCTGAGTAAATTGACCTATGATAAGGTCGTCGGGACCTTTTTATATAGTCTTCTTTGTGAAGACTACCATGGGGTTTTCCCACATATCTTCTTTCAAAACCTGGACATTGTCAAGGCTCAATGCTTCTCATTATATCATAAAAAAGGAAGGTTTTTATTGCTTCCTCCATAAGGTTTCTTTGAAACCTCTCTCTTCTAAGAATTTCTTGAAGTCGAAATGACATCTTCATTCAATGACTTCCTCTAGCACCTTATCAGCTTTCAATTCTTCACAGCCTTTAGTTGTTTGTGAAGACGATAATAGACTGGTTCTTTCTTCTCTGATGGTTGTGGTTAGTTGGGACTCTCCCAGAAAGACTTCTTTAGTTTGCCTCAGGTATTATCACCTTTTACCTAACTTAATGGCTCAAAGCCATTGCTAATGGGTATATTGGCCTCCAACTAATGGAAGGGCTCCTGGCTTGGGGTGAAGATGTTCGCCCACCCATTTACTCTGAACTGAACATTAGCCTTTGTTCTGGCCTTTCTAGATAGCTTACTACCAATAGTGGAGGCTTCAGTGTCATGTCCTCCAAGAGCAAAAATAGTCTTCTCAGGAATATTAGGTGCATTCCTCTTCTGATTGGCCAAGTCAATGATAATTTACTTCAGTTTAGGGTCGGGAGCCTTTCATTTGGCCAATGGGGCCATCTTGGTGTGGATGTTGGAAGACCTAGTATTAGGCTCCCCATAGTGAACATCAGATTTGTTTGGATTCAAGCCTTTATCTTAGCTGGAGGGATTGCAGCAGGTGCAGTCGATAGCCTTGAGAACACAAAAGGTCAGGGTGTAGTGGCATTCTCGGTCATCATCTTCCTGGTTGATGTAGCTTCACTAGGAAGGAACTTAAACACTTTAAAAATAGTTCTAAATTGTAAAATGGTACCAGCATGGCTAGTATCGATGATAGTTTAGAGGAACTAGACTCTTCTCCTTCCCCAAGTTTAATAATCATCATGCTTTTAACAGGCAACATTTCAGTAACCTACAATAGAACTTGTAGGGATTATAGTCAACTTGATTTTTGTTGCACAAGAAAATATGACTTTACGATAAATGAACATCTATATATCTATTTATATGTATATATTTCATCTAGAGATGGAGAGAGAAGTAATCCCCAGTGAAGCCACCAGAAATCTATTCACTCAAGAAAAATAGGCACAAACCTTGCTCTCACAAGCTTAAGGTCCTTATTTTCCCAAGGTAAATTGAATTTTAAATTAACTAGATTTCTCCTGAGAGTAGTATCAGAATTAATTTAGATATGGGTCCTAATTCCTATGAGGGCAAGCCCTCATAGTTAATTATCCCTTCTAATGTATGGAAGAGCACTCTTGATTAATGATGAAATTATATTTAGTTTATGTATGAAGTGCAGATGTGTGTGTAACAGTGTGTGAATATTCTAAACCCTTATTTTAGGGGATGAAGGTAGACCCGATCAAGATCTCATGGTTTTATCTTCTCAGGGAATACCATAGGGTTTAGTCTACTATGTCTAGTGACCATTGATCATAGTCTCTAGGGAATTTGATTAGCAGTCATTGTTTACCTCCTCTTAAGAATTCTAAATGAACTGAAGTGGATATATGTTTCTTATTTAGTTTGGATCGGGACTTATGGCTCCATTTAGAAGTTTCCATAGTTTAAATTTGAATGGGGTCTTACGGTACTCTTTAGGAGTTGACTATAATGATTGGGTTTGGGCAGGAGCTTGTATCTTTTATTTGAAAGTAGCCCTAATAGTGAGTCTTACTGTCTTTATTAAAGGTGGCCTATATAACGGGTCTTACAACTTAGTCCTATAGACTAAGATGCCTATGGGTTTTAGATGTTCAAATAGGTGTTATGGCTTATAGGTTTAGAAGTTGCTTGACGATAGGTCTTACGACCTAGCCTTATAGGCTAAGTGGCCCATATAGTGGGGCTTACAACCTAGCCCTATAGATTAGGATGCCCATTGGAGGGATCTAAAGTTAGGTTGCTACGTAGATATTTCCCTTAGAAGTTGGATTTACGGCTTTCATTGAAAGTGGCTGGTATTAGTGGTTTAGGGTTAGGTTAATTTTAACTAAAGATTTTCATTAAGATCGACGGCTTCTATTAGAAGTTGTCGAAAAATGGGGATTTAGTTTTATAAAATTCATGATTTTGACACCAGTGTCAGCGTCCTGTTTTGCCAGCTTTGCTTCAGTACTAGCCTATAGTCATCCTTTTTGACACTTACTAGCCAGCAATTATGATTTTGACACTTACTAACTAGCAATTATTTTCTTCTCTAGCTTTCAGTAGTGTACTTATTTTGTGCTCACAGTAGTGCTTGTAAGTTTACTACTCTTTCTAGCATTAATTTTATTTATTATATGCTAACTTTTTGTCTACTTATTTGCAAGTGCTCGTGGTGAGCAGTTAAAGTAGCTGGAGCTTGCAATCACAGGGACTATAGTTTGCAGCTGCAAGAGCTGAGATTTGTAGCTACAAGAGCTGAGGTTTGCAAACTCTTGTAACTTGGAGAGTTGTGAGATTTTTGGTTGTGTTTGAGAGCTTGCGTTTGTTTTGCTCAGCGAGTTTGTTTGGAGCTTGTACTTAGGTTAGATTGTGGAAAACTTTATTTCCTGCCATTTTTTTATTTTAATTGCATTAATTAGATTAATTAATTAATTTTTATTTTAATCAAAGTAAAAATGTTCAATTTATCATCTTAAGTTTTAAAGTGTTAGATGTATTTTAAAATTATTTAATTAATTAAATTGATTGCTCAATTAATTTTAATTAATTAAAAGATTTAAATTTTGAATAAGAGTTATTTTTTATTTAATTAAAGTTTGATTTTAATGAATCTTACATTAATTGAATAACTTCAAAATTAATTATTTGATGATTTCGATTTCTCTTACTTGATTCAATTAATTAGTTTTGTTAATTAAATGGCCTCTATTTAAATTAATTAATTTTATTAATTAAAGTTCTGTGTTTTTGTCTCGTTTTTTCAGATTAAAGTAAATTGTTTTAAAATTTTAAGTAAATTTTAAATCAATTAAAGCTTATGTTTAAATTTTGTATTAACTCTTTTGATTTTTAATTAAAATTTTGAATTAACTGTTTGAATTTAATTGCTTAATTTCTAATTTATTATTTTTTTTAAGTTTGACTAGTTATTAAAAATTAACAGAACTTTAACTAAATTACTTTCAAATTAATTGATTTGCAATAGAATCTTATTTAATTAGTTTAATTGGTTATCTTATTAGGTTATCAAGTTAATTAATTTTTTTATTTTTTTAATTGGTTAATTTAAGTTAATTTAATAAAATTTTGAGGTAGGTTAGTTATTTAATTATTTAATTTATCAATTAATTAATATTGTAATTGATTGATTATTCTCAAATTAAATCAATCAATTGATCAAATTCATATTTTTTTGAGAAAATTTCGGCAGCCTTTCAGCGTCCCCTTCCCGCCAGGGGAGGTAAGGGAGGGCATTTGCCTTTCAGATCGACTCAGCCGGATCAAATCAACAACGAGGACTTTGGGGGAATGAATCCCAAAAAATGGTCTTCGAGGCTTCAATCCACTCGACCGGATGAGATCGACGACAAGGGCTTCTGGGACCGAATTAACCCCGGGACTTCCTTCGACTTGAAGTTTGAATGTTTCCTGTTTTTTTCTATTATAATTATTACTAGTATAATAATAATGAAATATGGTATAATAGATCCCTTTAATTTTAAGTATTATTATTATTAATAGTATTTCACTACTAATAATAATTAAAATACCCTGCTTCTTCTTTACTATTTGAAATCAAGAATCACTCTGGCGTGTGAAGCGGATAGAGCTGATTACACGATACACGCGAGCGGATGGATCGTACAGGCAAAGGGTGCGACGGGTTCCGTTCAGGAGTGAGCAGGTCAGAGCGTCAGCAGCAGGCGGGCTCGGCGGCAACAGGGGCAGGGTGTGACGGCTTAAGGAGTGCGAGAGGTCCGTTCGATCTTGATCGGGGTTCGTTCGGTAGTGATCGGGGTCAGACACCGACGAAAGGGGAAACTTTCGTCGCGGGAGGCTGTGCAGAGCTTGGGTTCAGAGTCCGTTTGTTAAAGTCAAACGCTGGGCTTGGTGGAGTGTGGCTAACGGAGGCGGAAGGGTCCGCTTGTGCCGACTCTTTGCAGGTGAGGTGGACGGAAGCTACTCGTGGTTGATTGGGAGAGACAAAAATTAAAGCCAAAGGTTTCGATTGAGTCAGTGCCGTTCGTCCTTTGCTTTGTATTTTAATATGAGATTAATCAGTAGTTACTTCTAGTGATCATAGAGAAGAGGTGACGTGCGGGAGAACATGCCATTCATTTTATTCATTTGTGATCTTGTATAACTGCATCTAGATGGAGGGACTAGATCACCTGACTTCTTACATCATAGCAAAGCAATTGATTAAAGCCCTCTTTCTTTCTTTTTTTTCGATAATGATGTTTTTATATCAAGATACAACCACATTGTGTAGTCTATTAGTTCCCTTAGTGGCTCCACCATTGACATAATCACATTACTATCACTGTATAGTTTACAGTTATCTACCAGAATTGAATGCACGTTTGCCAACATTCTAGGGTCGGTAGCTGAATGAACCGAAGCTTTATTTGATTCTTTCAATGTGAAAGAATTAAGCTCAGACATCATTATTTCAGTTTGGCATAATGTCATAAGCACCTTTACTCGCTCTTGGTTGTTGGAGAGCATCATAATTTTTTATTTTAAATATGTTTACCAAGAAAACTTTCAGTAAACATTGTTTAATTTTCAGTGTGTTCTCTGTATCTCATAAATGCCAAGGAGGAACATAGAAATGGTTTTGAGTGATGTAATTAAAAGGAAGAAATTTCTATGTTGAATTCGACATATTATAAATGTTTTTCAACAGACTTTGTGTAATCTTATCCATTCTTCATCGATCCGACTTTCTCTGTATCTCGGCCTTACATGATGTAAGGCCGAGCCTCAGCAAGCATCTTACTATCCAAAAATGTAGAACACTTGCTTTCTCACCAATCAAACATTGAACATGGATAAATGTTTAGATTGTACATGCATCCATTATGTATATTTATTAGTATATATTTCTATTTGAACAGAAACTTTGCCAGTTAGAGAGTATAACCCAGTCGACCCACACTACAATTCACGGAGATCAATAGAAGAAATGCTGAATGAATTAAAAGAAATCATAAGAAAGATATATGAAAAATAAGCTATAATCAAGAATAGGCCATCATAGAACAAAATCCTTATAGTTTGGAAAAAAAAAATTGTCAATGCATTAAAAGTAATTTTTAAAATACTCTCTATAGTATTTTTAAAACCATATTAATTAAATAAAACTTACCGTGGCTCCAAATTCATAGGGATGGATCTTGGGGATATTTAGGACATTTTAAAATTCAACACATGAATTTGAAATCACTAAGGGCTTCAATTAACCTATTTAAAATTTTAGTTCAAGAAATGACCTATAATTTCATATTGATATAAATGCAAATCCATGGGCAATTAGGGTGATTGTTTGTGACTTTTAAACTGATGTTTCAAGAGTTAGTTTGCCATTAATTTCAACCCCATCCCATTTCTAGATTACCTTAAATCAATTTTCAAATGTATAGTTGGATTTACTTTAGAAATTAATTAAAAATTCTAGGGAGGCTTTTATGCTTTCAAATTTCTTAGGATTAGACCACTAGTTTTGGTGAACCTTTGGTTTAAATTTCAAAAGTTTGGAGGTCATTTAGTCTATCAATTAGAAATCTCAAATTCACCTTGCATAATTAACTTAGAATTTTTAATAAATCATAATAAATTAAAAATAAAAAATTTGAATAAAGAACTCTATGCATTTGATTTGATCCTTTATGGGAGATCATATGCTTTACAAATATGATCCTAGGACTTACTGATCAATGACTCCCGACACTTAGAAGTTATTAATTGTTATGTTCTTTAAAACTTAAAATAAATAATTTTGTACAAAAATATACCTTTAAAATAAATCCAAAATTATAAAATTTTAGAACTTAAATAAAATAAATTTTCCTTTGACTTGAAATAAATTAAAAATAAAATATTATATAACATTAAATAATAATAAACCTAGGACCAATCTGAATAATATAGCCTATTGTACACACTTTAGATGATTTTGATAGGACTACTGACTCTAGTCTAGGCTAGGCCGATGGTATGATTTGTTTTGTTTGTATCCTTCCTAAAGGGTATTCATGTTTGTAGTATTTACTTTTTGTACTATAAATATTATGTTTATATTCCTGTTGGTGTACCTTAGATCATTTAAGATCATATTAGGCTCTTAAATTGTGTTATATTTTCTTATACATACACCAGCACCATATTACATATATGCATTTCTTTTATATTCTTGCAGAAAGTAGAATGTAACTAGAAAATGATGTAAATATAAATGTAAATATAAATATTTTATAATCTTATATAGTTAAATTGAGTTGTACAGTGTCAAGAGTTATAAAAAGATTAAAGATGATTGTTTATATAGAATTTCAAAAAGTAGTGATCCTTCTTCCTTTGAAGATCAGTATCCTTTGAAGATCAGTATCTTTTGGAATCTTAAAGAAGACATTGGAGCGATAAGATTCAAAAGATAAAATAAGCAATCATATTTAAATCTATATTATTACAAGATTTAGAAATTCAGGCTTGTTGTTGGTGGAGCTTGACCACATTTACTTTTTCAGCTGACACTGAGTTATACTTTATTTAAATTATAAATGAATAAAAGTATTATTTATATATTAATATCATGCATCATTTTATTACGCAATAAAATTCATTTGTATATTATAAAGTCCTGATTAAAGTTTTTTGAACTAAATCTCCTTGATTCCTAGGATTGAGCTATCTAATCTTGCATACATAAGGCAATAGTTTGGTGCTTAGGATTGTTAGCTAGCAATCCACTCTAAGCAGACATAAGTTCAAATTGTCTACATTATTCAGTCTTTCTACAATTTCAGTTCCTCTGTCCCTGAAAGGATTATCCTATCATTCCAAAATCTAAATATCAAATTCTAAATCTAAACTTCAATTTAAATTCCGAGACTAAAGTTTACATTTTAATGTATGAAATTTCTATTGAGATCTTTTGAACATAAACTTTTTATTAAATCAATATGAATTTGGAAAATTTAGCCCTCAATTTAGTTAGAGTATTCTCTTTTAAGATATAATTAACTTTAGGGGCTTTCCCTTATAGGGAGTCTAGAGGCCAGTATAAAAATAAATCATATCTTAGTTTTTTTCTAAGGTAGGGGAAGAATCTTGTGTATGCAGACCTTAGCTTTATACATTGGTTTAATTTCATATCAAAATGATTAGTGAATATCCCTCTTATCCTTTAGGATGAATTGAGTATTCCTTAAGATGTATTTGATTATGAAAATAAATTAAGTTTTTACTCTTCAAATCAATAGTGAAACATTAGTCTATTCCTCAGGATGATATAATACTAAGCTATGTAAATAAATTTGATCAAAAAAATACTAAAGCAAATCATGTGTGACAAATGAATTTCAGCAACACCATAAATTGTCCATAGTCATTATCCTCATAACCTCTTCTACCTGAGGAGGGCTTATGCTAGGTTAGTTGTTATTCTCAATCACTCGTAATTGGTCTCCTTCCACTTACTGAGTTTGTATTCTTTGAAATTGGTTGCAATAACTACTCACTAGTTGTGTACATAAAGCTTAATAAGCAATATTGCTTTGGCACCGTGGAAGAGCGAGAATAGTTTTTGCTCGATTTTTAAGGAATGAATCATCCTAAGTGCCCATAAGGATGAAGGGAGCACCTCCACCCATTTGTCTTTTATTCCTTCGACCTTCTTCCTTAAGAGGCTGGGATTTTCTTATTGACAACATCAATTTTATTCATTAGTATATAGCTGGACTGAGGTGAACTTTAGGTGAATGCCTTATAAGTGGCAAAAATCCTTTAGTGTCCTATAATGTTGAAGGTGAGAATGGTCCCAATAAGTCCATTCTCTATACTATAAAGGGAAAAGAGCTATTAACAAGTTGTAGCTTGTAAGAAGGATGTAGTTGTATAGGGGAAAATTTCTAGCATTGAGGGAACCTTTTAAAGAATTCCTCTACATCCTTCCTCAAAGTCATCCAGAAGTATCCTTGCCTCAAAATTCTATGGCGGAGTGTTCCTCCTCGTAGGTGACTTCCACACTCGCTTGAGTAGACTTCTTTGAGATGGTCTCTTTCTCATCTTCTCTAATACACCTCCAGTTGTGTGAAGTTGCCAACCGTCTAAATAACTCACCCCCTATGAGTCATTATTTAGAAACTTTGATCATAGACCTTTCCTGGTCACTAACCTCTATACTCATCACTCCTCTCTAAAGATAATATATAATTGGGTTTAGTCAACTCTCCAAATGAATAGCTCCGACCTAAATGACTTTCCCTTCTTCTATGGTAAGCCTTATGATCTTCACTATAGGTCACCCAGCTGGGCTTCCCTCCTTGGAGTGGAGATCAGCAAGTTGGTTTTGTTCTGTAGGGATTTGAGTTATCTTAAAGTACTCTTGCTTGCATATTTCTTCCTTTACCTTAAAGAGATATTTCAAGAGTAACTCATCCCTCACTTCATACTCATAGTTGATCTGGTTCACCATCAACTACAAGTCCAAATACACCATCAACTGAGTTGCCCCAAGCCCTATAGTGAGTCATAGGCCAACGAGTAAAGCTTCATACTCGGATTGGTTATTTGTGACTTTGAACTCTACTAGCAGCTTGGGTGACAGCGATTCTAGTGGAGCTTCTTAGAACCATGCCCACATTGAATCCTTGTTCCCCTTAGGCACCATCGGTGTATAACGTCTAATATTGCTAAGAAGTCACCACCTCTATCATGCCATTTTAATCATTAAAGTTAACCAATAAGTTTGCACGTGCTTTGGCCTTAATGGCTGTCTTTGGAAAGTAAGTTATCTAGAACTTGCTTAGCTCCATTAACCATTTAAGTTGTCTTCTCGAGTAATTAGATTTGGCAAGTATAGCTTTTAGTAGATGGTTGGTCACTACTTGGATGAAATGGGCCTGGAAGTATGGTCATAATCACCTAGAAGTATTGGCCTACTTTAATGATAAAGGTTATTTTTCATAGTTGACCGAATGCATTTTGATTTCATGGTAGTCTAAGAAGTCAACTAGGAAACTCAGAATTAAGTATCCTACTACTGAACTGACTAGAGCATCTATCTTGAAAGTTCGATAGGGATGTTAAGCCCTTATGAACTAGTCCCGAGGCTAACCAATAGGGGGGTGAATTGGATATTTGAAAATTTCTTTAAACAAAAAGAAAAAATCATTTTTATATCTGGCAGTGGAAACAAATTAAATCAATAATAAAAAGATCAATCACAGATTTCACCCAAGTAGTTAATCGCAATAAAAGAAAGTGCGAAAAATAATAAGAAAGAACACATCAGATTTATAGTGGTTCGGTCCAACTTGACATACGTCCACTCCTCGGAGGCACCCTCCGAGTATTGCACTACACTATTAGTAACTCTCCTTTAGCCCCCACAGCTAGGCGGAGAAGCCCTTACAAAATCACTTTCACCTTCCCCCGTGCGGCGGAGTAGCCGAGTCCTTTGACACCAAAGAGATCTTCTTCTTCCCAAAACTTCCCTCGAGACGACCCTTGAATCCGATGGTACTTAGGTGCAAGCTTGCCGGAGAAACAGTGTGAACCCCCTCACACTCCCTCGAAAATTCCCCTTCCAAGGCTCTTCTCCCTCTCAAACTCCACCCTTTCCTCTCTCTCCCTTTCAAGCTCTCTCTTCAAGTTTTCTCCAGAAGAAATAAAGCCTCAATGGCTGCCAAAGACACCTATCAAGTGCCTTGAGAAAGCTTAAATAAAGAGCTCCAAAAACCCTTTCAAATCAGTTCTGGCGGCAAAGATCGTCCAGGACGATCGCAGGATCGTCCAGGATGATGTGCTCCAAAAGACAGCTTCAAAAAACCTAAAAACTCAATTCTGCCGCCCAAAATCATCCAAGACGATAGCAGGATCGTCCAGGACGATGTGCAAAATTTGACCTAATAGTCCCGTACGATCACCTGGACGATATGTTCAAATTTGCACAAATCGTCCAAGATGATTAGAATATCAAATTAAGAAGATTTGATTGACTAATTACAGGAATAATTTAGGCAACATTGTCATAGATCGTCCAGTATGATATGGATCGTCCTGGACGATTAGACCACAAATAGAACCTTATAATCTTGCCTGAATTATTATGGCGGCTAGGGTTTTGAGACCGTAATGGATTGTCCAGGACGATATAAATATCGTCCAATACGATTTATTCAAAAGTTGAACTTCTGGTTTTGACTAGATCTTACTCCCCCTGAGTATATGTGTACATGGTCACAAATAAGCATACATCCTTACAGGACTTGACTCAAGAAATCAAAAAGTACATAATTGCATAATATAAATATTATCACATCAAAGCCTATTATACCCATTCTTGAGTCTTGAATCTTTCTTGGATTGATGCATGCTGTTCCTAAAATGTTAGTACATACAAACAAACATATATTCCAAATACTAGGATATGTGAACCATAATATTTGTTATCATCAAAATAAAAAGTCGTGAGCTCGAGTCACAACAATCTCCCCCTTTTTGATGATGGTAAATATTATTTGTTGGATTTGTAAATAAAAGTATTTTCTCCTAATCTCCGCCTCACTAAGAAAAGACTTTTAAAAATAGGGAGAAACACATTTTTTTATTTTAAAAAAAACTTCACAAATACAACGAATAAAAATAAACTTCGCAAATACAATAGTATGTTCTCCCCCTTTGACATTATCAAAAAGAAGAAGAGCATAGAAAAATAAAATAAAATAAATAAACTAAAAGATCGAACACGGTCCCTGATCTGGAATTTTTTTTTTTGAAATATCAAGAATTTTCTTGTAATGAGAAAGTTACCCCTTGATTTTATTCAAAAAGCTAAGGCATGAATTGACTACCCATAACCCAGAAAGGTTAGAAATTTAAAAATTGCTAAACCAAGCTCAGTTTTTTTTAAAAAGGCTAAAAAATGTTTTAAGCCAATATCCAAATCAAGGAACAAATTAGACAAGAAAATAAAAAATCTTTTCAAAACTCCTTTCATGAAATATATCTAATAGAAGATTAATGCAAAGTAATAAATCATAAATCATGATTTTTAAGCTCAAGTAATGAATCTATCAACAAGACATAAGAGTTTACTAAACTTTAGAGATTTACAAGAAAGGAAGCTAACTTTTTATGGGCATATTTTGTGCCTCTTTTCAATTTGGCGCACTTTGCGATTCTTTTAATTTTTGATACACTTTGTGTATCCTTCTATTTTCGGCGACATCGCACATCTTTTGATTTTTAATACACTTTGTATATCCTTCCATTTTTGGTGATATTGCGCATCTTTTGATTTTTGTAATTTGCCTCCTTTCTAAATTTTTAAAATCAATAAATCTTATTCTTTTGATAAAGACGAATAACCTGAATAAGATATCCTTGGTAGGAGGTATTCATCTTTTAGACATGTCGAGTTCATATTAGTGAATTTCACACACATTCTCCAATTTCTCATCACCTTTTATACCGTAACCATATTAGAGATCTAGTATGAGTATTGAACCTCTTTGATAACATTGGCCTCTATTGGCTTTCACACCTTCTCCCTTATGGGCTCAATGAGTATGACAATTATCTTCCCATTTTTATCTTCCTTTCCATATTAAGCATATAGTAGGTGACTTCTTCATTAACCCCTGGCATTTCTACTACCATCTAAGCAAAGACATTCAAGTCACCTATGAGGGCCTAAATCAATATGCCTCAATGCTCCTTGCTAAAGGATGCACTTGTTCTCAAGGTTCAATTGGACTTGCCCTCAATTAGTAGTACTTCCTCTAAAGCCTCTATAGTATCGAAGTCTTAACCTCATTCCAATCCAACTGTAACATTTTCTCTACGGAATTCACCACCTTCCCACTACTCGCAAATAGTAGATATGCAACTGGATGAGGTCACCTCTCACCACTATTTTCTCTCTTCACCTAAGAACATATGGGTGGATACCATGGCTCTAAAGTGTTCAATAAAGGACTTCCAATGATGGCAGTGTAAGTTGTTGGAGAGTCAACTATGATGAAGTTGGCGATTGCAATATACTAGCGATCACCCTCACCCTAAGTGATAGGTAGGGAAAGTATTCTTCAGTCTCCTTGCTCTCACCAGAAAATCCATAGAGTGGCCCTGCAGTAGGGGTGAGCTGGGAAGCGAGCAATTTCATGACTAATAACCACAACATTATTTTGCAGGTCCCCTTCGGCAAGCTTGACAACTTCATTGAAAGTGATAGGGGTGATGCCCACAACTTGAGCTTGTAAAGTGGACACAAAGTTCACTACTATGATCCTATCTCTCTTCGCACTTGCTAGTGGCGCCTCTCTCTTGCCACCCATGATAGCGAGCACTACTCTAGTGATGTGCATGGTACGAATAAGAATATGCTTGTTCCCATTGCTTTCAACTAGGGCTTTCAATGGGTATTGACCTAGGTCGACAAGTATGAATACCTTCAACTTTCCTAATTGATGAGATATTCAATAAGACCATGCAAGTGATGATACTCATCCATGTCATAGCCATCCTCCTTATGAAAGGCGCCATATATTAAAGTGTCCCTAGCATTAGGTATTGCCTTTAAATGTACTGGGCGCTGAAGAATTCCTTATTCTGAATGGCCTTAACAAGCTCAAATATGGATACTTGCAGTGGAGTGTAGGTTGGATAGGTTGGCAAATGGTGTGCAGTCGCTTTTAAATATGTTGCTTTTAGATATGAGCAAGCAGCATAAACTGGCTCCTCCACCCTTGGTGCTGGAGGTTCAGCAACCTAGCTTGCAAGGGTACCTTGGATCTTCAAGACTACGTCGATCTCGGGAAAGATTCGGCCTCCTATCATTCCTATCCCTAGGATAAGTTCTTTATCTCTCACATCCTCATTACTACTCTCTTTTGATGGCTAATCCATAAGAGTGAGTGGCTGAGGAGGACTCGATCACTTTGTTGTACTCTTCGACATTCACATGGCTACTGCCCAGCTCTAACAGCCTTTACGAGTGTCCTCGACTACTGCAAGCCGAGCGCATATAATGGACCCTCTCTTAGTACTTGGGTCAATGTGGCCTGGCAACCTATAAGCTTTAGGTCCTTTATGTCTAACATTTCTTTTTAAAACCTCACTATGAAACTCCTCAATGACTCCCGTAATTTATGACTCATCTTCAATAGAGCTTGCAAGCTCTTTTCGGATTCTGGGCACTGGCGAGTTGAATCATAATTCTTTTAAATTTATAAAAAGAGGCGATCACTCCCAAAATTAGGCAAGTGAACCACCTAAGCACCAACTCCTTAAGTGTCATAAAGAACATATGATAATTAAGGGCATCATCAATATACATAAGAGAATTCATCAATTCATAAGTAGCCACATGGTCAAGTGGATCAACTTGCTCTAATAAGACTTTACGTGTGGCATTTTGAACTTGGGAGGCAAACTAGCCAAGGCAATTGCCCTAATAAAGGCTTTGGTAACTCGCCTAGTCGGTGGACTGCAACCTTCGTCACTCAGCAACGTGCGAGTGTAATTAGAAATTGGTGTTGAGATTAGCATTTTATCTTTTTTGCTGCATATGGCAAACTACCTAATCAAAATCATTTTCCCTTCAAGGCTACCAACCTTTCCTACATTTCATATAGGTTTCAGTTGGTGTAGTCATCATTCTCCTTGTTTATAGAAGACTCGTGTTGAATTCCCTTATACATTAGGGTTTATTTTCTTGCCAACTGTATCAATCCATGCTCACTACACCTGAGAGGATGTTGGATCCAAATTTGTCCATGAATGACACCCGACTCTACTAGCAAGCCTACTTGATGAGTTGATGAGTTGAACTTCTGAGAATGAAGAGGATGAGGTGAGTAGAGAAAAATGCTACAAAATACTCAACAAAGCTATAGATCTAAAAATGGTAGAATATTCACTATCAATCAAAATGACCAAGACCCAAAAGTCCTCAAATTATTCCCCATTACCCTTTATTTATAGAGCTATGAAGACTAAAGAAAATATTATATAAAAAAATAAAAATATAATGCTACACAAAATACTTACACAATGTTGCACACTATACTAAATACGTGCCATCTCTAAATAGGATGAAAGATAGCAAGGCTAGAACAGTCTGGTGATTTTCTTTAGGATGAGTTTGATAGTGCCAAGTAGACAAGGGTGATTATGCTCAAGCACGTACTACGATGAAAGGGGACCTATGATTAATGTGCTTGCTAATTTTGTTGGTGACTTGTGCGAGCTCTTAGACCGTCTGAGGAGAGAGGCGACTAAGGTATTATCGTACGGAATGAGAGCTCTTGAGTTCGATGGTGGTGAGTAAGTAGGTTGCAGATCTCGTGAGTAGGTGCTTTCTTATAAATGAGATTAGTGAGGATGGTCTCTCCAAAGGAGAGCGAGTGCCTAAGGTTGCTCTAAAGGGGGAGTAACTGAGGTAATGGCCTAGATACATGACAAGTTGCTAGCCTTATGAGAAATCCCTAATTCACCCCACAAAGTCTGAGTTCCTTGATGGGTCTGAGCGAGTAGCGCATATTGATCACTTTAGACAAGTTCTTTATGAGTTCCTACCGAGTTGCTCCACTCGGATCGTTAGATAAGTTCTAACTATAGAGGATGAGTTTCTATCATGATCCCCGACTCTATATATATATATATATATATATATCACTTTTATCCTATGGCAATTCAATAATAATATAATCATTTACACGGTTACTTGACAAGCCCCGTCAGGCTAAAGATGTTTAACCGTACGAATGCAAATCACTTTGACAAAAACAGCCGAATATTTGGAAGATTTAAGATTACAACTGAAGCTATAAAACAAAAATTTGCGAAATCAAAGGTCTAGCACAGTAAAATAAGAAAGATTGCAACTGCATTCAAATTTTTATCCACAAATAAAAAATGTCGTGGAATAGAATACTTTACATGTATTGATACAGCACCAAACTTCTGTTCAAACTCACCTGATTATAAACAAAATTAGTACAACAACCTCTCAAGTGTCCGCTCTTCACAAACAATCAAAAGACAGGAAACTAAACAATGTAACACAAAGAACAGTAAAACTACATTCCTGAAATCTCTTCAACTGCTTCGGGCAGTCCATGCAGAGGTGATGACTTACTTGAAATTGGAGTACCCAACACAGAGGAAACGTTGCTGAAAACAGTGCTATCTCCAGAGGTGCCAGGAGTTTCCTTACCGGAACTTGAATCCAAAGCATTTTCATCAGCTTGATGTGAACCATTCAATGCATTGCAGTGTGGACAATAATATGTTATATAAGGAAAATCCTCCTTCCTGGCCAAACCTGTACGTATTTAGAGCGTTAGAAGGATGTAATGGTAGAACTACGCTGTTTTAACAACTCCCTTACCATTGTGCATATGGCAGTTGCCACAAATGAGAGCATAGCATTGGCTCGGATCCTCACCCACCAGTAGAGCTGCTATTCTCGCCAGCCATCCACCTTCATTAGGGTTTGGTCCCTTGTAATGCTCAACAAACTCTTGATTTTGTAAGGCAGCTTCGTGTTCTTTGGTGTTGTAGCGAATGGATGGATCATCAACAAACTGTTGTAAGGTTCCTGTGCTGTGGCTCCTTGTGTGAGATGGTTTTCTGTTTCGAAGTCCCTTAGATTGCACTATCTCCATATCATTGCTTTTACCTGTTGACATGCTGCTAGCAACTGTAGAGTCATCACCTAAGAATACTTTCAAGCCAGAATCTGCTCCCAGCTTTGAGGCTAGGACAGTTGCTGCTGCAGCTTTTGCAGCGGGATCCAAGTCATATTTCTGAAATAAAGACGTCATTGTTTAGTGCTGAATGCTTGAAGGCACATGAACAAGTACGAAAGACACCAAAATCGCAATTTAAATATACCTGAATAAGCTGTTGCGTTGTGTAATAATTTGTTCTCTCTTTAAGCTCATCAATCTTAGCTTTTCTTTCTGCGCGAAGTCTCTCAAGTGTCTTCTGGTCCTTCCGTTCGACTACAAAGACGATAAGGTAATTATCATAGCATAATGATCATATTCACATTGAAATTTTTGTCTTCTTGCATCACATAGTATTAGAACAATTTTGCACATCAACAAAGAAAAAGGACAACCGAAAATATCCTCATTCACATCGTTTATCAACTTCAACTTCAAACAAAACTGAGAGTTCATACCTAGAGAAGAATGTTTAGTTATTATATGGGTAATGTAAAAAAAATTCAGAATCAATTTATTTGCCCACTCTTTTCTTCTCGTGTAAGAGAAAAGGATAAAACTGCCTTGCAGATAAAAAAAATAGCATAAAATTAGCAAATCCTTAACAGCTAAAGCAGCCAAACATAATGAAAGATGCTACACAAGTTGAGATGTTTTGCAACTGGTTGAAACAAACTTTGCAAGCCATGTACTGCTATAAATGATAAACACAAATGTAGAATAAAAATGGTAAAATAAATACTATCCAAAAAGATAGTTTATTTTTTGGGCGGCTTGGGTGACTATTCACTTATTCAACATAAACAACAGTTTCTCAAGCTTAAAATTCTTTACCTTTTGCTTGTTTGTGAATAAGATGCCCAGCTTTAAACAATAAACTTAATTCTAGAATACATCATTTTGACCATATATATATTCACGTGTGTGCTAGTACAAATACCGAGGAGTAAAAAAGAATTTATAATAAATGGAGACGTGCGGGAGATGCTGTAATAGTATATGGTTAAATTTTTTTTTTCTGAAATAATTAATACTGTGAGGTCCAAATAATTGGGAAAAAAATATATAGAATCAAATTTAAAGAATAAAAAAGGGTTTCAAAGATTGTGATAAATATAGCATAATCAAATTTGCAAGTTATGTAATGAACCTATGAGTGGGAATGATGACACAGATAGAAAATGATGTATAGGAAACTTGATTCCATTTTCAGAATACATATATAAAGATGATTTTTATGTGTAAGAAATTAATAGACTAAGATGTTTGGTTTGCTTTGCCCAAAAAAAAAAAAAGAAATGCAAAAAAAAAAAGAATATAACGTAAAAGGAATATAGTGTACTTGAAATATTAGATTTGTTTGATTGAGCGTAAAACAAATGAAGGACATTATTTTGTGTTGTTGGTTTGAATGTAAAATGAATTCAATGTAAAGCTTGCTGATGGTGGTCAGCATTAGCTGCGAGCAACGACATTGGCAGGAGCATGGTGATGATAGTGGCTTGTGGTGACAATGCCCAATAGCTGATTGTGGCGGGCAGCAGGCCGCGTCGCGCGTTAGTTGTGAGAGGTGGCCTGAGATGGCGATCGAAGGTGGAGGCAGAGGTGGTCGGCAAGAAGTGGCAAGGTCGGGTAAGCGGTAGAGGCGGGAGCAACGACGACATTAGTCAAAACTTCACTCTTGCAATGTATTTAGAATTCGACCAAAATCGATTTAATTCTAAATACATTGAATATGAATTTAAATGGTGAATTTCAAAACTTTAAAATTTAACATTACATTCTTTTTTATCCAAATCAAATAGCTTGTTTCTAAAATACATGCATGTGAAATAATTTATAACCAAACTTCATCAAACCAAATTACCCCTAAGTATCTATAACACGCAAAGATCTTCATATGATTTATATTAACCATGAAAGGGCATCCAATCAAATACCTGAAGAATGATTTCATAAGAAATACAAATAAAAAGTATTCATTAATAGGTATGTTAAAGCTATATATATATATATATATTAATGAAACAATTATCAAATTTAAAAGTAGAAATGGACAGATTTCAAATAAAATAAAATGATCTAACATACTACATGTCATGAGTTATATGCATTCTTTGAAGGATGAGCACTAAAATCAACCCATGTACGTCTCAAGTGACAATACGATCATGTGAAGGACAGTACAAAAAAATATTTCAATTACAAGAGTACATCCAACGCGAAGTTTAAGTCTTTATGCATTCATCATGGAGATAATTAAAATAGATATTTTTGTATGTCATTTTTTGAAGATAGTCTGACAAAATGAAAGTTAGAATAATCACAGTTTAGAGTACAAGGGCTTTGGAGTAGCAAAATAAAATATGAGTGATTGGTTCACAATTTCCATAGATGTAGAAATAGTAATTATCAAGCAATAATAGTGGAGGATCACGTAATAAATTACGGTATAGGTTTACATATCCTAGCTCTTTTATACAAAAGAATAAGATACTAGGAAGGTTATAACTTATAAAATTAAAGATGCGTGGTTAAAATAGAAAAGCCTTGAAAAAATTATATGATAAAGGATTATCATAAAGATTAAAAGGTAAGCTTTGTTAAAAATGATTACTAGGATCAATTATGCTATGTGGATCTGGTTATTGAGATAAAATGCAAAATTAAAGTAAATTAGTTTTGATAATAAGTTCAGAGTATAAGATTAATCAATAATACGGGTGCATAAAATCAAGATAAGGCACAGGAAGGGAAAATAATAGACCAGAATAAATTGGCTATAATTTATGACTACAGTTTAGCATAAAGTAGTAACGTGGGCACCCCATGCAACTGAAGCTAATGGAGATGAAAGAATAATAAAGCAACCTCAAATAGCTGGAATAAGTTGCCGGTGATGATGATGAATATCATAGTTTGAGCACTAAATCTGTACTACAAAGAAATCTTTTCAAACCAGTTTACCAGGAAAACAGATCTACTATTTCAACTGTCAAGATTTTAGTCCACCAGAAAGTTTATGATCATTCTTTCCATACATTCTTCTGAATGGTCCTATTAAAAGCTGTATAAATAATCTCGAGAACAGAACCTAGGCTACTCCAGACAGCACAATAATAATTATAAGAAGCTACCTCCTAACTGGAGGAAACTGCAAAAAAGACCGCATAATGTTGTACATCCTTTAAACAATGTTTTTTAGGTTCAATTAGTTCACCACAGTTCAACTAAAACAGAAACAAAGAAGAAATCAGGAAGGAAATTTAATGCAATGTTTGAGTTTAGGATAATTACACATTCTTGTGAGGTTTGTCAATGCTGAATATACAAGAATTGATATGATAGGTAAGGCAAACATAGGTAACACCCTTAGAGCCCTCATCTTCCACTCCAGATCCAGTGATCTTGTTGTCATAATAGCATAAGTCACTGCAATTACCTGGTAAAGATATTAGCAGTCATTTCAAAACTTGCAGATGAATATATTTACAAAGAAACAGTACAAGTAGTATGACATTCATAAAATCCAGAAATATGGATGCCTGCAAAGCATAGATATCAATGTTGGAGAAGATGAAGAATATAGCAACAAGCCGATTAATGAACACCAAGGCATGGTAGCATTCTAAAGGAAGAATATAGTCCAAAATCAACAACAATGCCCTAGAAGCAAAAAATGATGGAGAGGTAGAGTCCACATATTAAGAAGAATACAGGAGATAATACTCATCAGAATATGAACGGCATAGAAGCCTCACAAAGGACATCAAAGGATGCATAACCAATTCACTGTTGGTGTTATGTCAGCTACTAGTGAGGCTATTATATTCTCTTCCTCTCATCTCCTTTTTTTATAATTTTTTGCCTTCACAATTAACCCTTTATTGTTGAAAATCCCAATAGGAATGACCTTTGTAGGATATTTCAGCGGAGTTTTTATGATATCTCATCTTCCCCCTCCAGTACTATGAACCAACTAAAAAGGTAAACATTAAATTACTATTTCTGTTAATTTTTCTGTAATTCACAGTAGGTATTAACATTGCTTTGATCAAAAGATTTTAAATCTAATTGAAATCGAACTTTATTTAAATAAGGATTAAGGGGATTCTACATAAATTGAAGGCAGGATAGTAAATCTTAACTTTCTCACAGTTAGCCCAACTGAAAAAAAAAAAAAATTTAGATGTGACCATTGCCTCAGAAACTTGCACTCAAAGAACTTTATTGTGATTTGTAGATTGCAATCTGTAAATGAAGTGTTTATGAAGTTATATAAATGAGATATTTCTGAATTATTTATGCAAGACAAACAAGTTCATTAGAATTCTCTTTCATATAAGTTCATAAACATGTGTTCATTAATTTTTTCATCTTTTAATTGTTTTGAACATTTTAGTGTATGTAATAAGAACACATGATTTCATATGCATTATTAGAAAAGTATTATAAGCCATCTAAATGTAAAAAGGACACATGATTCATTTCCTTCGTAATAAGAGTATTGTAGGCCCTAAATTTATATAAGGTACTGATCTTGTACTGAGAGAACTTAAATTTTGAATGAAATATTAATTTCTTGATATTCTCTTATTTCCCAATGGATTATGTTATCTAACATTCACTCCCTTCATGTCCTTTCTTTTAGAACTACAGCAGCTCTCTTATTTGTGTTACATCATTTAGTATTAGAGCCGACTAGTGCTTGCTTTCACCAATTCCACCAATTTTCTTCCTCGTGAAACCAGTCCCTAATCAACAAACAATTGTCAAACCCATCGAAGCCTACCTCACCTACCTCAATTGACCATCTTTGGTATTCGTAAGTTTCACAACTGTAGCTTCTTGTTTCGCGGAGCATCAATAAATTTCTTTCTTTGGATACTTTAGATATCTGGCTTATTATATATTTTGAGTATACGAGACAACACAAAAGGCATATCATCATTTGGTATCAAATGCATGATTATGATGAATATCAATGTAACAAGTATGGATATTAATACAAAACATGAATATTAATCTTATGACTCTAATCATCAATCATAATATAACAATAAGTAATATGTTGGGTCACTTTTCACCAATCTTGAATAATGTTATAATTCATTTAAACATGTACAATAATTTCATCAACAGGTTCAACAAAGGATGCAAGAAAACAAACTTAAATGTTATTGAATATTGGATGTATGATTTGGAAGGCGTCATCGCAGAAGGAGATAACATCAATGTGATTATGTGGCTTCAGCACACAATGGGAGACCAAAGGAAAGTGGATGACGGTGAGTTTGACCGTGACTTAACCTTTTAGACTCTTTTTAAGCAAGTTCTCTTTCATTATATCCCTAGGGAAAGTAACAAGCCAACTGATTTTTGTGCTTCTCTTGCTCTTAATTGTAATTTTGTTTCGAAAGATGCAAATGATTGTAAAATTCCATCTTCTTTTTTGTCTTTGATAAGGGAAGATAAAGACTGGGATCACCACATATAGTTGGTCTATTTTGTATTTTTGGTTTTTGATTAATGCAAATTGCAACATTAAAAAAAATAGCAACAATATGATAAAGCATTCAAAGAACTATTAGCATAACATCAATAGCAATAACAACAACAACAACATCAAGCCTTTATCTCACTACGTGGGGTCGAGGCAGAACATCATAATTATAAAATCTTAAATGAGGCACGTCCTCATTTCTAGCTAAAAAGCATAGAAGAAATAGATGAGGAAGATGTTGCACATCAGCATGACATTTATTCCAATGATCAAGGCCGTGTCAAATTCTGAGGACAAAATTTTGATAGTTATTGATAATAACCATGAACTAGAGTTTGCACTGCTCGCAGAAATTGTTAGGGCTTCAAAATCACTTGATATGCCACCAAAGAATGATACATAATTGCCAATGTTGATTCAATTGTCTAATATTGAGTTTGTGCTTCCAACTCCACCACATACATATGATCTCAAGACTATATCCTTTATTTTAGTTCAAGAATAATTTTTCAGCAGCATAGATTTTTTTTTTTTTAATTATTTTATACTTAGCCCGCTTTTGAGTTTGTGCTACCATTACGAAGCTATCAAGTTTCTGCTACCATTACTATGCTTTTGAATTTGTGCTACCTTTACTACCATTCCATACATTATGGTTTAGCTAGGCTGCATTATTTATTAAGACGAATATTTTGCTTCAATTGCCACCAAAACCTTCAGATACCTGCTTTGTACTCCTTATATCCTCTCCTCCTACATCAATGTCTAGGCATGAGTAATTTTCTTCTCCACCACCATCATGGTCGTCTTCAAGATCTTAAAAGAGTAGTTTCTTTGCATGTGCCCATCTAGATTTGTCATGCTTTGAATGTTTATATATATATATATATATATATATATATATATATATATATATATATATATATATATATATATATATATAATAAGAACACATGACTATTTGCAAATTGTATACTTGCATATGTATTCTCGGGTATTTAGCAGGTGGCTAGCAGATTTCAATAGATGCATTCGTCCTTCAAGAGGGCCCACAAGAGGAACTCAACTGAGCAATCTAAGAGGAACGGTACTCGCCCAAAAGTCAAAGGGAGACTCACCTGAACATATCAACAAGAATCACTCACTTGGGCCAATCAAAGAACTCACCCTATATGGGGCAACTTGGAGATTTATCCTCAAATCAACAACTACGCACCCGCCATGTGCCTAGACTCCTCTATCAGTCACTTTCCCTCTCCCTAAGCGACCAACCCTTAATCCAAACCCAACTATAGGAAAGAACCTATTTAGGGCCCTCAACTCGCCCAATTTGCATCAAACATAGCCAATTCTCACAACTATCTCAGCTCACTCGTCAGTTCCCTCATGGCACCCACGACTTCTGACCAATGTCAACTCACTGAGTTGTGTCAACTCGCCGAGTTACACGTGCTCGATGTTAGCCTGCAAACTTGCCCGATACAACGAACTCGACCCCTACTGAATTTACCTAATACACACTCGGTACCACCAAACTTGCCAAGAGACATCATCATCAATCTCACCGCCCCCTCAACCAATAATCGAAGGATGATGTGTCTAGTGCATTATATAGCGTTATATTTTTTATATTTTCTTCGTATATCCTTTATTGTAGCCCTCAAAATGCTATAAATAGGAGGTGATGAAAAACAATTTAGGGGGACCTTTCAACTCTTATATCTTTTAACTGACATAGTGGAAACTCCATCAGTTTTATAGCTCTATTTTTTTCCAACCATTCTCTCTCTCTCTCTCTCATATTCTCCATTCTCACAAAGATTCTACTCGCCTATTCATTTAGTCGACCAGCTAGAAAAATCGGGTGTCATCCAAAAAAAATTTGGATCTAACATCCTCCAAAGGGTAGTGAGCATGGATTAATACCATTGACAAGAAATAAAGCCCTACTCAATAAACATAACCAACAAGAGCCATTCGTGAACACGGAGAACACCAACTACACCACAAACTAGGACCTCACCAAAATGGAGTGGATAATGAAGACAATTCAAGGTGTCTTACGTGGATTCCAAGGGCAAGCCCACAAGGATAGATCTGTCGAAGGTTCTTCTGACTCGACAGCTCGCCATAGGAGACCAGCCGATGGCCGACAACTGATATGGATGCTCATCCCTGATCCCACTTGCATGACGAGTTATGAGTACAACTTGCCTACTAGGCGAGTTAGAAGAGCTGAACCCGAACTCACCAATGCCTTTTCAAGAGCAATCACCAAGGCCAAACCGTCTCCTAGGTTCAAGGTGCGAAACCTGAAAACCTAAAGAGGCAAGATTTATCTTATTGACCATGTGACGACCTTTGAGATCATGACTTCCCTATTAGATGTTGATGAAGCCCTCAAATGCCACTTACTCTTCACAGCGCTCAAGTAGTCAGTGCTTAAGTAGCTCACTTGCCTGCCAAAGAGAGTGACACCTCATTCTCTAAATTTAAGAGAATGTTTGTGACTTAATTCACCAGTGCCTAAAAGATGCAAAAGAGCTTACAGGCTCTATTGAAGATGAGACAAGAGCCAAGGGAGTCAATAAGGAACTTCATTATGAGGTTCTAAAGAGAGATACTCTACGTGAAAGACCTCAAACCTGTAGCCGCCCAGGCTGCCTTGACCCAAGGACCAAGAGAGGGCCCATTCAGGTATGCAATTGCCTTGTAGCAGCCAAGAACATTCACTGAACTGTTGAAGCTAGCCAATAGTCATGTGAATTCCGAGGAGTACAACAGAGTAGTTGAGTCTTACAAAGCCACTTGCTATTACAATAACAGACTCACTGTTAGGAGAGAGCAGCATAAAGGACGCGAAAAGGAAAGAATTTGTCCAAGAGAGAAGAGGGATAGGAGACTAAATCTGCTCTGAGATCAACGTCACCCTAAGCTCAAAAGGGCACCCATACAAGCAATGTCGTTGAGGATTGCAAGGCCTCCAACACCTAAAGGGTGAAGGAGCTCACGCTACTCACCCCTATCACGAGGAACCCACTGATTGATCCCACCAACACTCTACTGCATGTGCGCATGGCCAAGGTCATTGAGGCCATCCAAAATAAAGAGTTCTTTAAATGCCTAACACCAATGAAGGAAACCGCGCACGCCTTGAATATCTAAAGGTATTGCACCTTTCACAAAGACCACGGCCACAAAATAGAGAAGTGTCGCCATTTGCAAAGCCTTGTGGAGAAACTCATCAAGGCTAGAAAATTAAAGGGGTTTGTGCTCACCGATCTTAATTAAAGCCCAAGAAAGCCTCCAACAGAAGCTAGTTGGAATGAGCTTATTCCTGCTTGCTCAATGCACATCATGGGTGTAGAACCTACCATTATGGACGGTGAACAAGTGGACTCACTAGCAAGTGCAAAGAGGATGACGGTCAGAGAAAACTCGGTGCCCACCTCATGAGCCCCAATGGTGGGAGTTGCCCTATTCATTTTCTATGAAGCTGATAAGCCCGTGGGAGAGAACCCATGCAACGACATCGTGTTTTCACTTTGTCGCCAACTATTAAATCGGTAATATTTAGATAAACATGAAAAATTCTATAAATATTATTTTTCAAATCTATTTGTGATGAAATAAACTTACGCGCATCCCAACTCACCCGCACTGTAGGACCACTATTGGCTTTTCTAGTGAGCACAGGAAGACAGCAGGAGTGCTCTCCCTAGCTACCACTTGGGGCAAGGGCAACCATTAATACATAGCAATGGTCGACTTTGTTCTAGTCGATGCGCCGGTGATTTGCAATGCCATCTTCGAAAGGCCTTTTTTTGAACGCCTTTCAAGTCATGGGTCCACCTACCACATCATAATTAAACTCCCAGCTGAAAAGAAGAGAAATCAAAGTGAGTGGCCACCTCACCCAGTCGCGCACTACTACATGCGAGCAGTAGGAAAGGTGGCGACTTCCACGGAAGACGTTTTGTAGTTGGCCGTCGAAGAGTTCAAGGTTTAAAAATCATGGAGGCTATAGAGGAGATGCCTACGATTGAGGGCAAGTCCAATAGGACTCAAAATAAGTGTCCTTCAGCAAGGAACACAAAAGTCCTGATCTAGGCATTGTAAGACGACATTGATGTTTTTGCTTGGACTATAGCAAAGATGTCAGGAGTCGATGAAAAAGTTGCTTGCCACAAGCTAATGCGATAAGGGATGTTTGACACATCAAGCAAAAGAAAAGGAAGATTATAGTTATACTCATCGAGCCCATAAGAGAAGCAGTAATGAGGCTAATAGAAGCCGACTTTATCAAAGAGGTCTAGTAACCGATTGTATCTCCAACTTAGTCATGGTGCAAACGACAACTAGAAAGTGGAGAATGTGCGTGGATTTCATAAACATGAACCCATCATGCCAACGGACGACTGCCCATTACCAAGAATAGATGCCCTATCAACATGACAGTGGATTACTCTGTCATGAGTTTCTTAGGTGCCTTCTCGATCTATCATCAAATTATAATGCATTTCAGCAACAACGAGAAGACAGCCTTTATCTTAGCAGAAGGCTTATACTGTTACAAAGTGATGTCTTTTATCTTGAGAAATACAAAGGTGATTTACCAAAAGATTATGGATAGTCTTAATAGACTAAAAGGGGACAAATGTGGTGTATAAGGATGACCTCCTTGTGAAAAGCATTTTGCAGAACCAACACATTGAAGATCTCAAAGAGAAATCTGCCACTCCAAAAGGAATAACATGCGACTAAACTCATTAAAGTGTACTTTTAGTGCAGGTTCATGGAAGTTTTTGGGCTTCCTTCTCACACTTGAGGGATCAAGGTGAATACAAACAAAGTGAAGGCGATCTTGGAGATGAAATCACTCAAATCAGCCAAGGAAATGCAGTGACTCACTGTGCGAGTCGCTAGACTAAATCACTTTATCTCTCAACTCGATGAGAGGTGCTCGCCATTTTTCAAAGTCCTTAAAAGAGTGAAGTAGTTCGCTTGGAGTGAGGAAAGTCATCTTCTAAAAATTAAAGTTCATACTTTCCTTGTCGCCCTTTCTCCAAAGTTGACGACCAAGCAAAGATCTGCTGCTATATTTGGGGGTGGGTGAAGACACCATCAGCATCATGCTCATCAGAGAAGAAAGGAAAAAGCAATGGTCGGTGTACTACATGAGCAAGATACTTAGAGGACCAGAGTAGAGATACCCAATCATGAAAAAACTTGCATTGGCATTGGTAATTTTGGCAAGGCAATTGTAGCTCTAATTCAAGACTCATTCTATCCAAGTGGTGCATCATCACTGACTCAAAGCTATAGTCACCAAACCTGATGACACGGGAAGACTACTCAAATGGTCGATGAAGCTGAGCAAGTTCCAAATCCTTACATCCCAAGGACGATCATCAAGGCCAAGGCAATCTTTGACCTTTTAGTCAACATTAGTGGTTCAAGCAGGAAGTCAGAGTAGGCGACTCTGCAAAATCATTGGATAGTGTATGTGGACAACCCATTAGGCAAGTAAGGAGTCGATGCATGCATATTTCTAAAAAGCCCCATAGGAATCACTATCACCGAAGCAACCGACATTGAATTCCAAATCACCGGCAATCAAGTCGAGCATGAAGCTTTACTCGCTAGCCTACTACTTGCAGCAAGACTTGGGGCAACTCAACTAATAATGTGCTCAAACTCGCAGCTAATGGTGAACCAGATCAATGGCGAGTACGAGGTAAGAGACGAGTTTCTCATGAAGTACCCCTTCAAGGTAAAAGTAGAAATTAGTAAGTTGGAGTTTTCATGATAACCCAAATTCCTAGAGATCAAAACTAGCTCGCCAAAGATGGGTGACCAACATTAAAGATCATGAGGCCAACCATTAAAAAAGAAGTCATGCATATAGAGGCTAATCATTTGACGAGTTCATTAGACCCGTTCACTGAATACTTGAAGATGGGAGCAATTAACATAGAAGTCGGCGACCAGCAACGATTCAAAATCAAGTCGATGAACTAGTTGATGATGGGAGACAAATTGTTTAGAAGGTCTGCAATCTCTCTCAACTTGAGCCATGTCAGAGAAGAAGATAAATAAGTAGTACTCAAGGAGGTTCACTTGGGCGAGTGAGGTAGTCACTCAAGAAAAGAATAGTCACCCATAGAATAGAATCTCGAGGCAAAGATACTTCTAGCCAACTCTAAGTAGGAATTTCAAAAAAGATGCTCTCAATGCCAGAGATTCGCTTCCATGTAATTACATCCTTCATACAAGTTACAGCCCATCAATAAACCTTGGCCATTCAATATTTAGGGAATGGACTTTCTGAAACCATTCCCACCTTCCATAGGGCAAAGAAAGTTCATTTTAGTCACTGGCACTATTTCACCTAGTGGATAAAAGCCAAGGCACTCATCAAAACAACTGCAACCATAATAAGAAATTTCGTTTTGGCAAATATCAACCACCAACATGGTGTCCCTATCATCATCATCGATAATGGGCCAAAATTTACCGACAAGACCTTGATGGAGTTCTACATCTTACAAGGAATTCGCCTGAAGTTTGCCTCGGTACACCATTCGCAAACCAATAAGTAGGTTGAAGGCATTAGCAAGTAAATCCTCAACCCCTTAAGGATAAAAGGAGTAAAGGGCAATTGGGTAAAGGCACTCTCTTCAATCTTGTGGGCACTAAGAGAGTTCCATCTTCAACAACTAGACAAACATCGTTCTCACCCTCCCATGGTGCCAAGGTAGTTGTACCTGTCGAGCTCAACCTGCACAGTCGAGTAATCTCCACAAAATATTTTTTAGAAAGACGAATTCGGCGAGTGGGAGAGGACCAATCAGGAAGACTTGCAGGCTGCAGATGATCTTTTGGAGGAACTCAGAGCACAAGTCACCGTCAAGCAGGAGGAAGTAAAGAGAAGAATAACTAAGAATTATAACTCTCACATCAAGGAGATGACCTTCCAACCCGATGACCTGATCCTAAAGAAAGCAAATGCAGCACCTCACCTCTCTGTACTCACCAAGTTAGCAACCACGTGGGAAGAATCCTACATCAAAGCACAAGTCAGCCCCGGTGCCTATCAATTGCAGAATCACTCGGACATGCAAGTGCTGAGAACATGGAGCACTAATAACTTGAAGATCTTCTACCAATAGGGAAGTCCTTCCACTTTTTATTTTTTATCTCTATTTTAAGGTGAAAACCAAAGATAAAGAAGATCACTTCCCCCCCCCCCCCCCAAATTTACCGCTTTTTACTATTATGTATGAACGAGTTCCATTTTCAGCTATATGAGTAAACACTTTAAAATTTAATGCTTGGGGAGCATGCGGACCCCTAAGCCATTATGTAAGGAACTTACCCATATAGCATACTTTTGTGCTCGAGGAAGCTCGCGTGGCTCCTTAGGATGGCACTAGCACTTGCAAAACTATTGGCTGATTTACTCCAAGCTCTAAGCAAGCTCCCAAATATTGGGATGAATAACTCGCTAGCCTTAGCAACTTGATTTTGCAATAGCCAAATATGACCAAAGGATGAGTATTGGTTGAGTTCTCACCCATGTTCAAACTTCGAATGGTGATGTCGCATCACCATCATCAATGTGGGTCGATGACTATCAATGCAGTCATCGAGGCTACAAAAAAATGGCAAGGGAGTATTCACATTTATTTTGCTATTTTAATGTTTGGTAGCCACATTTAATGCTCTTTTACTTACTCGACCACACTATTATTTTTTATTTCTCTGCCATGACAAAGGGACAAAAACCTCTCCCCCTCCCATCTCATTTCTTTTACTTTACTCGCTTTATATTCAAGGAACTAGCATGAGTAAAACAAAACAATCCCCAGAGGAGCACTCACACTAGCCAAATCATTAGGCAACTCACCCCGAACTCCGAACGAGCTCCAAAATTGTCAAAACCAAAACTCGCTAGCCATAAGAACCCGATCTTGTAATAGCTGAATGTGACAAACTAAGAGGAGAGCCAATTGAGTTCTCACCTAATTTCAAGCTAAATATCGACTCAGACTACATATAGAAGAATTGAAGCCCCTAGGCACAAGGACCTATAGCCGAGCCAAAGCCTAATAGAGGAAGGAAAGTCTCCTCTTAGATAAGGTAACTTCCCTATTCCCTACAAAGCTGCCATGAAGAGTAAAGTTTGGGTTCCTTAAATACGCAGGGAGTACACATAACGTACCGAAAAAGATGAAATGTGAGAATGAATCGCACAAAAAGGGTTTAATTCCCCTCAATAAATAAAAATCAATCAAATGAAACTCATAACTAAAACATACATACAGAAATGTCTATCAATACAAGATGAATATCAAAATCAATTATCAAACTGCCAATCCCTCTATAGGCCACTCCCCCCTTTGTGACGAGATCTGTAATGAGTAGCACACGAGTCCTCCACAGATCTTAAGTCTTAAGTACTAATGCACTAACAATGATAGTTAGTTCTCCACGAATAACAAGTCAAGGTATGAAGCCCCTACATACTCACCAACTCTCCCCTTTGTGACAAGATCCGCAATAAGTAGCATATCAACCCCTTATTACAAAGTGAAACAGTGACCTCACATTGAACAATGTCTTAGTGGTTATCCACGTTAAGACTATAAAGTCTGGCGTAAGGCACAACCCACCTAAGGTGACCTTACACTGAAGTGAAACAACGACGAGCTCACTCCATAAAGCGCTGCAGCCAACTCGCTCAACATGTCAACAAGTGACCCGCAATAAGTCGAGTCCATGACTTGGACTAAATTGTGCAACCAACACCACTATGAAAACTCACCTGAGTAAGTTATACTGACAAGCCCATTCATGACATTCATAACCAAGAAACTCGAGCTGACCCACAAGGCTAGGTTCAAATGTCATGATTAGCGGGTCGAGTCCAGGTATTATAATTTTATGATAAATTTCATCACTATAGCTTCAATACTGGGCTCAAGTTTGCTAACTCACACATTTACTCATTAAATGTTGAGTGATTTACTTAACTCTTTCTAGTTTATTTAATTTCTCTACAAGTTCTAACAAACTCAAATGGCTAAGTTACTCTCCCGAGCCTTTTATTACATAGTTTTGTCTTGGTTAAAGCATGTTGAGTGCCCTCGCATACTACTGCTTTCCTATAGCACAGCGACCATACACTAGCGAGTTACAAATTTAGGAAAATTTTAAAAACATTCTCATTAGAAAACATGCATACACAAAGAGTAATGCAATATGAGTAAAAAGAAAATTTCTATTTCATTGCATGTCAAACTACTAAAAATTACAATTGCCCTTTGGGCCAGAATAAAAAGAAAAAAATATAAATAAAACAAAACTTACAAAATGGGGGAGAGAGAATCAAAGACCAATCTCACTTGCGCCATCACTATCTTCTCCCTCCAAGAATTCTTGGAGGAAGTTGGCTGGATTGTAGAGCAAAGGGGCAACTGCACCCTGAAGCGAGCTTCGTCAAACAACATTTGATGCCATCTCTATAGTGTTCATCCAAGAGTAGGTTAAATGAGATGACAATCATGAGACGTCCCATTTCTCCTCAGTCACCTCGACTGTAGCAATAGCCTCGTGGCCTTCATCTCAGCTTGCTCCTTAGCCTCCAACAAGTTCTTTGGGTCGCACTCCTTGAGTCCTTGTCCAGCTCTTCCTAAATGACTCCTTCATTCAAGCGAGTTCACCTTCCAGCTCCTTCACCTGGTCCTGCAAGGAAAGCTTCTCAAAGCGCTCGTCTCTCACGCAATTTTGAACCTCCCTATAGATCCTCACTAGGCTGTGGACCTTCCTCAACAATCGGCGGTGGTGGCAACCAAGAAAGAAAGTACTTTGTCATGCTCGCCCCATCGCGTTCATTATTGAGTATGCGATCTAGTTGACTAGGAGATTTGACAAATGGTCCTTGACATTCTATGAGAATATCTCGAAACATTGATTGAAGCATCACCCTGTGATACGACAAGACTTCACAACATCCTCCTTAAAGCCCTATGGGTTACCTCGACACTCAAAACTTAATGACACTGCTTCGTCGGCGTTGCTCATCTCCACTAGCTCCTCCACAACTATTACCTTCCCCTTGTCAGGCACCAACACGGCGAGTACTAAAGCAACCATCTCTAACTCAGCCCTTCTCTTGGCTTCTCCTTCATCCATCACTATACCCTTGGTCATCGCTGCCTGCACCTTGGACGGTGGACATAACGGCTCCTTAACCACCAACACTTTCTTAGTGACGGACACCTTAGAGCAAGAGAACTCACCCTTGTCAGCTCTCGCCTTCCTTGAGGGCTCGGCGAGTCCCTCAATAGCTGCCTCCCCCTCTTCTCACATACCTTCTTGAAGAACTCTCGTATACAACTAAAGACTGCAATGTTTATGAGAAACTTGCAACCCTCAACATGCTCTATAACAACGGGCTAGCACATTAGACTGCAATTTTTATAGATTTAACTAAAAAAATAAGTAGGCAGCTCAACATAAGAATTCTTAAAAATATTCTAGAGGCTGAGATGGTGGTGGATGATCAACGGTTAACCACAAGCTAGCGTCAGCGTCTCATCCTAAGTGAGCCAGGGCAAGCTTGCCTTGCCCTTGGGGAACTAGACCGGAATGGTTGGCACAGGCCACGATTTCAAGCTACAAACACAGACAAACTTCGCCTTCCAATCTTACACCTCATTCACCAATCCTATCCCCTTCATCTTCATGGGCAAGAACCACACGAAGTCATTCTTTAGCACCTTCATAGTGAAGTTGTGCTTGAATAGATTTAGCAACCATGGATGAAGGACACCACCGATGCGATGGAGTTCAACAGCACTTGGGTAGATACTACATTGTAGTTAAAGATGTCAACTAACTCGCAGCACACAGGGAGTCACAGCCCCAAACTGAAATGGTCGATAAGAATGCAGAGGTCAGGTCACTGAAAGTGTTCAAGGGATCATCCTTGCCTGGTACTATTTGAAGAAAGAAGCCATTGCACTAAGAATACACTCGCCAAATAAGAGACAAGGGGCAAAGGAGAAAGATCATAGCTAGAGGGGTCTTAATCAAGGTATTTATAAGAAAAGTAATGTGCACGACATCGTCGCACACTCACATCCACATTAAATGCACAAATTTGATTTTTCTTACCCCATTATTTTTGATAGATTTTCAAAGATTTAGTAACTTTCTCTCACTCGTCCATCGAGTAGTCACCATTAAAGTACCTTACACACACTCACCCAAAGCATCACACGTCAGAAATCTTATCTTCACCTCGATCGAATTGAATCATCATCCCCTATCACAATAAAAAAACTCGTCGCTGTCAAAATAAAAATAATACCCAAAATTCTAAATACCAAATTCTTACCCTACTATCAAGTCTTGGTAAGTCATCTCTCCAACAAACATTAACTAACATGCCATCATGAGAAGTCCAAAACTTAGAAATTCAGCTTGCCACTCAAAGAGCACACAAGTTGCTACTCGCCATAGTAACCAGAACTCGAATACTTGCGAGGTATTCTCACTCACCACTCACACAATACTCACCAAAGAATGTAAAAAAATGAAAACAACAAACTCACATAAAAAAAAATCATCTTGTATATATATAAGAACATTGCAATAGCCCACAAAGACACACACACAAATACAAATAAAAAAAATAAAAAAATACATTAAGTAGTGTGAGGTTACTCGCCACCACAATGAAACTTACAAATGAAGTCTATTGTAATCACCAGCATCAACCCCCCTTGCACCCTCCAAGTACTCCAACATAAACTTGTTGAAATTCACAAAGCTCGTCGACTTTGCCGAGTGAAGCGTCGCTCTGACCTACGATCTCAAAGAGCCAACCAATATCCTCTCGCAATATTTTGCCTCCATCTCAACGATTCCATCTTCAACTCAACAACCTTCTTCATCTCAGTGACCTCGTCTAGAGTTCCACCCCTTGCAAGCTGCTAGTCTCACCCACATCATGGAGATTTAGCATTTGTTCCACAACTAAGAGACTCCCGACAGCCTCCTCTAGCAAGAAAGCCACTTGGGACAATAAGATATTCACAAATCGGCCCAGTGGCAACGAGTCTGAACGTAGCGAGATTATGGGATTCTCCTTATAAGCCTCATAGGTGCACTCCTCTGCCACTTTTCCAACAGTAGCTCCAACCAGCTTAGCCACCACTTCCAGCACCTACTCACCAGCTCCAACAGACTAAACACCCATGAGGGCTCATCATCACGACACCCCCTCTCAAGCCCCGACAGCTTCCCACTTCACCAAAACTCTCATCTCTTCCTCAATCCGCAGGTGCTTTAGTGGCTCACTTAAAGAAATACAGACTACAGGCTTCCTCACAACAAGAACTATCTTTCCAAACAAAGCTATTTTTACATGTTATGTTCATCAATTCGTCGCTTACCTGTCATAGTTTGAGGCTCATGAAAACTCTCCTTTACCCCAATAGAGGTAACTTCCCCCACATTCTCTGCTATTGAGCACCCTAACAACACTCACCTCTTAAATCACAAGTCTAGAGGCTCGTCATCATCACCGTTGAGGTAGACCGCGCCTCTAGCAGCAACGAGCCCATCAATTGTCACAATCACCGTAGTCACCGTAGCTTGCACAACAGCTATCTCGGTCGCCGCTCCATGGTCCACTCTAACCTTCTTTATAGGTGGGGCGATGATGAGCTTGGGGGCCACCTATGCCAACTAAGCACTACTGACCGCCTCTCAATGAAACCTCATGTCACCCCAAACTCAACTAGCCCTTAGCGAAAAAGCAATTTCTTGGATGCTCACAGGTGAAAACAAGCAACTGTCGTGGGATCCACTTTCTCAAAAACTTGCTAAATTCATAAGCTCTCACTTGACGTAAACAAAGGAGCCAAGCATTTCTCAATGCATACCCACATTTATATATTCACTTGGAAGATGATGTCACATCATTGTCATCAACATATAGTCAACATAGTCCTCAAGTCTACAGTAAATAGGGCAATAAATTCACATTTACTCTTCATGCTTATTGTTTAGTAGCCTTATTCAATGTTCGCCATCTTTCCATTCACTCGTCCTTTTCGTCACTCACCTATCAAAGAGCAAAGTGAATTGCAGTACTAAATGTGCACTCACAAATATCTTCTCAAGTATTTAGAAGGTGGCTACCACGAGTAAGCATGATCATGATAGAGGAACCCCTCATTCAAGGAGGATCACGAAAGGAACTCGCATTAGCAATCCAAGTGAAATGGTACTTGCCAAGAAGAAAAAGAGAGACTCGCCCAACCAAATCAACAGGCATCACTCACTGGACTTATAAGAGAACAAACCATATGTAGAGCGACCTAGAGATTCCTCATCAATCAACAGCTCGGCAAACGCCATGTGCCTAGAATCTGCTATCAGTCAATTCCTCTCCCTGAGTGACTATCCCTCCATCCAAACTCAACTATAGGAAAGTGCCTACTCAAGGCCCTCAGCTCGCCCTATGCCCATCAACAACATAGCCAGTTCGCACTACTGTCTCAGCTCACTCGTTAATTCCCTCATGGTGACCTGAATCTTAGCACAGATTACCCACAACTTCCGACCAACGTCAGCTCACCAAGTTATCCATGCTTGGAACAAACTCGCTCGGGTCCCTACTGAACTCACCCAATACACACTCGATACCACTTAACTCGCCTAGAAATAGATCATCAGTGTCATCTACCCCTCAGTCAATCACGAGGTGACACGTGTTTAGGGCATTGTGTAGCATTACATATGTAATATGTGTAGCGCTATATTTTTTACTTTTTCTTTGTATAGCCTTTCCTCTAACACTCAAAACCCTATAAATAGGGGGTGATGAAAAATAATTTGGGGAGATTTTTTGACTCTTGTATCTTTTGACGGATATAATGGAAACTCTACCAGTTTAAGAGCTCTAGTTGTTCTCGAGCATTCCCGTAGATTTTCTCTTTTCAACACTACTCTCTACTCTCCATTCCCGCGCAGGTTCTACTCACCAATTCACTTAGTCGGCCTGGTATTAAAACCGGATGTCATCCACAAAAAAATTTGGATCCAACAAAAATGATCATCGATTGTTTTCTAAATAGTTAATACATCATTAGAACAATAAAAAAAGCAATATATGTAATTAGGACAAATAATTCACTTTCTTAATAATTAATGCATTTTTGATAAAAATTTATAAACCCCCTATGTCTATATAAAATATTATGGTATTATTTTGAGAGAAGTTGATTACTAAATGAAATATTGAATTATTACTATTCTCCTACTATTCTTCTTCTCCTTTCTCCATATAAATTCTAGTTATGTCTCCTCTCTGTTTGGCTCTCATCTTTTAGTACTCATTCACCTTCTTTCTTGTTTGAATTAGATCATGGTATCAGGACTGAATGATCCTCACTTTAACGAACTCTGTCAATCAATTTCCTAGTGAATCCTTTCCCCAAAAGATCCCATTGAAACTTCCCTTGATCAAACTTCTTCTGCTTTTGGAGTTTTGAAATTGTAGCTTCTTGCTTCAGAAAGCAACCACATCATTAGTAAATTTCCTTCTTTGGATGCATTGAATTTATGGCTTATTATATTTGATTGAAGTATGTAAAACAACTAAAAAAAAAAACTTATCATCATTGGTATTAATAGTATGATTATGATGAAAATTAGTGTCATAAGTTAGCAAACTCATCTCATCAGAGCTAACACAAAATCACCAACATGAATATTCACATAAAACATGAAAGTTATTCTTACAACATTAATATATCAATAGCATGTTTATTCACTTTTCACCAATCTAAAAGAATATTATAATCACTTAAATATGTTTAATATTATCATCAACAACTTAAGCGAGGAATGCAAGAAGCCCAAATTCAATTGGTGATAATATGACCAGCATTCAAAGATCTCTCAACAAAATTCAAAAGTCTTCAAAAATACTCTTCCTCATTCACAGTCAAAAATAATAGAAGCGATATACGAGGAAGATAATGAAGATCATACTAACCCCATGAGCTTAAAGTTATATTATAGATTTTAGATGATACAACTATAATTTCAAAAAGAATATATTTTTTGTACAAGTCATTCTCTATGCAGATTTTAGTACTAATAAATTGGAGGTATACACAAAAACTCTATGTACAAGTGTGATGTACAAATCTAGAACATGCAAGGACCCGAGCAATGAATAATAGCTCAAGTAGAAAAATGTCAAGATAAAAAATCACTAATTCAAAGTTTCAGTACAAGTTAGAGACAACTCAGGTGAGAGCTATAATAGTCATGATCTAGTCTTATAATTTTCTTATTTTAGAGTCATTTTGTACATGTATTACAGGTAAAGAGATATGTGAAACAATCAACATGCATACGAGACAAATAAAAAAATTTTAATTTTAAATTTTAATAAATACAAATTAATCACATATATCGTACTAAACAATATCGATCACATTATACGATGTTGATTATAATATGAAATGTCGATCATACTGTACGATGTGGATCGTACTGTGCTACATTGATCATATTATACAATATGCCATACATTAGGACAATCAAGATAAGACCAATTTGCATTAATTAGGAGATTCATAAAATTAATTTCTTGAGAATCATCGTGCATGAATTCTATCGCATTTTATGATCAGATCTAAATGAAAATTTAATTTGCCATACCTTAATTAGATCAATTAAAAATTTTGAATTGTTCGTGCTATACAACAACATCAAGCCTTTATCCCACTATGTGGGGTTAGCTACATGAATCATTTTTTCTTCATTGTGCATATTAAAAGTCAAATTATCATTTAAATCTAATAAAAAAATATGATTTCTAATTGTTCACCCTATACGAAGCATGTTATACTACACTAATTTAATATAACTAAGCCACGGTAAATAATGCATATATGACTAAACTAATTCAACTAATCATATGTATCGTATAAGACGATCTAGTAGAACGTGATTTTGCAAGTTTATACTAATTGTATTGTATGGTAGTGTATCATATTGTACGATCTGCCCATATTTTTAAAATAACTTATTTTAAAGCTTGCATTTTAGACACTTGATATAAACACTTATTTAGAAACCTTAGAAAGTGAAAGAGCTGGAAAATTCAGAGAGAATGAAAGACAGAGGATTTGCTTTTGAGAGAGATCTTGTTGCTTTAATTTAAAAATCCCAAGGTGAGATATCATTGTGAGAGTGCACTAGTCAGGTGTTTCCCTCTTTTCTTTCATCTTAATTCTCCAGTTGAATTTTTTTAGCTTATTATAAACTTAGTGTACTTGAGATTGTAAGGGATATGTGGAATCTCAAAGGTTTGCATTAGTGTGTTTGTTAGCTAACCCATAGGCTAAAGTAGAGAACTTCTTGCTTAGAGTAGAAGAGGATGTAAAGATTCTTTATTACACATCAAGGAGAAGAGCTTTTCCCAGCGGTGGCCAAAGAAGAGAGTAGTGGAATCTTGGGTTAGGTGGCTCAAGGCGTAGGCTTTGGCATTATTGCCAAATCAAATAAAATTTGATTTTTGCTCCCTTTTTTCTTGATCGTTATTTTACTGCATAATTATTTATTTTTATTTGTGATTTTAACTACTTATGCTCAATGAATGAACATATGATAGATGATGATTTGGTAGCTTGGATTGGTGGAAATTATAGTGTAAAATCTTGTCAAAGAAAATTGATAGATATTGGTCTTTAAAATTATCTTGTTGTTAACTTTTTAAACTAATTTGCCACTTCCTATTAATTTTATGAAAGAATTATACTACATGTTGGTTTCAAATTTTAACATTTTACAGCTCACATGTCTAATCAGTTAAAAAAATAACTCAAATTCACTTCTCCTAGGGTGTTGCCACTCACTTCAATTGGTATCAAATAGGTTCTCTTGAAAAGATCTTAACACATAAAAATAGATCGTAAGTGGTACACACAAGTAATAGAAGTACTTCGAAAGGATATTCAATTGCATGACCACTCTTGTTCGGTAATATACCAATTGACTTTTAGAAAGTTTGCAAGGCCACATTTGTTCAATCTAGATATTGTCGTATGTGAAATTCGATAAAAGTAGGATATACACGTCCCTTTAAAATTGAGAGTAGAAAATAGAAACTCCTTTCGATGGATGGATCTTAGAGTAGGAGATAAATAGCACAACTAAATTCTTATACTTGTAAAACTTATAAGGAAATTTTGGACAAATTGTGCATCACATATGAGTGGGCAAACAAAGTTAAATAATCACGAATTAATCACTTTATGCAAGAGGATTGAATTATTTTGTATGCAGGTTCACGAAAGTATGTTTGACATGTATACGTGTTTTACTAAAATTACTACTACATTGCATGCATTAGTAAAAAATGCACCAACCCTAAACAGATGAACAATATTTTAAGGTATTACCCTGTTTTTAGGATATTAAACTTATTGTCATTTTTTAACCAAAGAACTTCTTCTATTGATCTTTTACTTAGTTCACTAATAACTTATGAGCAGAAAATTAGCCAGAGAATTGCAGATACATAAGAGAAAGAGAAAGAAAAAGTCATTATTCTAAAAGCTAAAGAATCTAAGGAAAATGTAAAAGTAAAAAACAAAGAATATGATGTAGAATTGCAAACCAAACAATTCAATTCCTTCTTAAACGCAAGAAAAAGAAATTCAATGATAAGAAAAAGACAAAAGAAAGAGGTAAAACTAACTCAAAGATTACTAGTAACATCATTTATTTGAATGTGTCTAAATCTAAAAGCCTTAGGACAAAAAGAAAAAGCTGAAGAAAAAGCTTATAATAGAAACTGTAAATGAAAAAACCAAAAGGAATTTTAGAATAACAAGGACACTCATCGGAAAATAAGCCTAAGAAATAAATAACTTATGCTTGATGGCAAAGAGTGACTGGGCAACCCAAAGTAGAAGTAGAGACATGTAATTTGTCGTATGAAAAATTACTTTATGTTTGAAGAATTGCACAAAAATTTTATATAGTTTAAAAAGAAATATTCAAGTTGGAAAAGAGCTTATCATCTTAAGATAAAGAGCAAAGCATTCTATTGCATGTTGATGCGCCTTGGATGTAAAAAAAGAAAATAAAAGAGAAGAACAATATAGGAACACCAAGATAGGGCTAATTTTCTTATTTCTTCTTCAATAATAAAGCAAGATACAATTGATCTACTATTCGAGAGGTAGATCAACTCTCCCACAAACCCTAGACACCGATAGGAACTCACCACAAACACTAGCAAAATAAACTCAGCAATATCATACTCTAAACCATAGACAAACTCCCCCTGAAATAGTCCTAGAACACAATAACATAATTAGCACCTTCCTAATCAATAAAAACAAAATTAGGAAAATTTTCCTAAACAACTCCCCCCTTGATTAGAAACCTTTCTAAATAATTTCCCTTAATTATGAACTTTCCTAAACAACATCCTCTAGATTAAGAACCATTCTACCCCCCCCCCCCCCCCCCCCCTCTCCTAGCGCATCAATATTCCTTCCCCAAAAATGCACCTTGTCCTCAAGGTGGAAGGATGAGAATTGTCTCCTGATAAGCTCGTAAGGTTCCCATGTGGATTCGTGCTCTAGCAAATCCTTCCACTTGATAAGTACCTTTTGAACAATAAACCCATGATGCTGAGAACGAATTGTCAGCTTTTTGTTAAGGGGAACAAAATGTACAACGCACTTATACATAACAAACTCAGTTGGGACATTATCTCGATGTAAGCTGTAAAAGAGCTCTCTGGTATCTCTAGATTGCATAAAAGTCACGAACTGTCCAGGAATGGGTAAAACATGTGGGTCTACATTCATTCTTCCACCATACGAACTAAATTCTTGAGAATCAGGATGAATAGGTACAGCTTTTGCTGCAAGATATTCAGCTTGTTTCACATTAAAACTAGGATGCAGTGACCCTAGGATTGCCATCGTAAGATCAACATTGCCCCAATAGCTTCTTCCTCATCTAGTGTAATGGTTGTCATGATCCCGCCATGTTTCCCCGTACATCGAGGGTGGGAATCCCACCTTTCTTCCCTCCGCCTAACATGAGTCAATCCACATGGTTTGGCCCATCCCCCACCTTCTCCAGTCGTCCACTCCCCTTACCCAAAAGCCACCCCACCACCTTCACCACGAAACTCCCTTCCTGTTATCCCCCAATCCGAAAACCCTATTCCATCCCTTATCAAAGCCCTGGGAGGTGGCTCTTGATGAAAGAAACTCTCCTCGTCAAACTCCTCCTGCCCAATCTCCTGTTCCTTCGATTCAGCCAAGGGAATCCCAATCAAATCTTAGTTGGAGTTAGCCATCAGAACCACCGATGGAGTTTTTAGAGCTCCCTCATTATCTCCTTCAGAATTTCCTTCCCCTTTGGTTTAGCCATAGGAATTGCTAGCAAAGCCTTCAATTGCATCTTGATCAACTTCCTCATCATGTCTTCCAGGTTAGAAAGCCTTCCATGGATGAAAATCATCCTTCCATGGATAAAAATCTTCCTTCTATGGATGAAAACGTCTTCTCCATGTCAGATTTGATTTGCTCCATCTTACTTTCCAACACCTCAATCTTCTATGCTGTCATAAGTCCAAAAAAATACTCTGATACCACTTTGATGTAGCTTAGACGTAAAACCAGCAAATAAAAGAGAAGAACAACATACGAAAATCAAGATAGGGCTGATTTTCTTATTTCTTCTTCAATAATAAAGCAAGATACAATTGATCTACTATTCGAGAGGTAGATCAGCTCTCCCACAAACCCTAGATGCCACTAGGAACTCGCCATAAACACTAGAAAAATAAACTCAGCAATATCATACCCTAAACCATAGACAAACTCCTCCTTAAATAGCCCTAGAACACAATAACACAATTAGAATATTTTTAATCAGCATAAAGATAATTAGGAAACTTTTCTAAACAACTCCCCCCTTAATTAAGAACCTTCCTAAATAATTAAGAACTTTCCTAAACAACTTCCTCTTAAATTAAGAACCTTCCTAAACAGTTCCCCCTTCCTGGCTGTGGGGCCCCCAGCATATCACATGTCTTGGAAGAAATAAGAAAGGAATTAGCAGAAAAAACTCTTTGTGCAAAGAATTTTAAAAAGAGTGTGATATGTTGCAAGAAGATAATTTTAATTTGGAGAAGTCTCAGCATGAGTTGCATGTTAGAACTCGAGAAAGGAAGTGCTAGAATGTTCTACCATCACACCATATTTGCATGCCGAACTTAAGGTGACTGTCCATGTTTAATCTTCTTCACATAAGAAGAAGCTTAGAACTGATAGTGTCATGCATTCCATTCATAATATGAAATGTTATTCATGTGGCTTATTTGATTTTTTTGCAGACACATGCAAGCAGGCACACTTAAGAATAGGGTATATATGGATTCCTAAACAAATCATAGTGTATCAACGCACTTATACATCCAAGTGCATCAAAGAATTCAATATGGTTTGAGTTCCTAAAATCAAATCTAAGCATTTGTGCATATATGCATTCATAGTAGGACTACTATAGGCATGTAGTATCGGGACAACGGGTGCTCAATGCATATATGATTGGAAATAGATCAAAATATGTTACACTCGAGCTCAAGAATGATGATAAACTCTTCGTGAGAACACTACAAGAAAGATAATTAATATTGAAAAAGTTGGTAAGAACAAATGCTTTATTTTGAAAAAAGTCCTCTCAGTTGAAAGTCTTAAACAGAGTTTTCTTTATATTAGTCATCTATATAATAGCAGTATTGATATAAATTTTACTTCAAATAGATATTAACTAATCTTGAATGATAAAACCACTTAAGGAGACAAAATTAATAATATTTATATACTTGATAATAATAATTTAAGTGAACCTAAAGAAATTATTATATCATAATGACATAGAGTCATGTATGTTGCAATGTCACGCTAGCATAAGTACACTTATGAAAATCACTCAGATTTATTAGAGGGATACATAAATTGGATTTCATAAATGATTATTAGTGATGCGTGTCAACATAAAAAGCAATCATACTTGACAACAGTGAATTGTGCACCATGGCAAAGAATTCCCAGTGGAGCCATGGCGCAAAGCGTACGGCATGACGGGTGTCGTTTTAAACATGACACACAATTTAAAATAATTATATATATATATATATATATATATATATATATATATATATATATATATATATATATATATATATATATATATGGGCAGGATTTAAGCATAATTTAGCCTAAATCATGCCAAATAGCAAAAATGACATCTTTAAATCTTACAAAAAGTTAATTCCTTTAAATTTTTTTGATAGTTTATTAATTTGATGTTTAATTAATTAAAAATTAATTGTGATATCAATATATAAACCTTAAAAAAATTAATTATAATTAATAACATATTACAAAATTGCGTGCGTTATTTGCGTCTTGCACCATGCACCATTGCCTATGCATTACGTAAATAGCGCACAATATTTCGATGTGTCGTGTCACGCCATGGAGCACACCATTTTGCACAATTGACATGTATAAAAGCAATTTAAATCATTATTCAAACACATTAAGACTATTATAACTTCTAGACCACTAGAAATCTTGCATATTGATTTATTTGGAACAATCAACACAATAAGTCTAAAAGATAAATCATATAATTTTGTTATTAAAAATAACTTTGCACAGTTTAGACAGGTTAGATATTCAGCACAAAATAGTGATTCCTTTACTGAGTTTGAGATCTTTACTATTTCAATTCAAAGAAAATTAGATTGTTTAACTTTTACAATTCATAGCGATCATGGAGGAAAACATGAGAGTTTTACAGAGAATTAGGGATAGCGCATAATTTTTTTGCATGTAAAAAGCCCCAACAAAATAGAGTAGCTGAAATGAAAAAAAGAACCCTAATAAAGATTGGTCTAGGCTAAATGAATACAAATTATATAAATATTTTTGGGCAAAGGCTATTAAAATTGATTCTTATTTACAAAAGAGAGTAAATATTCATCCTATGTTGAATAAAGCTCTCTATATGAACTGCTTGCCTCTAAACTTGTCTCACAAACTTTTAATTGCAAATATTTTGTATTAGATAATGGAAAATCAAAATAAGATGAGAGTATTTTTAGGATATTCTTTAGTTAGAAAGTTCCAAAAAGCATTCAATAAGAGAACATTGATAATTAAGGAATCCAGTCACATTATATTTGATGAATCAAATTCAATAAGTAATTTGAGAGGAGAGAAGTAAATAAAGAAGTGAATGACTCTCCAAACATAGAAAACTTTGATCTAAAAGAGAAGGATGTAGAAGTACTACCAAGAAAATGATTATATGCATCTACTCATTATAAGAATCAGATTATATGAGATCTTTCAAAGAGTCTCACAACTCTTAGCACACTGCATTTATCTCCATAGTTAAGCTCACTATAGTTGAGGATGCCTTAGCAGATAAATTTTAGGTGATGATTCTGCAAAAAGAGCTAAATCAATGTGCCAGAAATGATGCACGAAAACTCATATCTAGACCGATTTATCATAGTGTCAAAAGAACGAAATGAGGTTTTAAAAATAAATTAAATATTTTTGGATTAGTTATTGGAAAAGTTGGTAGCCAAGGGTTCAAATTAAATAGAAGGAATAGACTTCAAGAAGACCTTCACACATATAGCTCGTTTAGAGGTCATTAGATTATAATTAGCTATTGTTTCAAGGAATTTAAGTTATATCAAATGAATGTAAAAAGACCTTTCTAAACAAAGTGATCGAGAATGTGTATGTCAAGCAACTCCCTAAACTTTAGAGCCCAATATATCCAAATCATAGGTATAGACTGAAAAAAGCATTATATAATCTAAAACAGGTGTTTAGGGCATGATATGATTGACTAAATACACCTCTTCAAAAAATTTATTTAATAAAGGAACTGTAGACACAACACTTTTTCTTAAAAGAACTGAGTTTGACATTCTAATTGTATAGATTTATATTGATAACATATTATTTGGAGCTACAAATAACTCATTCTATCAAGTGCCCTGAATTCAAAATGAGTATGATGGAATAAATATCATATTTTTAGGATTGAATATTAAACAATAAAAAGGCACATTCCTAAGTCAAACAAAATACATGAAAGAGTCAATTAAAAAGCTTGACATGGAAGGATGTAAGAGCACCAAATTCCCTATGAGCTCTACAACTCAATTCGATGAAGACCCTCGTAGAAATCAATATAAGCAAAATAATATAAGAGTATAATTTGATCCTGATTGTATCTCACTTCATGTAGACCTAACATTAGGCTTAGTGTATGTCTTTCCGCACACCTTCAGATTTATCCAAAAGAATCACATTTTATCGTACTATAATAAATTATTATGTACATCATAGAACATCTACTATAGGAATTTGGTATTCTACACATAGCACATCATTTGATTTGATAGGATATTCAAATTATAATTTTCAGGATGTAACATTGATAGAAAAATACTTCAAGAATATGTCAATGTACAAGACATTCATTGGTTTCATGGTTGAGTGGAAAGTTAAATTCAATAGGATTATCCGCTGCAAAAGTAGAATCTACAGTAAATATAAGTTGTATAGCTCAAGTCTTATAACTTATGTAAGAGTTTCTTGAGTTTAGATTACAAGTGTATATTATAACTATCATATGTAATAACACAAGATCAATTTATACCATGAAAAATCCAATTTAGCAATCACAAACCTAACATAGTGATATTCATCATAATTTTATTAGAGATGTATCAAAATTAGATGAAAATTCAATTTATTGACACAGATAATCAATTTGTGGACATATTTACAAACCCCTTTGTTATAATAGATATAGCACAATTGGAACGAGCTTTGGAAAAATTGATATAAGTGCCTAAATCTAGGTAGTGTCCTATGTGTATTTGTTTTTTGTAATTCTTATTATATGCCATGCTTTTGCTACACAATTTTCATTTGTGTTTAATGCATTTTGTTATTTTTGCATGAGTTTATGCTTGCATTAAAGGTTTTTGTTACACTTGTTGATGGTCATTTTTATTAGTGGTGATCTAACAAAAGCTAGGGTAAAATAATCTCTAGAAACTCGTACTGCATGATCAAAATCATACTATATAATTCACTTCATACTATATGATCCCTGACAAACTATATGATTGGTCTTTTAACCATTATAGAGTATGCTAAATAATCGTTTAAAGAAGTTGTGTGGACTAAATCAATTCGTATCGTTCTATTCAACATCATATTGTACTTTGGGAGCGAATCAAAACTAGTCATTATAAAACATTGAGATAATCAACCTTAACTCTGATTATACGATCATGGTCATACTTGATAATCCACTAGATCAGAAATCCCTATAAATAGGTAGCTCATTCCACTCACACATACTAAACTCTCCAAACCTTTTTGAGAACTTTGAGAGCATTAAAGTAAGTTCAAATGGCAAGCAAAAGATCATGACTCATAAGATGCTATTTCACCCTCCTTCCCATGACAAGATAATCGATTTAAAACACCAGATGACACAACCTACGAGAAGTGCCACCAATATTCCATCACTAATTCCAAACTAGTATTACAAGAACACCTTTCCTACAATATTTACAATCTATTTGTCAGTATTATACTATAATTTCTAATTTCACTAGCCCATCTATATCATTCCAAATTACTTTTAAATTTTTTTGCAAATCTAGTCATCAATGCCAACCACATTGCCATGCAATCCTTAGTCTGTAGAAGACAAATAGTAATCACCGATCAGTGCATATACAATATCTCACATATCACATTTAGGTGTCAATCCTTACAATTTAACTCTAAACCTACATATTATTAGACTGCTATAAATTTAGACCTTAAGCACTCACTACTTCCTCATCAACAGTCATTAGTCAGTGGAATTGTGCAAAATGCCCATATTATCTTGCAAGTGCTTAGCATAATATCACCCCTAAAACTGATGATCATATCAACATCACCATACTTCTATCTATAGTAACCCACTACTATATGGCTCACACTAAATTCACTATCGTAAATATGTTTGTCTTTTTGCTTTGTTAGCACATCTTTTTTCTCCTTTTGATGTGTCAAAGGGGGGATTAGTAGTTATGGTTGTGTTATGTTTGTAGCCGTGCTTATACTTATCTTAGTGTATTACATTGTTGTAATTTTACATGCATTTTATATAGTTAAAAAAAATAAAAAAATTGTTCTTTTATGAATCATCAATCTGATTATCCCTCACAAAATTTATCAAGGCACAAAATCAGAGGTAGTTAGAAAATCCTGAGACCTATGTACACAACCACAACAAGTTTGTCATTTTCAAAAAGAGAGATTATTAATCTCATGAGCTTAGACCTACATTATAGACTTTTGACGATCATAAACATAATTTGGTCGAGATTACATCTTTTGGACTAATCCTTCTTCGTATAAGTTTAGTACTATTAAATTGCACGTGTACACAAAAGTCCATATAAATATGTGATGTGCAAATTTGGAACAGACATAAAGGAATAACCATAGGTCAAGCAAAAAATATCAGGATCAAAATTCACCAATTTAGAGTTTCAAGAGGAGTCAGATATAACTTAGATGAGAGATACAGTGGTAATGCTTAAGTCTTGTAATTTCTTATTTCAGAGTTACTTTGTGCGCGCGCGCGGTTGTGTGTGTATATATATATTACAGGCAAAGAGTCTTGTGAAACAGCTAGCGCACACATGAGAGAAATTTAAAAAAAAAAAAATTTAATTAATACATATTAATCATATAGATCGTACTAAATGATATGACCTAAATTAAAAAAAAATCAAGATCAATTTTCATTAATTAGGGAAATCTTAAAACTATTTGTATCAAACAATCATATATAAATACAAAATTAATTTTCCATCCTATTATTTCTTAATTAGATTAATTTAAAATTTGAGAAATATGTACTATACAATGTATAACATACTATACAATATATTTCATAATTTAATCACAGTAATGAATGGGCTATTTAATGTGTATCTGAATGTAATAATCATAATGTATAATATATACCGTACAATATGATTTAACAAAATATGATTTTACTAGATTGTACCAATCATATTGTATGATTGGAGAATCATATTGGATGATATGCCTATATTTTTTAAACAAAATATTTTAAGGTTTAATTTTAAAGCACTTGATATAAATATTTATTTGCAAACTCTTGAATATAGAAGCTAGAGAATTTTGAGAGAAAGAAAGTGAGAGTTCTCTTTTAAGAAAGGTATTGTTGCTCTTTATTTGAAAATCCTAAAAGTTGATATATCATTGTGAGAGTGCACTAGTGGGATATCTTTCACCTTAATCTTTCAATTAAGTTTTGTTAGCTTGTTGTACTTGAGATTGTAAGGGATCCATGGGATCATAAAGGTTTGCATTGATTTGTTTGTTGTCACTTGGAGTAAAAGAGGCGGTAAATTTTCTCCATTATCCATCAAGAAGAGGGTTTATCCACCCAATTGTGACTGCAGGAGAGAGTAGTATAACTTTATGTTGGAGAACTTAAGGAACAGACACAGGTGTTAGTGTCAAACTACATACATCAATATGCACCCCTTTTTCCCTTGATCCTTATTTTACTGCATTGTGCTTATTTTTACTTATGATTTAATTACTTGTGCTAATTGGATAAACATGTGATAGATAATAATTTGATATGTCAATAAATTTGTAAGATCTATTATTAGTTAGCAGAAATCATAATATGAGATCTAGTCAAAGAATATTGATAGCCATTGGTCTTTGAAACTATCCCATTGTTAACTTTAGAACTTGTTTGCCACTTCATATTAATTTTATGAAATAAAAATTATATTGCTCATTGAATTTTAATTTTTACATCTCACTTGCTTAATCAATTCAAAAAGTAAAAAATAAGAAAAAACAACACAAATTCACCCCCTAGGTTGTTATCATTCACTTCAGATCAATCTAACATTACTCTAGTGATTGATACCATACAGATTCTAAGACAAACCTTCCATAGTAATTGAAGGTGAACAAGAGCTTGAGTTTGCACAATGCATAGATATTATTTTGGCTTCAAAACCAATTCAAATGTCACCAAAAAATGTTCCATATTTTCAATATCACCTCTATATTCTAATATTGAGTTCATGCTTCCACATCCACCATAAATACATTGTCATAAGACGGCATCCTTTCCTTTAGTTCAAGTATAATTCTTAGCAACATAGTTTTGTCTTGATTATCCTGTTTTCCCTCCCAACACAACCTTCCAGTGAGTTTGTGTTACAACTGCTATTATTCACTGACATGTTTTTGACTAACTGTTCACTGTAAGGGTCAATGTTTTGCCTAGGTCGCAACTAAAATCACCGAATAAAATTACTGTAATCCTTTTATCCTCTCATGTTAATCATATATTTGCATATGGGCCAATTCCACTTCTACTGCCACATTGGTCACCTTCCAACACTTTGGAGAAAAGTTTCTTCCAGCCCAAGTGAATAATGTAATACAAATAAAGCTTTCAAGATTCTCTGCCATAATAATTCATAAACATGTGTCCATTTCATTTTTGCCATGTTTTAACTGTTTTAAATTATATATATATATATATATATATATATATATATATATGCTTCATAAAAAAATTATCGCAAGCCCTAAATCTAAGAAAGAGTTCGCTCTTGTATTGACGGAGTATTATCATTTTTTTTCTTTTTTTGCTATTATTCTTCTTCTCCTCATTCCTAGTTGATTCCAAGTATCTCTCATCCTCTCCCTTCGGGTCAATTCTATGAGTACACATTCATCATTTCCTGTTACATCAATTTTCCATCTGTAACAATAATAAAGTTCTTTACTTATCAAATCATTTAATCCTATGTTCATGTTATTTTAATTCTCCTCCTTCACCTGTGAAGACAAATTGAATATGTGTTGAAGAAAAACAAGTATATTAATGAACAACATTCACGATATCTGAAGCATAGATCATCAAAAATATATTAACCATCAAGCATAATGCAATTACTATTTGTGCTCAGAATTCAGTAATTTCAAAATTAGCTATACCAGAACAGATCAGACTATTGGCAAATTTTATTGCATGTAGAGAAAAAATCCGTTAACACGTCAAGCTAGAAACTAGACTTATTTATCAATATTTGAAACACTAAACAGGGAAAAGGATATTGTTAAAACAAAAAAAAAGTATGCAGATTCCTAATAGCAACTGTTTCATACATGAGATTTGAAAGACTACGAGAGTTCACAAATACAACTTTAAAGGGTTAACCTACTTTGTGTTTAAATTATTCTGAAAGTTAACAAGCAGTCAGTATAGACTATCTATAACTTTGGCCTAAAAAGATTCACCAAGATTGATAACAACAAAACGATACAAAACTTGTGCAAAACATGCTCAAGTGTAGATCCAACCAACCCGACGACAGCCCAACCATGCAAACAAAAAAAGCAAACTTGTGCAAAACAAGCTTAATTGCAGATCCAACCAACCCGATCACAGCCAAACCATACAAACAAAAAAAAGCACCAAACCGCTCGACAGATTAGGCGAAACACACCAGATAACAGAAAAACAGCAAAAAAAAAGAGAAAAAAAGAAAAGAAAAACAGAGGGCACCTCAACAAAAAAGGACAAGACTATAATATTCCTCGCCGTCCTGCGAGACCTTGAAGCCCTCCGCTTCATCCTGGCATGGACGGACGCCTCCTCCTTGGAGAGGTAACTCAACCTCTTCTCGTAGTCATCGCTTCTTCCACCGAAGATCCCCCTCCACATGCGGGCCACTACTCCGCTCCGCCGCTGTTTTGACTTGGCCGCTGTGCCGCTGTTTTTTGGAGGATCACCTGCAGAGGAGGAACTCGTCGGATCGTCCACTGCCGCGGAGGTGTAGTCCTCCGCCATTTCAGTAGTAAGAAGAGGGTATTGCAAAGTTCTGGAAAACCGGAGGAACAGGAGATTTGTGTTTCGATTGACTGCCGCTTTCGTGGATTCGTGGAGAGAAGGAGAGAAGGGAAGGAATGGCGTTAACCGTTGAAGAGCTCTGTAATGTTTTCGTCGCTTTAGGCCTGCCGCTTGGGGTTGGAGACGCTTCCGGAGACTTTCCCGAACAAGAACGGTCGTAGTTAATATTTGATTTTATCTAATATTTATTAATATAATACTTAAATATTTTAATAGCATTAAACATATATAATATTTAAATTATTTTAATATAACTAAATTATTAAAATATTAAATACATAAATATTAAAAGATATATATTGGACATTGATAGGACACCCAAAATAGCCTTGTCGGACACAAATCACAAAGTATATATAAATTAATAATTTTCAAAATAAAATTGGAGCTCATATAAATTCTAATTTCAACAAACTTATAGTCAAACTGAACATCTCAAAGTGACAAACCCAACTACACCAAAATCGATCTAATCCGAGCCCAAATGAGTCCAAATCAAGGGGTCAAATCACATTTAAAAGATTCAAAGCATGAATTGGGTGACTAAATGATATTCAAATATAGCATTGTTATAATCAAATTGAGCGGATCGACAAGATGAATCCAATGAGCCTAAGATCGTTGAATTAAGACATCACTAATGAACTTAAATGAATGAATAAATGTTATATGATTAGGGGAGTTGATATGAGTCGTTGGATGGAGCACTCCGAATTTGGCTTGGATCTTCTCAATATTTAAAGGACATGCCACTCAAAAAAATAGGGTCATGCTCTCTTCATGAAGGGACCCTTGGTTAGAGATTGGAGAATGTTATGAGGCTTCAAGGATCCTAGAGTTCTACCTAAGAACTGCCGCCGGCGAACTTTCGTCGATTATCATTAGACCGATGCCCATCCGCCGACCATCACCGGACCAATGCCCGTCCGCCCTACTATCTTTGGATTTATGCCCGTCTGCCAACCGGTGCTTGTATGTCGACCATCGTTGGGCCAGTGCCCGTCCACCAACTATTACCAGACCACCGACCAACTCAAAGACCTCCTCCCGGCCGCCATAATCAGACCTCCGCCCGTCTGTAGAACACTAACTATCGCTAAACCGTAGCCCTACTACTAACCATCGTCAAGCCACCCCTTATCCATTGATCCCCACTGAACCTCCGCGCCACTACCGATCATCACCAAACCTTTGACCACAGTGCCCATCAACTATGAGCCCTTCAATCGCTGTTGCACGCTGACTAGGGTCCCTCCTACCACCATTATCCGTTGACTACGGTCCCTACGACCACCCTCTCCCAAAGACTATGCCCCCTCCAACCAAGATTGTCTGTTGACTATGGTCCCTCCGACCACCATCGACCACCAACTATAGTCTTTATAACTACCGTCACATGTCGATTATGATCCCTTCAACCTCTGTTGCCAGCCTACTATTGTTCCTCCCATCAACATCGCTTGCTGATTACGATCTTTCCGACCAACATCACCCATCGACTACGATCCCATCAACCAACATTAACCTCCAACTACGGTCTCTTCAACCACCATCGCCTGCCTACTAGAGTCCCTGTGACCTCTATCCATCACTGACTATGGTCCCTATGACTACTATTGTCCGTCAACTACGGTCCCTCTGACCTCCGTCACCCATCAACTACAGTCCCCCTGATCACTATCATGTGTTGAGTATGGTCCCTCCAACCACCATCGCTCACAGACTACGGTTCCTCTAACCACCATTGTCCATCAACTACGGTCTATCCGACCTCCATCGCTTACTGATTAGGGTTCTTTAGACCTCTATTACCCACTGTTTAAGGTCCATATGACCTTCGTTACCTGTTTACTATGATCCCTCCAACCTCCGTTTCCCGTTGACTATGGTCCCTCCAACCATTGACCTCTATTACCCGCTGACTACAATCCCTATGACCTCTCTCACCGACTGATTACAGTCCCTACAACCACAATCACCGACTGACTATGGTCCATCTGACCACAGTCGCTTGTCGACTATGGTCCTTTGATAAGTGTAAATTATGTACTATTTATTGTGTTTGAATTTGATTAAAAATATATTATTCTTGTTATTTTTATATAGGAAAAACTAAAAAATGATGAAAATACAAAGGAATATGCAGCAGCGCGATGCCCGAGGAAACACCGCCGCCGCACTCCATTCAACACTATTGAAGCATCACTTTTGGACATTGCAGCATCATACTCTCTATTTATAAGTGTTATATTGGCATCACAGTCAGCGCCGTACTGTTTGAGGCTCCACTACGTTAGAAAATCAGCTTGGCAGCATCGGGTTCTTGAGAAAATAAATATTGTGGTGTCACATATTTCAATGCCTTAGTGCAAATTTGTCCACTCAGGCACCACAGTGCTTCAAATTTCATAGCAATATAGCGCCGTAATTAGAACTTCCAAGAGACACATCATTGAAGTGAAAAGATATGCCTGTTCACTTGATAACTATTGCACGTCATCAATCATAACGGTAAATCAAACATTTTAGCATTGAGGTGCTAATTCACTTATGAGTGCCGTAGTGCCACACTTTCAAGCACTGCAGTGATAGATACCTTTTCTGTTTATGTGAGAGTTCAATCACTTATATAAAACTTAATATTTTTTAGTGTGCTTCTCTGGTATCCTCTTAGAGTAAAATCTAAGGAAGACTAGAAAAGTACATAATATAATCTATTGGAGTGCTTAGCCTGTATTTGTTGAAGTAACTCTATAAGTGAAAGAAGAATGAGTGTAGAAAAGATACTTTGATCATACCTAGTGATAAAATTTTATTATTTTTCTTATATTTTGATTCTTCTATGAATACAATAAAAATGAGTTTAATTATCATTTATTCTTTGTCGAATAAGATATCTTATTTTTGATTGATGATGTAAAGAACATATCAAGTACTAATAATGACTCTTATACTTTAAGGATTTATTGATGTTCTCAATTATCTCTCATTCTTCATTTAATGCACATAGAGGCTATGTGTGTAGTTAAAACCTAGTGTAATGTATAGCCTTAACGGATGAATGTATAAATAATTAGGAATATTAAGATATAATGCTGGCATACCTAAATATATGATATTTTTTAATATTCTAGGTTTTAAAAGATATATTATATATAATTAAGAGTCTCATTAGGAAAAATATAATATTTTGCATTCATCAATCCAAAATATTTTATTAAATATTATATCAACTATTCTACTATTTTTATATAGTGATAGAAGCTCCAATAACATCAAATTTTTTTTAGTAGGATAACTTATGCATTTAGAGTAAATAGTAGTAGATTTTATTACAAGTAAACATAACATTTTCTCGTGAGCTTGACACTCTACTTTATCACTTTATTTCTTAATTCAGCACATATGCTTGCTTATATTTAAGTAGGCTTTCATTATTAACATATCAAAAAAAAAACCTAAGCATTACTTAATATTGACAGAAAAGCGTTTATTATATAGTCTGCAATAAAGCCTTGCTTAACTACACGTATAAGTCCACCCCATCAAGTTTTTGGCAAAATTATCAGGGAAGTAATTTGCTTATTATAAATTTTAGATATATTATTGAAACAAGCGCATATTTAAACATACTTATATCTTGTAGCATATTTTTCTTATTATTATTATTTTATTATTTTATTTATTTATTATTGTGTATCCATTATTGCATGCTTTGTAGATCTGGAAAGGACCTTTGTTATTTGATTTTGAGATATAAAGAACCCTTTCAAAAATTAGAAAAACCAAAAAAATTTTGAAAATGTCCAAACCAGTACCAGATCAAGATCAATCTAGACCTTTTAGGGATTATGCTAACCATGTAGTAGACAAAATTCATTAGACTATTAATGAATATGTTATCCAAGCTAATAATTTTGAATTAAAACCTACCACCATTCAGATGGTTCAAAATTTCTAGTTTAGGGGAACTTCTATTAAAGATTCCAATTTATACTTGGCAAGTTTCTTAAAAATCTGCGCATCATTTAAGTATAATGGTGTCACTGATTATGCTATTAGGTTTATATTATTTTCATTTTCTTTAAGAGATAAGGCTAAGATGTGGTTGAATTCTTTACCCTGAAGCTCTATAACCAATTAGAATGAGCTGGCTCATAAATTGCTTGCTAAGTATTTCCCACCTTCAGAGACTGACAACTTAGAAATGATATCACAACTTTTGCCCAGTTAAAGGAGAATAAATTTATGAATGTTGAGTGAGATTTAAGGAAATTCCCTCACCACGCCTTACCTGATTGGTTGGTTATTCAAAATTTTATAATAGATTAGTAGGATCTCTTAGAGTAATCATATATATTATGGTTGGAGGATCTTTAATGTCCAAGCCGTTTGAGGAAGTATATGAATTAATAGAGGAAATGACTACTAATAATTTCTAGTGACCTACTGATAGGATAAATCCTAAGAGAATATATGAAATTTATAAATCAAATGAATTGTCAATTTTGACTACTCAAGTTATAGTAATTTTGAAGAAATGTAATATAATAGGAAATACTTCAAGAGCATTATCTGAATCATCTATGTAATTAAAAGATCAAGATTTAAATTCTAATGGAGATAATAGTATGTAAGGGATTTAAAATATTTATTTAATTGGAAGATAAAATAATCCCTACTCCAATATATATATAATTCATGTTGGAGGAACTATCTTAATTTCAATTAGTCAAATAATATTGGTGGTAATAATCAATAGAATTCAGGTCAAAAATAATCAAGGAGGAATTTGGAATAATCCTCAACAACTTATTATTAATCCTAGACCTTTTTATCATTTAGTATTTAATCAAAACAATTAGTTTGGAAATAGAAAGTCACATTTGGAAGAGGTAGTGATGTAGCTAGGATCTCAATTGCAAAGTTAAGCTGCTTCTATTAAAAATTTGGAAACTCAATTAGGTCAGCTTACAATTTTAGCTAGTCATAGGCCTCTTGGATTATTGTGTAGCAATACTAAAGTTAATCCAAAGGAGAAAGGAAAAGATCCTAGTGGAAACCACTTGAGGAGTGGTAGTGATGAACCCTAACTAAATTGATAAATCTAGGCAAGTTTGGTTGAAGACTATAAACTTAATACTATTTGAGAGGCAACTCATCTTTGTGTTTAGTGTCATGTTAACTGTTATAGTTTTCATATTTTATATTGCATATTTTGTAAAAAAAAACTCACGAGTTGCAACACTGGCATCTGCTTCGTAGTGCTCGCACGTATCAATAACTATCATGCTTATTTAGTTATACAAAGTTAAGTATAGTCAACTTTTTTGTCACTTTTCTTTTTCTCTTTAACTTTTCTTGAATTCTTCCTAGGTGAGTGCTCTTGCTTGCTTTTCATCATTTTTGGGATTTCTGAGTTAATGGGAGGAAAGAAGATAAAGCATTATTCTTTAAAGAAGAAAAAACTTCTCTATGAGAATGAAGAGTCCTTTTCCACTTTGTTCTTTCAGATTTCTTCTATTGCTAGCACAATAAATGAATTTAGAAATGAAGTTATTAAAGATACAAAGTCTTACAATGCAAAAATGAAGAGATTGCATAGGTGTAAGGTTCTCAATTATGAATTTTCTCCTAGTTAAGATGTTTGGCATTTTTATTCCCAAAAGAAATTTTATCATAGAAAAATTAAATCTGGATGGATCAGGTCATTTAATGCTATTCATATATATTCATATGGTGCAGTAAAAATTTAGAATAAATTTTTTTTTCACATTTTTAAGGTTAATGGTCATAGATTAAAACCTTACGAATAATGAAATTAATAAAGAAGAGGAATATCCTAATTCTGCTAGTTAGGAGGCTAGAGTGAGTAGAGAGAGAGAGAGAATGCTACCCTTATTTTATAGTATTTTTTTTTCTTTTATTTTTTTTTTTCATTTCTTTATTTTGGGGGAGATCCCGAAAATGTGATAGTTTAAGATGATTGTAGTTCTTGATTATGTTTGTTATGGCCATGAGAGTCAAGGATATTGTAATGTTATAGTGGTGCCTTAAGAACTAGTTATCATATAACATTTGCTTAGTTTTATATGTATCACATATATATTTTTAGCCTATTATCATTCATATGAAAAATCATGTGTCATTAACTGTAGTTCCAAATTTTTGAATTTACATTTGATTTAATTCTCCTTAATCTTACACTATTGCATTATCTTCCATTAATAATTACACTTTTTGATTATTTATTTAACCAAAATAAAAATGATAATTAAAAACTATATAAAATTTGGATAATAATAAAATCCTATATTATAGTTTAAATGAATACTGCATTATAATTCATTAATTGAAAAACTTAATAATTAACTAACTTAGATCATTTAAGCTGTTGACTTAACTTTAATTTATAAGTTATTTAATTATATATTGACCTATCAATTTAAAAAAAATGAATAATTAAGGTTAAAAAATGTGTAGCTTAAAATTGAAAATCATAATAACTTAAAATTTGAACTGGTGATCTAAATAAATCATTATATTAAAATAATTATGATTGTAAGAGGATATAAGTAAAGCTGATATTCAAAATCATTATTTATGTACTGATCAAGTTCTAAAATGAAAGAAAAAAGAGTACATTTAAAAATTGGTATCAATTAAAAGCTTAAAGTCTGACTAAAATCTTATACTTAAATTTTATAAAAGATAAGATAAGAAATCTAGTACAGATGATGGTAAATTAATGAATTTTTAATTCTAACTACAAACACATATAATCTTTAAGCTATCTTATTCATTTCAAAATTTAGTAGTCAAAGACTATATTAATAACATATAAATTAAAAATAAGCAATAGTAAGGGTGACAGCTTAAGATAATTATTAAGAATTTTCTAAACTAGAATTATAACTTTATTCATTTTAACTACTTCTAGACTAGATGTATCATTCTAAATTTTAGTAATTTTAAATTATCAAATTTTACTTTGGTTATTAAATTAATCAAAATTGTCAATTTGTTTATTTGCTTGAGGACAAGCAAGAGTTTAAATTGGGAAGAATTTGATAAGTATAAATTATGTATTATTTATTATGTTTGAATTCCAATGAAAACGTATTATTTTAGTTATTTTGTATAGGAAAAGCTCAGAATGGTGAAAATTTTAATGGAACAAGCAGCACCGTAACGCCTAAGGAAACACCACCATAGCGCTCCATTCAACACCGCCAAAGTGTCACTTTTGGACATTGTAGTGCCATACTCTCTATTTACGAGCACTACAGCGGCATCACAATCAATGCTGTAGCATCAAAAAATTAGCTTAACAGCATCAAGCTCTTGGGAAAATGTATGCCGCAACATCACACATTTTAATGCCTCAATGCCATTTTGTCCACTCGGGTGCCACAATACTCCAATTTCCACAGCACCACGGTGCTACAGTTAAAACTTGCAAGAGACACATTGTTGAAGTGAAAATATGTGTTTGTTCACTTGATAACCATTCCACGTCATCAAGCACCACGTTGGACAGGGCAAATATTTTAGTGTCAAGGTGCTAGTTCACTTTCGAGCTCCGTAGCGCCACCCTTTGAAGTGCGGCAGTGCCATAACCTTTTTTGTGTTTTTCTATAAACAGATGTTCTATTCTGTTTGTGTGAGAGTTCAGTCACTCGTATAAAACTTAGTACTTTTTATTTTTCTTCTCAAGTACCCTCTTAGAGTAAAATCTAAGGGAGCCTAGGGAAGTATAAGATATAATTTATTAGAGTGGTTAGACTGTGCTTGTTGAAGCAACTCTGTAAGTGAAGGAGGAAGGAGTGTAGAAGAGAAACTTTGATTCTACCTGGTGATAAAATTTTATTATTTCTCTTGTGTTTCGATTCTCTTATAAATATAATAAAAGTGAGTTTGCTTTTCATTTGTTCTATGTCTAGCCAGATCTCTTATTTTGGATTGATGATGTAAACAACATATTAAGTCCTAATGAAGACTTTTATACTTTAAAGATTTAATGATATTCTTAATTATTTAATGCACATAGTGGTCATGTATGTAGTTAAAAATTAGTGTGATGTATAGCCTTGACAGAGGAATGTAAAAAAAATCTAGAATATTGAGATAGAATATTGGCATACCTAGACATATGATGTTTGAATATTTTAGGTTCTAAAGGAGATATTATAACTGTAGGAGGTCAACATATATCTTTTTCACCCCTATAAATATGATAGGGATCTAGGGATGCACATACTTTGAATCACATCTACAATTAAGAGTCTCAATTTGAAAAATATTATATTTTGCATTCATCAATCCAAAATATTTTATTAAATATTATATTAACTATTCTACTATTTGTTTATAATGATAGAAACTCCAAAAATACCATTTTTATTTCAATAAGATAAATTATGCATTTAGAATAAGTAGTAACAATTTTTGTTGTAAGTAAGCATAACACTTCCTCATGGATTTGACACTCTACTTCATCACTTTATTACTTTATTTGACATGTATACTTACGTACATTTAAGTAGCCTTCCATTATTAGTATATTAAAGAAAACCTAAGCATTACTCATCATTGACAAAATAAGCATTTATTATATAGTCTATAACAAAGCCTTACTTGCCTATATGCAGAAGTCTACCCCATCATCCCTCCGACCTTATATGATATTCTTATTTTTGCTAACATCCAAATTGATAGTTCAATTGTTAGAATTATGCTAGCAATTGAACCGTTCAAAAAAAAATAATGCTAAGAGTAAAGATCATTTGATAATGTAAAATATATCGCTTATTGCAAACTAAAAGTGACCAATAATGAAAAAGAGAATGATTTAGTTAACGAAGAAATAATAAGATCTTAAAAGTTGCCAAAAAATTTCCAAGTATATTTATCAGTAGCTAAAGGTTCTTTGTGAGAACGAATTTTCCTTCTACGAAAAAATTTATTTTATAAGAATTTAATAACCCATTTCAAAATATTCATCTACACCTTTTAAAAAAAATTGTGCTTCAAGTGAAGATGATTATGTCTACCCACATGTGTCTTCATAGGTAGTCAGCGGGTTACAAGAAGAGAGCTTGTATCTAGTGGGCCCCATAGAGGAACTCTCCTAAAGGAACATCAAACACAACTCCCCCATGCCTATGAAGAAAGATTGCCTCTCCCTAGGGAAATCGAGAATTTTATCAACTTAACTCTCCATCCACCTTGTACAAGGGAGGCAACAACTGCAGTAACTCTCTCTCGCCCATGGCAAGTGCCTTAATTTCCCACCTATCTAAGTTCCAGTATAGTAAAGCACCTACCCAAAGGGCCCTCTACTCAACCCACCATGACCAATTGATTATTGAGTTCATCTTCTCTACATCCTCACTCCGCACCTTCTCCTTTAGCGATCAAAGGCTCAACACAAGTCACCAAAGACTCAAACATCATTCAACATCAAGCACCCCTTGCTAGATACTTATCCCTTACACACTCGACATTATTGAGCTCAACTAAAGACAGATCATCAGAGCTCAATAGCACCTTATGCTCCCTTATCCAGACATAATAGAGCATGTCTTAGGTAGTCTATGTAGTTGCCATTATAAGAAAATAAATTTCCATGTAGATTTATAATAAAATCCTATTTTTGTTACACTTGCTTTAAAATTCCATAATCAAATACTAAGATGAGAATAACATATCATTTTGGGAGATGAACTTGACATTTTATAATGGTATTCGATAATAGAAATAGAGTTTTATAAAATAGCCTATATCCCAAAGATTTTTTTCCCTGCATTAAAGAATTGAGATAGGGTTTATTTTTTGCTAGAGGTACAAGTTCCATGGTTAATTACATCTTAAGAGATGAAACTCTTTAAGAAATATCTTAATTATTTTTTTTTTGACTAAAAGCACCAAGATGGCTGGGAATTTATTAAAGAAAGGAAGGTACAAACAAATTAGGTAATGGCATCAGATTCCTCCTTTAACCTCCTTTAACAAAGAATAGAAAGAAGGAGGAATCTTACAAGACCCAATATCATCCCAAACAAAGGAACTAAAAATTGCATAGTTAGCACAAAGATCTGCTAACTTATTGCCACCTCTATCTATACAATTAAAAAGAACAAATTGAAATTCATTGAAAGAATAAGGATGGTCCCACTCCTTTTTGGACTTAGAGAAAGCATGTATGAACTTTATTATATTTGCATTGTCACCTTCAATTATGATCCCCTTGTAATTGAACATCCATTCTTGTAAGCAACCTTTGATATATTGAATGGCCATGAGCTCCAACCGAGAGATATCCCAATGAAGGAGAGAATGACCAAAAGCTAATAAAAATCTTCCTTTACAATCCCGGATAACCCCTCCTATCCCAGCTTTGTAAGACTGAAGAAGAGAGGCATCAATATTAACCTTAATCCAATTGGGTGGAGGGGGATGCCAATGAGAATTCAACAGCCTTAGAGGCTGATTAGCAACCCATATACCCGAGCTAGTATGAATCTTGGATGAAGCAATGGCAGCATAGCTGACAGATTCCGAAGCAATTACCAAGTCACTATCATCTCTCCCTTCATGGATGAGCTTAGTCCTAGCTTTCCAAGAAAAATAAATAACATTACAATATAAATTGACCATCTTACTTTGCGTATCCAGCCAAATACAGCAATGATCCAGCGAATTGAATCCTGGAATACCAAACCCCCACTTGTTGAGAATCTCCAGCACTTTGATGAGTTTTTGACAAAAGACAACCACATGCTCAATGTCTTCAACCATTCCACACCCTCTCGGACATACGTTGTCATAATCTAATCTCCTGTAGCATAAAAATTACTTAGTAGGAATGGCTTTGTTGAAAAGTCTCCACCAAAAGCCTTCAACCCGAGAACTGAGCTTTGCCTTCTTAATCCATTTCCAATACTGATCCTTTTCCTGCAGCTTGTGCTTGAACGTGGCCTGAAAAGCGAGAGAAGCAATAGACTTACCAGAATTAAAAGAGACTAATTCCAGCTTATCCCTCAGTAACTCGGGGGAAATGGGAGTTTTACAAATCAGATCCACCAAATCTATTCCAAACATCTCACCAAGCTTCATCATATTCCAATACCCATTTGTAATGAACTTATCAACCGAAATCTCTTCCATTACTTGGGGAATCACAAAGGTAGGCCATCTTCTAAGACTCTTATCCATGATCCAAGTATCTCTGAATACATTAATAGATTCTCCATTGCTGATATTCCATCTAACAATCGGCTTTAGGAACTTTGCGCCTTGCTGAATGATTTTCCAAGCTATAGAACCAGTCTTCTTAGAACCTTCATTCCCAAATAAACAGCCATATTTGGGATAAAAACACCTTATGCAACAGTGAATCTTCTTCTTGATTGAATCTCCATACAATCCTTGCTCTAAGAGGACCAACTTTTTCAGAAACCGAATGGAGAGATCTGCCCCCATATTCCTTCGGCAGACACATGGTATCCCAGTTAACATAGTGCAGACCAAGGCAGCCATTCTTTTTATTCCAGATAAAACTTCTACTAATCTTGTCAATCTCCTGGAGAATCCCTTTCGATATCCAGGAATGAGTACAGTGAAAGACAGACAAACAAACCAAAACAGTTTTAACCAAGTTGATCTTTCCAACCAAGGAAATAAACTTCCCTCCCCACACATTGATCATTCTCAAGGCCTTGTTAATAATGAACTGAAAGTCAGCTCCACTTAGCCTTCTTAAGGACATCTTAATCCCAAGATAAACAAATTCCTTCACACTTTTAATACCCATAATGCGAATGATAGAATTTTTCCTCCTTTTGCTAACAGATTTGCCAAACAAGGTACAAGATTTATTAACATTGATCTTTTGCCCGATCCAGCCACAGAAGTCATTAAGAAGCCTTTTAACTTCCTTTACCATCTTCAAATTAGCCTCAGAGAACACAATGATATCATCTACATAAAGCAAATGAGAAATTCTAGGACCATTGGAATGAATCCAAACCCCAAGAGCTCCACCTCTATGTTTAAAAGCATTCGATAATAACTGAGCACAAAGAATGAACAAATAAGGTGATAAGGGGCACCCCTGACGAAATCCGCTTTTAGCATCAATCCAATTAGTAGACTTACCATTAATTAACAAAGAGAACTTGGGATTTTTTACACATTCCAAAATCAGCTTGGATATAGTGTGGGGGAATCCAAAATAAACAAGAGCTTTCTCTAAGGTAGGCCACCCCATTGAGTCATAGGTTTGTTCCAAATCAAACTTGAAGGAAACAAACCCCTTGGAAGACTTAGAGTACCTGAACTTGTGAAAAATGTCATGAGCCACCATCACATGATCTATTAAAGATCTATTTTTCAAAAAAGCAACTTGTTCTTCAGAGATAAGTTTATCAACATAAGGAGTTATTCTGTTCAAAAGAACTTTGGCAACCACCTTATAAACCACATTACACAAACTAATGGGCCTGAAATTGGAAGGTGAAATGGGATTAGATACCTTAGGAATCAACACAATAGAAGTCTCTTTCCAATTAGAATTCATCTTTGCTGAGAGGAAGAATTGATTGACTGCTCTCCACACATCACCCTTAATTATTTCCCAATAGGACTTGAGAAAGGAATAAGTTACTCCATCAAGTCCAGGAGCAATATTGTTGCCCGTATGCTTGACCACGGCTTCTATTTCATCAATAGAGAATTTTTTGTTTAACACCCCAATGTCTTCTTCATCCAAACGCTTCCAAGCTATAGGCCATTCTTCCAATTTACAACTTGTTTCCTTCCATTTACCTTGAAAAAAACCTGAGAAAGATGTTTTCAATTTGTTGTTGGTCTTCAATCATTAGCCCATTTTCATCTTTAATACTAAAGATGAAATTCAAGTTCCTCCTCCCACTAGAGAAAGCTTGAAAGAATTTGGCGTTGCATTCACCCTCAGTCACCCATTTAACTTTTGCACGTTGGCTCCACCAAGTGTTAAGACTTGACAAGTTAGAATTGAATTCACTGATTTTAGTTTTGAGGATCCAGCCATCCTCAACCGAAAGACCGCCCTCATTAGATTCTTTTTCCTGGATTTCCAAAATCTCTTTCAATAATTTCTCCTTGGATAGGAAAATCGACCCATGTTTTGCTTTACTCCAGTAATACAAGCCCTTCAAGGTTCTCTTCAACTTGGTATTCAGAATTTGAGCATAAACGCCTCTACAATTCCTCATCCAGACTTTCCTTACAACTGCAGCGGAAGCCGGGTTATCAGCCCAGAAATCCTCAAATTTGATGTTCTTCTCGACATTCGGTTTTATCTCCAGAAGGTTCAAAACAATAGGACAATGGTCTGAAGCCACTCTTGCCAAGTGCCTGGTTACCAACCGATGGGAAGAACATAACATAGAAGAGTTAACAAAGCATCTGTCCAATCTCTCCAGAATTATGTCTGCACCAAACTTGTTGTTACACCAAGTGAACCTAGGACCAATGCACCCAACTTCGTGGTAGTCATTGTTAGTCAAAAAACACTTCATTTCTTTGGATCCCCGGGAAAAGTTAAATTTTTTTCCACCCCTTTTCTCACTTTTGTCAAGCAGACAATTAAAGTCCCCTCCAATTACCATTGGAATTTCCTTTGAAGAATACAACTGTAAATTCTCCCATAGGCTTCTCCTTCTATAAACATCCTTGCTACCATAAATAGATGCAATTCTCCACCTACCCTTGTTAATCACATCCAAATCACCTACAATACATTGATTAGATGAATATAATACTTTAAAAGAAGCCATATTGGTTTTCCAAATCACCATCAGACCACCAGATAATCCTTCAGAAGAAACTTGGAAATAATCCCAATCAGTCCCAATTAAAGCATCGGCCTCCCTCCTATCAACAAGGGAGACTTTAGTTTCCAACAGGCCAAAAAAAAAATACACCATTGTTTCTCACAAACTTCTTCAGGAATAGAGAAGCCTTCCTCTTCATGGCTCCTCTACAGTTCCAAAATCTAATGGAAGACATCATTGTAAAAGAGGGGAGGAGCTCCCTGCTTTAATTTTAACTTTCTCTGCCACTTCCAACTCCAATCTCCTACTCCTAGAGGTGGAATTTATAGGACCCAAACCTTTGAGTTGTTTCGATCCCTTTCTCCTAGAAGCCATAGAACTGCTACCCTTCTCAACTACATCAGCTACTCTTCCATCCCGATCCACAATATCAGGCTCTACCTATTTGTTTTGATCTCCATCATCTACAATCTCATTTAGAAGATTGAACGGGTTCTCAGATTCCATCACTATAGGATCCAAGGAAGGATTACTGCCATCCAAATTTTCCTGAGGAGTATTTCCAGCAACCTCCAGAACAAGTTCCAACCCAGCACCACCTGGTGCAATGTTTTCCTCTCCCGTGTTAACAAAAACATCCTTATCATTGCTGGACGATTTTGGTTGAATAAACTTCTTATAATTATTATTAGATAGAACCCTTTTCTTCCTGTGGTTAACCACCATCCAAGGCCCATAACTGTGATTATCAATAATAGACTTTGCCACTTCCTTTTCCTGGCATTCTTTAGAGCTAACTACCTCAACCGAGACATCTAGATCCATCCTGCTTTTAGAGCAGTCAATGATTTTAAAGATTGAATTACCACAATCCTTCTTGACATGCCCTATCTTCCCACAAGTAAAACAGAAGTTAGGAATTTTCTCGTAAGTAACCTTCTGAAAGAACTTCCCTTCACTTCCCTCCACCCAAACACCAAAGGGCAATTTGGCATCCAACCTGATATGAACACAGACCCTTCCGAACTCCCTCTTCCCCCACTGAAACATATTTCCATCAATAAAATAAGGTTTACCAACCTTGGAAGCTATTCTGCAAATGTTTATTTCATCCCAACAGTGCAGGGGGAGATTAGGTAATCTTATCTAGACCGGAGCAGATAACCGAGAAAGTGAGTTAGGAGAGAAATTTTGAGACCATCTCTCCATTCCTATGATGAGTCCATTCACAAACCAAGGCCCAGTAGACAACACCGCTTCCAGATGCTCTGTCTCATAAAAAGAACAAAGCACCCAACCCAAACCGAGTTGAGTTAAATGAAATTTACCAAATTAAGACCATTGCCTCCTCAATTCAGAACTAATAAGAGATAGAGGAGGATCTCCCCCGAAGATCTTGACAACCAATGAGTTTTTAAGTCTTTGAGCATTCTCCTTCTCTTTTTCCACATTGAGTTTAACAGTAATTCCTTCTTCAGATAAACAATCTCCAAAATCCAAATCAGCAACCCTTATGTTTTCAACCTTCCTCCAAGCGTTTTGCTGAGCTCCAATATTTGATTTGGACTAAAAGACAACACCTTCAGCACCATTACTACAAAGTTCTCCTTCCAAACAAGTCCGAACTTTAACTAGATCAGAAACAGTTTCTCCAGCAGCCGAAGAACCCATTGCTGTATTACCAACAGAGATTTGATCCCTCCTTAACTTAGATGATTCTCCATCCAATAGATTCTTCTCAATAACACAAGCATCCTTGTTAACCGAATTAATGGTAATCACATTTATGACGCTGTCGCTATTGACAGGGATTGCATTTGAAATACCAAATCTGTTAACAAAGATTTTCATTCCTGAGGAAGAAGCTTCGCAGTCGTTTAATGGAGAAAAACCTGGAGGGGAGAAATCTTGTGTTTTTTTACAACTAGAAGCAAAAGCAATGGATTTACCCTTACCTTCAACGAAATTAACCTTTTCTTTCTCAACAAAACCACCTTCCTTAATAACTAATGCTCCATTAGAAGTCGTTTCCCGCGAATCGTTACATTCGCATTTTGAATCAGGATGTCGTTTGATACTGACTCCTTTATTAATCATCCCACCAGAGGATGGACGACAAGAGTCCATCCGGCCACTTACCGGGGATGATTGGAGGTAGCCACCACCTCCCTATTTGCCCGCCAGATAATCTTCAACAAGAATTTGAAAAAAACCCTTTCATTTCTCTCTCTAGAAAACCAGAGCTTCTCTCTCTAGAAAAGGATCAGATATGAATGATACTTGGGTATATGTTCCTGGGCTCCAAGAAATATCTTAATTAGGGAAGTGAATAAACTTTAAATTTTAAGGATTTAAATAAAGTTTAGAATTTACGAATTTTTAAATGGGATTGGATCAAAGTTGAAAAAATATTTATAGAGTTAAAGAATGAGAGGGAGGGAACACCTTGATTCTTAGAAGTTTAAAAGTGCTAACGTATATCCTATATTAGGCTTTAGTATTTTAAAATAAGATAAATTTTTATGTTTGGGTTGATAATTTATTAGAGTACTGGATTACATTCTTGGTGAGTGGGGACTTATGAGCTATAGTTTGCCTCAAGACCTAGTTCTAAGGTGAACCACTCTAAGGTAGTGATTCAAACTTGGTTTGTATAGATATAGGGGCTTGAGAAGTTGGTCACTATTAGACTTATATCTTCTTAGAGAGGAATGCCATCTAAAAACCACATACCATTTTAAAACCATGTGTCCAAGGTCTTAATAATATGTAAGATAGCTAGACTATTATTTATTTAGGAAAGAAGGTTTATAATTTATATTTTGAAATTAGGGTTCATTTGAACATATAAGGAGTTACATGTACTTAAGTATTAAGTGTAAATTGTGTACTTTTTATTGTGTTAAATTTTAATAAAAATGTGTTAGTTTAGTTATGTTTATGCCAGAAATATTCAGGAGAAGGTAAAAATTCATAAGTGTTGAACAAGCATCGTAGTGCCCACATATTCTATGCCATAGTGTTGCATCTACAACACCCCAGTGCTTAATTAAGATATTACAATACTGGTCACTCTAGAATTCAAGGAAAATTAACATCTCGATGGAGCCAAGGTCAACGCTGTTGTGCCAAAAATTAGTGCTGCAGTACTTCAATCTTGAGAAACTAAATGCTAGAGTGCCAAGCTTGAGGATGTTGTAGTGCTGGATTACACTTTTAAGCACCACAGTAGCACTACAATAGAATAATTACCAAAATGAGGAGCAATGCTGACTCAGCTAAAAGATACATTGGTTCAACCATTAACTATAATATGTTATCATAGCGCCATAGTGGAGCAAGCCCAATAGTGTCGAGGCGCTAGTACTAATATAGACTCATAAGCCTTGAATTAGTTTATATATATTTTTAATATCTCTCATTCTTAATTTGATGCATATAATTATCATGTGTATAGTTAATATCTAGTATGATATATTGCTTTAATGGAGGAATATTAGAATAAATAGGAGTATTGAAATGGAATGTTTACATACTTAAACGTAGGATGTTAAACCTTGTAGATTCTATAGAGACATTATAATTATAGGAATTCTTTAAACCTTTTTTTTCATGCTTACAAGCTCAACAGAGATCTTGGGATGCACATGCTATGATCCACATCTAAAATTAAGAGTCTCATTAAGAAAATTATGTTATTTACATTCATTAGTCTAAAATACTTTATTCACATTAGTATTTTTTTTCTTGTCTCTATTAAATGACAAAAACTAAAAAAATATTTGCTTTTTATTTTGTAGGATAAATCATGTGTTTATATAAGACAATAGTAGTTTAATTATAATTAAGCATAACACTTTCATATGGGATTGTCACTCTTCTCTATCATTTTATTATTTGATTGGCATGTATACTTATATTCTAGTGAGCTTTTAATATTTTTATATCAAAGAAAACCTAAGTATATTCATATTACACTCTAGCTCTCTCTATTGCTCACACTACCTGTAAGCCCCCCATCATCACATTTTTGGAACTGTTGCCAGGGAAGTAATGCTTGTAATATAATTTTAAACTTTTTTATTTAACTAGTTACATTTTTAAACCTACTTATTTCCTTATCTTAATTTACTATTTTTGTTAAAATTATAAAAGGATAAAAAAGTTTTTTATTGATTGTTTAGTTTTTATTCTTTATTTTATTTCATTATTATTGCATGATTAGTAGATCTAGTAAGGAGCCCTTATTGTTTGATTCTGAGATAGAAAGGGTCTTTATAAAAATTTGAAAAAAAAAACAAAAATAAAAATATTTTAAAAATGTCTGAACCAGTACAAGATCTGGACCATCCTAAACCTCTTAGAATTGTATGCTATCCCTATAGTAAATGGAATCCATTAGAGTATCAGTAGACCTACTATCCAGGCCAATAACTTCTAAATGAACCCCTCATAATTTGAGACAGTTCAAAATTCCTAGTTTGGGGAGAACTCCTATTGACGATTCCCAACTTACACTTAGCTATCTTCTTAGAAATCTATGAATATTTAATTTTAATGGTGTTAGCAATGATGCCATTAGGCTTTGACTGTTTATGAAAGTTGGGAAAGATTTAAGAAAATTCTTAGAAAATGCCTCATCATGCTTTACCCGATTTATTTGTTGATTCATACTTTCTATAATGGCCGGTAGGATTCCTTCGAACTATTATATATGTAGCAGTTGGTGGATCTTTAATGTCTAAGCCATTT